>CM052449.1:5057080-5153681 GCA_028533085.1 Varecia variegata | reverse complement strand
CAACTGGAAAATAAACACCGTGTCTGTTCATTGTGACCTCCCTGCCTAGAATGTCCAGCATAATAGCAGCTCATCAACATTTGCTAAGTGAATGAAAGCTTGCATGCACAGGGGAAGGGGGAAATCTCTTCTCCATAAATTGTTCCTTTTTATCTTAAAGAAAATACATACCAGTTATAGCAATGACAGAGCAGGACTTTAAAGAATTACTCATGTAATGGCTCAAGGGCAAAGAATTAAAAGCAAATTGGAAACTTCATGTTTTGTTCAAAGCCCACTAACACTTCAACATGTATTAAATGTTAATAAGCAGCTCTCTGGGTCAGTGGGTTAAGTAATAGCAATGGTGGAAGGTGAGAGGTGAAGAAATACACGGAAATTACATTCGGGATGGCTGGGTTCACCAGAGCGCAACTTGTATAATAGCATGCAAGTGATTTAACCATGTTATCTCCCTCCCTCTTCTCATACAGCAGGCTTGGTGCAGTGACGGCATTCTCTTCACTCAGGCATCCAAAGAGCCTGGTAAAACTTGGAAAAGAACAGACAGTATCCAAGGGTTAGATATTGGGTCACCTTCTTCTCCGTAGTGAAAGACAAAAAGAAAATCACTGCATTTAAAAAAAAAACTGTTCGGGAGCTGATTATACAGTTGGAGCTCATCCTTTTTCTCTCCTTACATTTTATCATTTTTCTACACATTTTCATGGAAGCCAAGAAAAGAAACAGAGATTTTGTAAGCACAAAAATTGATGCTCCTTAACAACAGTACAAAATAATAACAATAATGATGATGATGATGATAATAATAGTAGCTAGTGTTTTCTGAACATTTACTATGTGCCAGGTATATTCCTAAAAATCACTGTTTGGGGATGGGGAGTGGTTTTCCTCACCAGGAGACACTTGGCAATGCCCAGAGACCTTTTTAAGTGTCACAACTAGGAGAGAGGGGCTAGTGGGCAGTTGATACTTGCATTTAGTTGATGGAGTCCTGGCATGCTGCTGAACATCCTACAATGCACAGGTGAACCCCCCACAACAAAGAATTATCCAGCCCAAAATGCCGATAGTGCTAAGGTCGATAAATCCTGCTTTTTGATGAATATCTCATTTAAACTCAAAATAACCCTAGGATATTTTCATCTCCATTTATATCGGTGGGCAGAATGTATCCAAGGTTATGTGAAATTTCTGCAACAGCCTTCTGTTCCTTAGAAGTTGTCGTTTTCCATATTTTATAGGAATTGAACATTTAAGTATGTCTCTACCAGAGCGGCACAATAATACTAGGCCCACAATAAGACATTTCACATTTTATACGTAAGTGCTCACTTTTCCCTTAAAGTCCCCAAAGGCCTGTCATTGGTAGACTTTGCTGGAAATCATTCATTTTCAATGAGTTCAAAACAGGTCATGTATATAATGGACGAATGTAAAACATTCTAGAAATATTAGTATGTCCATAGGTTTTGTCTTCTTGATGGTTATGCTTCTTTTTCATTGCTCCTTCTTGTCATAATCAGATTTCTTGCTTATTGGCTTATTACTATATTTAACTTAATAGTGTCCATTCTGTATGTTTTACAATACTCTCAGCTTCCTGCAGCAAGAGAGAACAGGGATACCAAGTACTGTTCAGGCTCCTCCCCTAACTGTATCTGAAACTACCATTACTGCTTCAATGCCCAAATTTTGTTGTACAGCTCATAAAATAACACAAAATTGCTTCTGCGACAGTGAAAGAAGAAAAGAGAAGGAAGAGGAAAAGGGCCCAGGAAACTCACAAAGAAAGTGGGGGGAAACCTTAAAGAGGGGAACTGTGATTTTTATTTTACTTATACTTTTTAATGAAGGAGTATATTATTGATAGAATAAAATAATATAAACCCTTTTTTTTTTTTTGAGACAGGGTCCCGCTCTGTCACCCTAGCTAGAGTACGGTGGCGTCAGCCTAGCTCACTGCAACCTTGAACTCCTGGGCTCGAGCGATCCTCCTGCCTCAGCCTCCCGAGTAGCTGGGACTACAGGCGTGCAACACCACACCCAGGTAATTTTTTCTATTTTTTGTAGAGACCAGGTCTTGCTCTTGCTCAGACTGGTCTTGAACTCCTGACCTAAGCAGTCCTCCTGCCTCAGCCTCCCAAAGGGCTAGGATTACAGACGTGAGCCACCGTGCCCACCTATATACTTTATTTTTACCAAAATAATTAGATTTACTGGGAGGGCTGCTACTCAAATCTAACCTTAAATTAACACTAAACCACATCATTGAACAAAATATGAATGGATATTTTATTTTTTAGATTTAAGGCAAAAGATAATGACAAACCCAAGTTAGAAACCTCAAAATAACTTTGATTCTTCCTCCCTGCCCTCCTACCCCATGTCCCATCACACCTGCCTCTCCAATCCATGCTGAAGACTGCAGGGAGAGTTATTGTTCTAAGATAAAAATGTGATAATTCTGATGCCTATCTCAAAAACCTTCAATGACATTCACTATTGCCTAAAAATAATGTTCCGATGCTTTAGCATGGCATTCAAGACCCTTCTCAATTTGGCTAGAACTAAGCCTTAGTTTTTTGCCAATTCTCATTCCTTTTTATTTCTGTCATCACACAAGAAGCTTCAATTCCAGTCATAGCAGACCACTCAGGGTCCCCCAAACACATGTTGCTCTTGTTAGACCCCTTCCCTAAATGCTCTTTGTCATTTATCACCCAACTCAGCCCAGTCTTCCAGGCCCAGTCTAAAGGATATCCTCCTCCCATTTCCATAGCATGTCATTTATTTCTCAACAATAGGCTCCTTTAGAACACTCAATGGCTATTTTTGTCCCATGCATAGATATCTGTAATATACACTAGCTTCTGGGCTCAATTTCTATCCCTCGTTTGTAACACAGAATCGTGACCATAACTGGGGACTAAGAATATTTGAATTAAGTGACCACAGGATGTGTGCTTTTGACACGAATTTGCCTTGGGAACCTGAGGATAATATCTACAGTGACCACTCTTTGACTTTGGCACATTTTGAAAGAGTTTGGTGGAAGTGGTATGAAAAACACAACCTGAATAGTTCAATCCCTCCAATAACTAATCCACAAGCAGGTCTCCATCAGTTCAATAGCCTCCCAAACGCAAGTCCCTCAACCCGAACTGCCCCACCTTGGGGCTTAAGATGCTTCTGAAAAAGCTTAAAAAATGTTCCCATTTTTTGTTTTCTCAGAAAAGCCACTTCCTTTCTGCAATTCCAGTCACACAGTAATTATTATATTGGTACAAAGATTTTAGACTCTGTGCCATGCAATTTTCATTATAACTTCCAAAAAACCTGGCAATTTAGTAATCTCTTTGCTCTTGTTGGAGCTGTACATAATCTGGGGTACAAACATTCGGCCTAAATAAGACCCATGTGGGTATAGTGTACTTAGGAATTTGGAAACATAGAAATTTTAGTTCTTTGGCTCATTTCTGAAGAAGCAGCCACCATAATCCTTCAGTCCTCTCTTCTTTTGCCTCTTCCTTAAAGACTCCCTATGCCCTGAAAAAGGAACAACAGAAATTGTTTTCCCTGAGTCAAAAATTAAGGAGGAACAAGTGGTCAATCAGGCACAGGCCTGGTCACAGGATCCAGCCCTCACTCAGATGCAATCTGGACAATCAAGGAAGATTAGCCTTAAAAATGACCTTGGAGTAAGTCAACAGCACCAGCATCTCCAGGGCCAAGCAGGAAACATCCATGGATGAGCAGGCTGGTGGGGAGAGGAGAGGCTGCTGTTGGAATATAAGAACTCAGGGCCCTTTGCACGAGAGCAAACACTACTCTACCGGGGCAATATAGTTACTGGTTAAGACTGAGAGGCCCCGTGTTGCCCAGAATTTCCAATTTTCCAAGGGAAACTGAAAATCCAGATTTTTATCGGGGGTGAAATATCCCTGTTTGGAATCTAACTGGAAATCATTTTCCAGTACCACGTAGGCCCAGGTAAAATCAGTCTGCAGGTTGGGAATGACTTGGTGCCACTGGTTTGCAATCGTTGTTTTAGGGACCATTTATCCTACCTCTTTTATTTTATAGATGGTAATACCAAAGATGAGATTGATTTCACACTGCTGGATGGAAGCAAGAAGATAACTAGAACCCAAGTCCTCCAATTGCCAATCTCTATAAAATCACCTTAGATCAGGCATTTGAATCTGCGACTATTGGAATGTAAGTGCCAAATCAGCCTGGAAGGTTCCTGCCTGGTTCAGATCTGGAGTTCCAGGCTCACCTGAGTTTGAAGGACAACAGGATGACAGATTCATTTTGGGTCTCTTTAGTGTCTCTAAAATCCTCTGGAACTAGACAAGTACTTCCCTAATATGCCTGATCATTAAATACACCTGGGGAGGCTTACAAAATATAGATTTCCAGTTTCCAACCTAGAACTAAGCAATCGGAAGCTCGAGGGACAGGTATATTTTTAATAAACTCCATCAATGATTCTGAAGCTCAGCTGCTCTAGGCTGGGGAGTCCACGTGGACCAGAAATTCCAGATTAATCCCAATCCAAGGTAGAGGTCTTTCAACATGGAGCAGTGCTACTATTCCAGTGAGTGACTACCTGTTAATTTTTTCCATGTTTTAAAAATCATTCTTTTCCAATTTCCTAAATTCTTATGTTCTTACATTTTTAAGAAGAAAAAACAAGAGCAAACCCTGTTGTGATAAAACTCTAGTTTTCCATAATACTGCTAGAGCAAGATATTTTTATGCAGGAATGAACCTGAACAGATGCAAAGAACTACTTAATTAAATCATGAATTATAAATTCCTCCTAAGTCATACTTAAACATTTTATAATTTTGCTAGTTCTTATTTTTTTTACTATAATCTGTAAACATTTAAGTGGAACCTATGAATTAGATTTCAAAATAGATGAGTAATTTTAGACTGTGACATTCCAGTTTATTTTAAGGGACAATTAGTAGCACTTATAAAACTGTATCTAATTGCTAGGCTAAATCAAACTCAGCAGTACTGGATGTTTGTACCCTCATCAGGCCTATTTTTTTCCACAGTGACCAAAACAAGGGAATAGAGGCAAAAAATAAAATTCTAAAAGCAAAATGCATATAATAAACTTAATTATCATTTTGAATTCAGCCCAGATTTACTTGGGCCAATAACTCATTTCTAGGTCTCATAAATCACTTCTTCTTTTGACCCTATTGCCTACAGAGATGAAGTATTTCCTGATCACATATAACTTGAACGCTTTTATAGCAAGCTCAAAGCCTTGCTTACATTGTTTGGGTGCTTAACTAGTTTGCAAATGTCCATATTCAAACTCAGAGTTCCACAATGATGGCGATGATGATGGTGGTGGTGATACCGTGCTGCTGCTAAATTCATCCTCGGTTGATAGACGATGAACTTTGTCTTGTCTTGTCAAGGCATCAGTTGTTTGCCAATATTCAAGGCATATGATCCAGGAATAGTTTTAAATATTGCCTTAATTTTATTTCCTCCCTTCTTTGGAAGGTGGGGGGGGTGGTGTCCTTGAATAATTATAAGCTTGATCCTGAGAGGGAGAAATCAGTTTAGCTTTTTACTCCATGCCCAGAATTTAACAAGATAGAAGATCTCCAGGGTAAATAATTTCTATTCCAGCTACTACCTACTGCACCACTTGCAGAGAGCGTCGAACAAATCTCTGAAGAACTAATCAGTCCTAATGCCATTTCAGTCTTGCACAGATATTCCCTGAGTTAGTGCTTCATTTCTGATGAGCTTTCTGATGTAATTCTATATTTACCTAGTTTTAGAATCCCCCACTATTATTTTCAGGATGACTAATGGGGTAGGATCCTTCCAGCAACACAAACTGCTGGAAAAAGTAAACGGAGAAGACATGCACCTCCAAAAGGGGCAGCCGCTGTCCAACTTCAACCCCTGGTGGCCTGTGGCAAAAAGGACCCTGTGTGGCTAGATCTTCTGGCTTTTCAAGAAAAATTGGCATCACAATTTTTACATGAAATCTCCCAATGTTTAAATATTAGCAACTGATTTAATATAATTTAAAATATTACTCATGTCAAATAATACACTTTTGTGGAACCCTTCTAGCCGATAGGCTGCCTGTTTGCAAACTCTATAAGAACGATTGCTCTGGGAGTGTATAGTCCTAGTGCTAAATCAATTTAGAAGTTTCACCTGGATAGCTTTTATGTAACATCAGTACATATATAATGCCTACTGTATGCCAAGCACAGTAGATTCTGGAAATACAATAGTGAACAAAACAGACAAAATGAAGTTTACATTCATATTCATAGAATTCACAAAAGACAAGATAACAAAACATAAGGAATTGGATGGAGAAAAATCTTAAAGAAATTTACAGCTAGATGATTTTGACAGGGTGGGGAACCTACAGCCTTGGGCCACATGTGGCCTTCTGGATCCTTGAGTTTCACCTTTTACTGAATCCAAATTTTACAGAAAAAATCCTTTTAATAAAGGAATTTGTTCTGTGAAGTTTGGATTTGGTTCAAGGGCCTCAGTTGGGCATCTGGAGGGCCACGTGTGGCCTTGAGGCCACAGGTTCCCCACCTTAGATGCAGCCATGTTTAAAACCCTCTATCAGAATTAAGTGTTTCTTCATTCAACAAATATTTGTTGAGTCCCTAACTTTGTGTTAAGCACCTTGCTAGACAGAAAGAATACAATAGTGAATGAGAAAAACATAATATTGTTTAGCTCTCTGCATTCAACTGCAGGAAGCAGAAAATAAATCTGAAAAAAGAAAAAGAAACAATCGTAAATGAAAATAATGACAAGTCATAATAAATGCTATGAAAAAGACTAAAATAGAGACAAATGGCAAGAATGAGAAGCCTAGCTTAAAGAGGATAGCTTAAATGGGATAGCCAGGAAGAAGTGATATTAAGCAGAGGTCTAAAGAATAAGGAGAGAGAACATCACTTGAATGAAAGGGATCAGGGTGGACAGAAGATTTCTAAATAGAAGGGCATGGGCAAAGGTCCTGAGGCCTGAAAGAGCTTACTTAAGGACTTGAAGCCTGGTGGGGCTAGAGGATAGTGGGTTGAGTCTGGAGGGATGAGCAGGGGCCGTGGATGTACAGTAAGAACTACAGGTTTACCCTAAGCACAAGGGAACTTTCTATAGGGTTTTAGTCAGGGGAGTGACTTGATCTAATTTACACATTTTGAAAATCACCCTGGCTGTTGTGTGTGCAAAAAGCACACAGGCGTCGAGCAAGCACTGACACAGGGTGATCGGTGACGAGGCCGTTCTAAGCAGTAACCTCAGCAGGAGATAACAGTTGACCACCCTAGGATGGTGACGTTGGAGATAGTGAGATGGGCAGAGATGTCAGATACGTTTTGTTTATGGGGTTTTCCCTCAAGTCCCATGACTCTCTGTTTGCCTGTTCTTAATTTTTTCTAGGAAATAAAAATCACAAGGTCAGCTCTGCCTTCTGATATGAATAGTCAGCGCAGGAAATGGACAGTCCACGCCAGCCTAGTAAGAACATCTCTGTGAACTGACTTTCATTGAGTTTGAGTCCACAAAGATAAAAGTCAGGCGCGATTCTGTCTGCTAAGTATCTTTCTTAATGCCAAAAGCTTGGGTCACCAGGAGTTCTTTGGATTATAAAAGATAGAAACAGCATGATTGTTCCTCTTATCAAAATACCGTGTGCATTTGTTTTATCTCTTACTTGCTAAGCAAAATCTAACACCATGGTTGCAGAAGAACCTTTACAGCAACCATTGACCAAATAAAACTAATGAGGAGTTAGTCTTGGATAAAGTTTAAATGAGTCCAGAACACTGACGTGCTATGTGACTTGGGATTCCTGTGGCTTGTTTATTTTTTTACTCCGTGTTTTAGGATGTCAGTGAAGGCAGCTTGGGCCCGGTGGAGCAGTGTCCCGGATAAGCTGGGCTTGAAAATCAAGCATATTTGAAAAGGAAAATCAGAGTAAACATCTGATGCTTTTTCGGCTCGATACAGAGAAGCCAGACGAAGAGAGAGGAAATTGGAGCAAGAGCTCTCAGCCTGGAGCCTGGGCCCTCTGCAGGGAGAATGTTCTCTTAAATTCACCCTCTGCATCTCCTGATTCAAATAACGTAGGCCCTGCTTTATTCTGATAATTCACATTTTCTGCAATGCTTGTTTGCCAGGCTGGGATGGAGTGAGAAAAAAAAAAAAAATGGAGACAGCTTATATGGGGGAAAGTACCAGATTTGTAAGGGTGTTTGAAGTTTTCATAATTCTTTTTTTCACATGGAAGGTTAAAACTTGAAAAACTTCAAACACTCTTACAAGTCTGGCATAAAGAGCTCAGCCTACCTTACCGTACCTTATTTTACCTTGATGGGAGGCCCGGGATTCTCAACACAAGCCTTTAGCTGATCCCCGGAATCATTTTTCCTAAACCTCTTTTCTCCATTCAATCCCACCTCAAACTAAAGAAAACATCATCATCTTTGGCCTCTCTGTTACAACCGTAAATGATTAAATAACATTTAATCGGTGCTAGGACTAACCTGGTAACAGAGGCAACAGGGATGGTAGCCGACTTTCGGAATTCAATTTCTATGTCTGAAGTGTTTTAAACTCCTTGAGGAAACTTCAAAGTCTGAATCGTGACCTCTTCCTTCAGGGATGCCTTTGTGGACATATTGCAGTACGAGAAGCCAACAAGAAAAGAACAAATAATCCCATTAAAAAGTGTGCAAAGCACATAAACAGACATTTTTCAAAAGAAGACATTCAAATGGAGGACAAACATATGAAAAAATGCTCAATATCACTTATCATCAGAGAAATGCGGATCAACACTACGGTGAGATACCATCTTATACCAGTCAGAATGGCTGTACTAAAAAGTCAAAAAACAATAGATGTTGGCGAAGATGCAGAGAAAAGGGGGCACTTATACACTGTTGGTAGGAATGTAAATCAGTATAACCTCGATGGAAAACAATACGGAGATTTCTCAAAGAACTAAAAGTAGATCTACCATTCAATCCAGCAATCCCGCTACTGGGTATCTACCCAAAGGAAAAGAAGTCATCATATCAAACTCATGTTTATTACGGCACAGTTCACAACTGCAAAGATGTGGAATCAACCTCAGCATCTATCAATGGACGATTGGATAAAGATACACACACACAAACCATGGAATACTACTCAGTCATTAAAAAAAGTATGAAATCACATCTTTTGCGGCAACATGGATGGATGGAACTAGAAGTCACTATCTTAAGTGAAATAACTCAGAAGCAGAAAGTCAAATACCACCATGTGTTCTCACTTGCAGGTGGGAGCTAAGTAATGTTTTCACGTGAACACAGAGAGTGAAATAATAGATACTGGAGACCTGGAAAGGTGGGAGAGTGGGGGGGTGAGGGTTGAGAAATTACTGAATGGGCACAACGTACACTGTTTAGGTGATGTTTACACAGAAAGTTCAGACTCCATCACTACATAATACATCCATGTAACAAGACTACATTTATACCCCCTAAATCTACAAAAATTTTAAAAAGAGAGAGATATCAACCAAAGGTAATATGTGGACAATATTTCATCTTGATTTAAATAAATGAACTATAAAAAACGAATTTTAGACAATAGGACAAAAATGAACAATAACTGAGTGTTAGCTGGCATAAACAAATCATTGTTAAATTTGTTAGGTGTGATGATGGTATTGTATTTTTAAAAAGTTATTTGTTAGAGGAAGATGCTAAAATAGTTACTGGTAAATAATAATAATAATATAACAAACATATGGCACATACTATATGCCAGGCAGTGTCTGAAGAGATTGACTTGCTTTCTCTCATTTAGTTCTCATGATGACCTGCGAGGTCATCCAGCTAGTTAGGGGCACACCTGAGAATCTCATCTAGGCATCCTGGCGCCAGGTTTTGTGCTCTTAACACCCTTTTTCTCACCTTCCAACCTTCAACCGCTGTCCCCCAACTCCCTGGCTTTACTGAAATGTGTTTTAAATCACGATGGATGTTCTTATGTGAGTCTTCCCTTTCCTTCCCAGCTCACGTCTTAAACATCTAGGTTTGAGTCAAAAAGGATAAGCGGGCACAGGACTGTGAGAATAGTATTAACCACAAAATCTAACACATATGAGACCCCCCGTACCTGGGGCACCGCACTAAGAATTCTACATTGACTGTCCTTTTAATCCTTACAATAATTCTAAGAGGTAAATACTTTGCCTCAAATCACACAATGGGAAGAAGGGATTTGAAGTCAGTTTTCCCTGCTTGGGAGGGCGAGGTCTGAGCCTGGGAGGTACACAGCCTGCTAGGACACTTACCGTCTGTCTTCTCTCTGGTCTTCATTTCATGAGCCAAGAGGGTTAACTGCTGCAGCAGATGCCATGGGACACGGGGCAGCCAGTCCCCCAGCTGCTGGGATGGGGCCACTGATGAGTCCCCTCCAGGGATTGCCTCGGTGGGAGAGAGCTACTTGGCCAATGTCATGGCCCTCCCCAGGGCAGCTCACACATAATGACTCGTAAGCCAGGGCACTTGCCCTAACTAGAGTCAACTCTGAGTTCCCCACGGGCCTTTGCTGCATTTTCATGGCAGCCCAACATCTCCGTCTGCCCCATCCTGCTTCCCTCACACTCCTGCAGGTGCCCGCCCTAAGACCACTCCCCAGTAGACTCCCGGCATGCAAATCTCCATTGCCAAGTCTGTTTCCCCAGGAATTCAACCTGTGACAGCTGGCAAGAGTCCCAGCGCCCTCTCCCACCTCCACCCCATAGTGCCTACTACTCGTATGGCAGAGAGGGGGAAGGGAACTCATGTTTACTGTGCACTTGCACCATGCAAGCCTCGGTAAATGTTACAAATGCTCACAGCCAAGGAATCAAGTAAAATATCGCCACCTGAATTTCACAGGTACAGATGGCAAGGTCAGAGAGAAGTGAGCTGTTTGAAGTCACAAGGTGAATAAGGAGATGAACCAAATTTCTGGATGCCAAAACGCAGGGAGTGTGGTAGGCTGGACAATGGTCCCCTAAAGATGTCTAAGTCCCAATCCTCGGAACCTGTGAACACCTGAACTTGGCAAAAGGGGCTTTGCAGAGGTGCTTTAAGTGAGGGTCTGGGGATGAGGAGAGAGCCTGCATCATCCACGTGGACCCAGGGTCATCACAGAGGTTTTTATAAGAGGGAGTCGGAGGGCAGAGTCAGATGGGAAGTGGAGACGGAAGCAGGGATGAGAGTGATTTTGAAACCATTAGCTAAGACACACAGGTAGCTTCTAATAGCTGGAAAAGGCGAGGAAGCTGGAGCCTCCAGAAGGAAGGCTGTCCTGCCAACAAGTTTTAGGTTTCTGACCTCCAGAGCTGTGAGATCATGTCTGTGTGTCTCGAGCCATTGTGTGTGATATGTGTTATATGTAGCAACCATGGGAGCCTAATGCAGCTCGGCCCTTCCTACCCTCTCTGCTGTGCCCGTCTGCATCTGTGCATGCGACATTCTTGTCTCTTCCCGCTTTTCCCCTGGGGTAATGTCAAGGCTGCTATATCTTCCATCTGATGGACCCTGAGAAGCTGTATCGGGGAGGCCCCTCCTCTGAACCGCCCTCTCTCCAGTGAAGTTGGTCAGCTACCGGCCAGCATGTGCCCGGGCGCCCCTGCCAGGCTGGTGACGAGGGACAGGACTGAGGAGGGGGAGCCCCTATGAGGACGTCTTCACTGGAACCCTCCTGTACTATCTTTGGGAGCAAGCTCACCTCTCTTAATTCGGGGTTGTTTGTTTTGCTACTTGTCACTGTGTTCTCATCCCTACTTCTCTGCCAGCTCTTTGAGCAAACGAAAGCAACTTGAAAGGAACAACAGGGGCAAACGTGACATCTTCATTCCTCTGCAGGATCAAAGATTGTCATCGCTGCTAAGAGCTGGTCGGGTTTGATTATTTTAGGCTTGAATGGGGGTGGGAAGAAAGAGTCCTGCCTGTTGGAATGGAAAATAGTGTTTACTGTATCCCTACTCAGTGTCTGTCCCTGTTTTATGAAGGAGTAAATTAAAGTGCCTACTGAGGATCACAAGCTAAAAAGTGGCAGAGGGGTGTAAACCACGTCTTTCCCACTCCAGAGCCCTCCAGGGCTCTCTTTATACACTCACTGCCGCTACCATAAAACTTGAATTTTAAGAATGATGGAAATGTGACTACTCTTTTCCCAGTATTAGGTCTAAATTCACAAAGCACAATGCCGATGTGGTCTACCAAACACTCTTCTTTTTCCTTCCCCTCCGCTTCCGCCTTCTGCTCTAGGAGAATCCAGGGACCCTCGGCCCCACATCTCCATGCTCCACGCCAGCACTCACTCCCCCGGGATCAGAACACTGTTCTCTCGCCACGTGGCTTCATCTCCTGGAAGTCTCACTCACACTTCTGGATTCCAGCGTGCCGGGGCTCCCGAATGAAATTCCAAACCTGTGTAGCCTTCCTGCCTCCTTTCAAATTCCCAAAACCATGAACTTTGCTGCCCATTTGTTTCTGAAACTGCAATGACTGTTCTCCAGACTCCTCTTCAGAAATGCATGCATGCTAAATTATAGAATTGCAGAGCTGGCAGGGTTAGCGGAGATGAAGAAACTGAGGCTCAAGTTCACACGGTTCAGTGGCCAAGTCTACTGCTTGAGTCTGTAACAGGATTCTACATCCTGCTCTACATTTTCAGTCATTTGTTGGGCCTGTATATTTATAAAAAGCATGAACTCTGGTTGTAGACTGCCCAGGGTCCAAAGCCTGCCTCTGCCACTTGCTAGCTGTGTGAACTTGGACAAGTTTCTTAACATCTCTGTGCCTCATTTGTAAACTGGGAATTATTTCACACCTGCAACTGCAAAGGGTTAGTCTCAGAATTCAGTGATTTCATATGTGCAGTGGTACGTAATTATCGTTTAATTGTTAGTTATTAATTATTTCACCCAATGGACTGAATCTTTTAAAGAAACAGAATTACCGAAATTTTTCTGTAGTGGTTTGAGAGACTTCCAGACGTAGGTGGACATCATGGTTGAATGGGTAAGAGCAGCTCTGAAAATGGATTATCAGAGTCTATATCCCGGTTCTGGCTCCTTCTGGCTGCAAGACTTTGGGAAGTTATTTAACGTCTTTGTGCCTCAGTGTCCTCACTTCTAAAATGGGGAAAACAAAAGTATGGACAGCTTACAGTTGTTAGGGAAATTAAATGAGATAATTTAAGTTAAGCATCGGGTACATAAGACAGACTTAATATTTGTTAGCTCTTATTATGTACAGAAAAAAACAATGTAGCTACATTGCTTTCATTCCAGTCATTTAGTAAGTCATGCAGAATTACTTAGTAAATATAAAGCTTTGCATTTACAAAGTGATTTGTAATCACTGCATTATTTAACCAATTAATTAATATGTATTGTTCAAAATAGCCCTGGGAAGTTATCTGAGGTTCTCTGTACTTATAATAAGTCTTAGCAACTCAAGGTCACACAGAGAGTTTGATGGTAGAATTAAGAAAGGAATTTGCAGTCACCTGTTTCTGTTGCTTAACTCGCTGAGTCTTGCTGCTTTTCTGTGTATTCTTGATAATTTATCTCTGTCAAAAATAAACAGTGTTTGTTTAGTCGGGTATTAGTGGTGGCTCGATCGACATGTTCTTTGGAGGGCTCGGTCCAGAAGACACTCAAGCCTACTCCTTTCCTTGCGAAGAGGAAATGCGGTTCCAGTTGGGATTGAGCGCACAAGGTGGGTGGAACACTCCGATCTGGAACTTGTGCGTAGGATGTGGAGCAGGGTAAAACCTGGAAAGTCAGGATACGGAACGCAGGATTCTGACAGTACCTTTGAGAGAGCAAAAGACAGTCACTCCCAGGGGAAGAGGTCAAGACGGAAGAATGATTGCGAGGAAAAGCTATGCATATCTGGAGAAATTAGTTAAAAATTACAAACCGTGTGCTCTAACTGGCTAGTCCCTGTGCGCACAGGCTGCACCTTCCCAAGGACAGAGTCACTTGGCAGGAGAACCAGCCACACGCAAGTTTCTGAAGGCTTAAGCCAACCTCTCCGAGGAAGACGAAAGACTCTAGTTTAACCCAGGAGCTATACTGGGAACTAACCCAACTCCCACCTCACCTGTGGGTCTCTGAGCGACTCCAGCGCCATCTCCCCACAATCTGGCCACAGCAATAACTCCACCTCATGACAGCTGAACGGGTCACTTCACAGGCAAACGTGTCCGGCAGGAATCAGGTCGGAGTCACTTTTACATCCTGAAACCCCTGCTCACCCCTCCAGGCAGATGAGCCCATTTCCCTACTGACGTCCCACAGGCAGATCAACGGCCAGAGCTTCCTCTTACACAGTAGCTTGAACCAGAGGGAAAAAACAAAAACAAAAAGCTGGGAATCAACCATATTGTGTGTGTGAGAGTGTGGAAAGTGAATACTCTCTAATACAACAGGGCAGCTTGCTTTCTCAAAGACTCCCCTCTTGCAATAAATGAGTTAGGTCTTGGGTTTTTATTTTTTTAAAGAACGAACTTCGCCTCTTGTTTCTTGAAGTGAACCTTACCTTTAACCTGTAAGCGCTCAGTTTTTAAATATGCTGCTAACAAAAACAGTGAATAATTGTTGCAAAACAATATCGATTGGTAATTATCCTCCTTACCTGACCTCTCAACTATAAACAAGGCCCACCTGGAAAAGGCGCCTCCCCCCGCAGGACTTTTTTATGAAACAGATTTATATACATAGCACAGTAAGCAGAGTTGCATAAAACTCACTCCAAGGATGCCTTTTCATTCCAACTAAAGCGAGGAGTTTGGAAGGATGTGACTTTGTAGAGAAACGCAGAGACCTGACTACAAATCAGCCCTCCTGTGAGACTCGGGAGCTGTTTCCAATTGGTCCTCATTTCTTTCCCTCCATGTTTTAAATTGTCTCATACCAGCTGAATAGAATTCAAGTTCCATACAGAAAATATTACCTCTCTTTTATCATGTTACCAGACATTGCTTCCAAGAATGTGGGCTCCTCCTTGCCATGATGACTTAGGAAAACGTGTCCATTGTCTATGAACTCCACCCACCAGACCGAACACCGGTCCCAAGAAAGGACGGCTGGCCTGTGCCAGACCCTGAATGTCAACAAACAGGCATTTCTCGCAGGCTGAAAAGGGAGGGGCAGGTATTTTAAATGTCCAGGCCTCTGTTCTGAACACCCAGTGTTCCCATTTTAAATTTGAGAGGTATCAGCAAAGAGCATCCTGGCATGTCTTAACAGGTGCCGGGGGATGAAGGGTGATTAGACAGATGCTGGTACCCAGCTGTTCCCCAGCTCCACTGAGGTCAGAATGAGGAACAGTGTTTTGGATGAGTAGGAGAGGGGTGACTGGAGTGGTAATTTAGACATAAGAATAGAAAGTGTTTAGGAACTAGAAACTTCCATAGAGAAGGTGCTCAATACATACCAGATCAATAAATGCTCCAGTGAAGGAACAGATGAATAAGATTGTAGAATCCTCTTAGATGTATCAGGTTCACTCCTAAACATATCTGCAGGAATGGCAACATGTGACCTTGATGAGCGGTTATGCCTATTAATTCTTTGAATCTTGAAGACGTTATGGGCCTGCAAACATTCTGTTGAGGGTAGCCACTGTGCCAGGCCCTGAGAACTGAGGGGGGCTTCAGTCTAGTGGAAGAGAGAGATACTTAAACACGGAGTCCTACTGACTAAGGAGGCATTTGTGAGGAGGAGCTACGTGGAATTTCAAGTAGAATATGAAATTCTGCTTCCAAATTCAACCTGTAGATTGCATACATGCATTTATTGACACTTGTTATTAATTCATTCAGGCATCAAATATTTATTGAGTGCTTGCTGTATTCCAGGCACATACGATACTACACCAGACAGACCACATCCCTGCCTTCCAGGGGAAGAGAGCAGACAATAAGTAAATATGTAATGTATCAGGTGGTGATAAACATTGTGGGGAGAAATAAAGCTAGATAAGAGGTACAGAGAGAGTCATAGCGGGTGTTGACTTACGCAGGCTAATCAGGGACAGCCACTCCAATAAGGGAAGACATTTGGGAGCTAAGGGAGCAAGCCGTGCAACTGGGTGGGACAAAGTGTTCCAGACGAGCTGGTGACAAGGGGACAGGCCCTGGGGTTGGAATGAACTTCGAGTGTTCCAAGGATCGCAAGGAAGCAGCGCTGGCGGAACAGTGAGGAGGGGATGAGGTCGGAAACAGCAGAGCCAGATCTTGCAGCACCTTTGATCTGAGTGACACGGGAAACCACCGGGGAGATCTGGGTGGAGGAGCCATGTGTCTGACTCATGTTTAAATCCTATAGTGGGCGAGGACGGCAGTAGGGAGGCCAGTGGGGAGGTTATTGCAATAACATTGGCGACAGACGACGCTGTCCTGGATTCAGGCTGGTAGGATACAAGTGATGAGAAGTGGTTGCATTTTGGATGTATTTTGGAGGTAGAGTTGACAGGGTTTTCTGTAGGTTGGATATAGGGTGCAAAAGGAAATAAAGACAGGGATAATTCCAAGGTTTGAGGCCCAACCAACCGGAAGAATGGAAGTGCCATTTCCTGAGACGGTGAAGGTCGCGGCTGCAGAACAGGGAAATCGGGGCTCTGTGCTGGACAAGTTAAGTACGTGCTGCCTGTAGACATCCAAGTGCAAATGTCAGGCCAGCAGCGGACGACACCAGTCAAGTCTGGAATTCAGGTGAAGACCAGGCTGGCAGCATGAGTTTAGGAGTCACAGGCATATGATTAATCTTTAAGCCACGGGATGACTAGGGAGTGAGTGTAGACAGAGAAAAGAGATGGCCCAGGCCGGGCCCCTGCGGCATTCCAGCATGTGAGGTCAGGTAGAAAGTGATGCTCCTGGTTCATTCTTGGCTATTATACACCGTCACAATAACCTAACTGCTAAATAATAATTTAACCAAAAATTGTCCATGTAACTAACTATATTAAGAGAAAGAAAGAAGAAAGAATAGGTTTGTGTGGAAGTAAAAAAGTGAGGCATGATCATCTTCCAAAGTAGGAATATAATAAATAATGTCTAAAAATTATAAATAAATAAATAGATAGTAGTATAAAGAGGACATGCAGAAGCACAGAGATAAATACCAGGAGAAATAACTGAAAGAGTATAAAGTGGTTTCCTTTGGGGAGTAGGAAAAAATGGAGCAAGTGACTATTCTTTTTTCATGCATCTGGGTCCACAGGTGCATGCTGCCACACCCAGCTAATTTTTAATTTTTTTGTAGAGATGGGGTCTTGCTATGCTGCCCAGGCTGGTCTCAAACCCCTAGCCTCAAATAATCCTCCCACCTCGGCCTCCCAAAAGCACGAGCCATTGTGCCTGGCCTTTTTTATCTTATTTCTTCATATACACATGTTCCACCAATGTCCTCCACCTTCAGTTTTACTGAAGAGTAAGGAAGGGAAGAAAAGGAATTATGGGTTGCCCCATCTTTCCCTTTCCTTCTATGTCTTCATTTTCAGCATAAATGGTTGACTAATACAGGGAGGTAAGAAATATGCAAGTAGGAAAAGATATGGAAAGGGTACCTTTGTTCTTCATGTTTCTTAGATGCCTTCATTTTCTTTCTGTGGAAATCGTGGCCTCTCAGGGCTGTCAGCAGCCTGCTTATTCGGTGTATATAAAATATACTACTTTGTCATGGTTTTGAGCCTTGCTGAACTCTCCTGCATCAGAGTCCCCCCAGCTTCTGTGCTTCTGGGGACCCCTGAAGCCTCGTGGGAAAGGGGCAGCGAGGAACTGCAGTGGACACCCAAGTCATATCCGTCTCCCCTGCTCAGGCATGGCTCCGTGGTCCCAGTACACTTCACGTACCAGACGCTAATTCAAAGCTCAAATTACTCAGGATTCCAAGACTGCAGCGCCAGAGCATTAAACCAAACCTGGGGCCCTTCTGAGTGAGGGCTCCTATGCGACACGGTTACATGCCCAGAAGCTGGCCCTGGTGGTGGAACCTAATTAACATCCACAACCCCAACTCCGAGGGGGCCTGAAAATGTCATTTTCTTGCTATCTAGCTTCTGCAGTGCTCGTATATACCAGGAGGCAAAAGAAATGGATTCTGAATGCCAATCGCCTGCAACAGACCCTCGTCTCCTTTTCCCTTCTAGGTAAAAAGATCCCAGCAAACCCACCTGCCATTTCTTTCTATTTTGTTCGCACAGTTACAGATGAAGAAGCTAACGTCACAAATCCCCACGCTTCGTAAGTTTACGGGAACATGGGAGTCCAAAGTGGCTGTTGCAGATTCTGCTAGCTCTTCACCAACATGTCTGTCTTCCCCTTCCTTGGGACAGCTGAATTACGTTTCCCAGCCTCTCTTGTGGCCGTGGAACTGATTTCCAGCCAATGGGAGGACAGAAGTGATGTGTGCTACATCCAGCCTAGTTCGAAACCTTCCACGTGTCCTCTTCCATCGCTCTAACTGGGATAGAGTACCTGTTATTATTGTACTAAATTGGTTTAAATTCCAGTTCTTCCTCTTATTATCAGGGCTCTGACATTGGGTAAGTCATCTGACCACTACGTGCCTCAATTTCCCCATTTGCAAAATGGGAATGAAAAGAAGTACTTTTCTTATAAAGGTCGCTGTGAGCCGCAAAAGCAGTTGTCGTACAAGAATCACCCATACAGGGCCTGGACAGATTAGGCACTTGAAAAATATCGATTTCCCCCCAATCACACTTCATATGTAATGTCCTTCCCCATTCTTGATAACACAACATCGTAAGCCTACTGCTTAAATGACACAAGTTTTTAACGACAGTGAGACAGAACCTTGGAGCATGAATTTTGCCCGTCATCAAGTGCTGGCTAAACAGGCTTGTGCTTTCCAACCTGGCCTCCCCAGACACGTGGCTCAGTTTCTGGCAATCCTGAAACAGGTGGGCTAGCTCTCCCTATAACTGAGTATTTTGATTTATTCTCACCTTTTTCTGACCCCATTTCCTCCTTCTGGTATAAACTAGAAGCAATTTCTCTTCAGTTTCATATGTTCCTGAGGAAGGGAGAGTGTTTTGGTTTGGTTTGGTTTGGTTTTTTTTGTCTGAGTGGCTCATGGCATACCAGTCCCCACCACAGGTGTATATATCCTGGGACAACATGTGTCCCTAGACCCTGACCATACAATTTTCCTGAAGAAGCCAGGCTTTTTCATTATTGCAAATAGTCTCAGCCTTCCTCGCTTTGAGGCATCCTGAATTTTATGACCTGAACGTCTTGCACAGATCTTCTCAGGGTCCCCACATCCTTCCCCTGGCCAGGCTCATGTCCCCCCGCTGTGAAGTGTCTTCGCTTGCTCAGTTTCGTGCACCAATCTCGCTGGAGCTCCAAATCTGGCTCGCGAAGGTGTTTTGTTTGGAATTCATGATACTCTGAATTTGATTTAGTTGCTATTATTTCAAATGTGCAAGTTTCACATAAAATTACGCACCTTGCAACGTGGAGTCTCTGTGTGTTCAAAGCCACCATTGGCTGGAACCACATCCTGATTCTCCACACGGTGACTTTCACTTCCGGTTCTCTTCCCAGCCCTGGGGAAAAAGATCTCACACAGTTACGACACTGCCCTTAGTAGGCTTTGGAATCTGCAACCCCTATTCCTGCCTGGTTAGGAATTTTTAAACCATGCCACCTTTCTGTGACAGGGGACATTTGACCCTTGAATAGTGGGAGTCCACATTCAGGTCCTCACGCTCCTCTCTGCTCTAACACCATCTTCCCCGGGTCTGTCCTTGTCCTTCTGCAGGTCCTCTCACCTGCAGGTCCGGATGCATCCACGCCCTCTCCCCCCCTCATCCCTCTGCCAGGGCCATGCAGTTTGCTGTGGTCCTAACCATCTCTCAGGCCAGAAATGTTGACCCCCTCCCTGCTGGGCACCTCTAGTCCTCTCTAAAAACACTCACGAAGGACATTATCTAAAGTGTTTGGAGCAGGGATTCAATTCAATTCATGTTTATTCAACTCCACGCTTGCAAGTGGCCACCGGTACCAAGGAAAACCAAGGCTTGGAGCGCTGGCAGAAGAGCTGGTGCCCCTTCAAGGCACAGAAAGGCTCTTACAGAATAAATCCTGGAGGGAGGGAAGAGGAGGAAACTGAGAATTCTAAAGTGTTAGAAGCGGGACTTCAAACTTCACATAACTCAAGTCCCTTCATTTATTTGCCTATGAAAACAGTTCTCCTGACCCTGTTAGGGGTGTGTCCCCGCTAAATGAACCACGAGGTCACGCCCTTGTGAGCGTAAAGATCAGCCAGGGAGAATGGGTGCTTTAGACAATCTGCAAGGCCACGGCCGGCCCACCGTAGATGTGCAGGCACCCCAGGTACACGGCTGCGCGTGTGCAGACGTGTTTTGCACCTGGGAGGGTCGGCGTGAAGGTGGGGTAAGAAGGGTGCATCAGTGCAGGTATTAAAGGATTATAAAACAGTTTAAGTGGAAAGGCCTTATCTCCTATCGCACAGCCATAAATGAAATGTCTGAATGAACACAATCGTATATTTAGAAATCTATTATAAGCAGCCTCCTTCGGCTTTAGAGAAATCTCTCATCACGGAGGCTCATTTGCCTGATAGGCTGCCACCATCCAGAGAAAACAAAAACCGGAGAAGTCTTTTTGATTTTCACTGCGTAGGGAGCGTGCGTTTTCGGCTTCATAAGTTTTATGCAAATAGGATTCATGAGCCTGCCATAAATGATATTTTTCCTATTGGGCTGCAAGCTGGCAGGTCGGAGTCTTGATCTCATTACACTGTGGATACTCGAAACCATCTATTTGAAAACTTCTATTGTGTGGTCTCAAAAATTGCTTGCAGGCAAAACTGCCACTGGAATAGCAATTTGCATGTTCTTGTTCGGCCTTCCTGACCCAGGCTTTGAAGAGGGGACTCCTGGGGACTGTTATTGGCTTTGGGTAGAGAGGACAGAGGGCTCCGTGGGTGGTGCCGTCACCCTCGGGACCCCCTTATTTGGGGTTCAGTTTGGCCAGCCCAGCAGTCATTAGTAGCACTTTTCTCAAAGGGCTCTCTAGGGCAGATCTTGGAATGTCTTTTTGTTTCTTGGAATGTCCTGTTAGCCCCTTTGAAGATTCTTCTCCCATCTCTCTTCTGCCAGCCTTACTTCTCCTGGTAATTCTTCTCTGACACCACCTCCCTGCACCCACCAGAGCTGGGTGCTCCCCTTTCTGTTTCCCACACATTTACTTATCTATTTTTTTTTTTTTTGAGACAGGGTCTCACTCTGTTGCCCAGGCTAGAGTGCTGTGGCGTCAGCATAGCTCACAGCAACCTCAAACTCCTGGGCTCAAGAAATCCTTCTGCCTCAGCCTCCTGAGTAGCTGGGACTACAGGCATGCACCACTATGCCCGGCTAATTGTTTCTATATATTTTTAGTTGGCCAGATAATTTCTTTCTATTTTTTTTTTTTTTCAGTGGAGACGGGGGTCTCGCTCTTGCCCAGGCTGGTCTCGAACTCCTGAGCTCAAACGATCCTCCCGCCTCAGCCTTCCAGAGTGCTAGGATTACAGGCGTGAGCCACCACTCCTGGCCCACACATTTATTATGAATGATGCTGGATGACTGCTCTTGCCTTAGGCCAGTGTGCTAGGAACTGGGGGCCCTCAGCCAGCAAGGCTTGGCCCTACCCTCTCTGAAGCTGGTTTTCTAGCAGACAGGTTGTAAAGAGACTGGTATAAACGGCAGGACAAGTGCAGTCACAGACACCCTTGAAGAGCCCAAAGTGCTCACCAGAGGGAGTGAGTTAGGGAACTGGGAGGGGTGAAGGTGAGGCAGGATCAGGGAAATTTGTCAGAGAAATGTAAAGCTGAATCTTGAGGGATAGATAAGCGTTCTCCAGGTAGACAAGGGGAAAGTGTGTTCCAAACAAAAGGAACAGAATCATTCTTTCAGTGCTTATTTACTGAGCACCTACTATGCACTATTATAGTCCTGCTCTCATTGGAGCTTCCATTCTAATACAGGAAGACAAACAATCTTGCTTCTTCCTAGATTTTGGTGGTTGCCAGAAATCCTTGGCATTCCCTAGCTTGTGGCTGCACCACTCTGATCTCGAACTCTGTCTTCTCCCCGCGTCTCTGAGTCTCTCCTTCCACTTATAAGAACACTATTCATCTTACTTAGGGCCCACCCTAAATTCAGGATGATCCCATCTCAAGATCCCTAACTTAATAATAGCTACGAAGACCCTTACTCCAAATAAGGTCATCTTCTGTGGTTTTGGGTGGACACGTCTGTTGAGAGCCACAGTTCAACCTACTACAGGCTCATAACAGCTTTATGAGATAGGTAGAGCCCTGGTTTTTTCCATTTTACAAGTGCGAAACCGAGGCACAGAAAGGATGAATTCTGTAAAGGATAGTAGAGCCAGGATTGAAACCCTTGCAGTCAGTCTCCAGGGACTTCCTTTAACCATTTGGCTCCTCGCCCTCCACACACAAATCTGAATTTTCCACCAGACTTGGCTAGAGCCTCTCGTCTCCTCCTCCCTATGGGTGAAAGTGCATTTCATGGGTGATCTTCTAGAGATGATGCACTTTTTTGTTGTCTAAAGGAGCTCGGGAGCACATATCCTCCTCAAAGAGAAGTAAAGAGGAGGAGAGCAGGCCCTGGAAGGAAGGACCTTGGAGAGGACAGGGGAAGCTTGTGGCTGTCCTTAAATTATAGCAGGTAGACCTTCATTGATTTGATCCACAAATGGCAGCAGTCCTGCCTAGAACACTCTGGTAGCCGCGGTTGGCCTGTGCTCAGTCTGCAGGGGGCTGGGCACACCTGGTGAGCCTGGCTCCTCACGAGTTAAATATTGGAGACTATTCCTCTCTGCCACTCGAGGACATCATTGGAGCTCATAAATGACTCCTCTTGCAGCCTCTTAAATCCTTCTCTGGTGATGCTGCCGAGCGCATATTGTATGAAGAGCCCCCGTGTGGCCTCACACAGCCCCCCAAGCAGCACACAAATCCTCAGACTCCCTGCCTGTGCCCTGCCACACGGGAGGGCTAAGCAGCCTGTGTGTGTTGCACTTGGCATGCTGGTTCTGTGACACTGAGCCCACGAGGGGCCCCTGCTGCCCCCTCTCCCCAGCCGCTTCCCATCCTCAGCAGCTGGGAGCTGAGAGCACGTCCTCTCGCCAGCCAGGACTCACGCTTGTATTCGATCTGTCCGTGCCCCGGGTCTGAGCACCACAACGATTTTCGAAAGCTGTTAGGGACCGAGCAGGTGATGGACGGTGTGGAGAGAAAATGGGGGATTTTCCCGCCCTGGTTACGCTGGCTCGTTTGCATCATTCTGTCCTTGGCTGCTGTATTGTTTTTGTGTCAAATCTGGAATCTTAGATTTAAGGTCACTCTGAGGATGACAGGTGTGATTATTTAGGTACACGGCTTTACAGCTCTAGATTGAATGCCCATCTGGGAAACCTTTAAAAAACATTGTATGGGAATAGTGTTTATAGAATGTTATCTTTTGCGGTAGAAAGGGAGATATCACTATAAGTATGTGTTTGCCTATATTTTCAAAAAACAAACTGGCAGAATAAACCAAAAATCTAAGGAAAAGAATACCTCTAGGAGGAGAGAGGGAGTAAGACAGAGGAGATAGAGGTGTCTCTTATCAGAGAGGTTTGGTTTTGGGACTATGTAAATGTTTTAGATTTTTAAAAAAAAATTAAAAACAACCCGAGACAAATTAACCTAACTCTATGTTAAGTTGGTCGCTCACCACACAGAGTATAGAATTGCTTCAAGGAGGGTGATCAATTGTCTTGGTTTGCCTGGAGCATTGATCTCAGGAAACCCCTCAGTTCCGGGCAAACCAGGGCAGTTGGTCACCCCAACAAGTAATTACAAAACCCACATTTTGACTGCACATCTCAAGTCAGTTATATCCTATGGACAAATAAGAACCTCAAAGAAATACTTAACCACATTCAGTAGACTTCGTGTTTTATTGTGGCATTGTAATTTTGAAACTATTACAGTATAAGTATAATATAGCATAAGATAAATAAATTACTAATTATGTTAAGGTGGTTAGATACCAAGGTTTAAGTATACGGGAAAAAGGATAAAAAACAAAGAAGTTCTGTAAATCTTGTAAATACCAGTGTGAACTCACGATTTGATGCACGTGTCCTACCTCTGCCCACCGAAAAGCCTGAAATTAATGATGAGCCAGTAGCATGAACACCTCTAGATCTTAAACTGCAGCCTCTAAATACCAATTCCCCTTTAAAAGGAGCCAAAGTTCCTTCAAGAAATGGCTGATTTCAGATCTGGGGCCAGATTTGTGCAAGAATCTGAACTATCTAATTGTGCCCAAAGTGAGAATGTCATCAACGACTGATGAAGTGATGACAAAAGAACACTGGATTCATCCTGAGGGGGCCTACACTGGCCTGAGACAGGCAATCTGAGGATCAGAAGGAATAGTGACTGCCACGGATTGAAAGCAATAACTGTATAAAAATTATGAGCTCATTCGAAGCAGTCAAAAACAAATTTCTTTGGTAGCTCTCTAGGGCAACAAATTATTATTTGAAAATAAAGGGACAAAATCAATCATGTTTTTTCTGCTTTTCCTGGATAAACATCATTTTGGGGCAGCCAATTGTTGAGAAGAAAAGTTCTTTTTTATAGAGGAAGTGCAGCTAACAAATTCAGAACCAATAATTGAATTAGAAAAGTCATCACTTTGGAATCTCTAATGAAATAATGGATCTAAACAATAATTGTCTGTGAACGCCAACAACATAAAGCAAAAAGTTGATGGGGAACTTTACATCGGGTGGATCAGGTTAATAGCATCTGAGCTCACTGATTAATCTTTCAAAAAATTGAAACAATCTTAAAAATGCAGAGAAGTTGCAAGTACAATATACCCTTTTTGTTCCTTAAGAGTAATTTGTCCACACGATGCCCTGTGACTCCTAAACACTTTAGTGTGCATTGCCTACAAACAAGGACATGATCCTATTAAACCACAATATGACCATCTAAATCAGGAAATTAACATCGATATATTACTGTCAAGAACTTTATTTACTTGAAGACTAACAAGTTAGTCTATCATAGTTTCACGGATGCTGGCAGAAGTCACGACACTCCTGGGTCAGAGACAAAGGACTTTATTACTTTTTGTATTGGAAGTGGCACAAACAGTTCTATGTCAGTTCCCCTTGCTTCCAGGTTCCGTCAGGGCAACATGGATAACTCAGACCATTGTGCACACAGGTAGTGAGTGGTTTTACAGGAGAGGAGCCCTGAGTTTAGTGAACTCATAGTTTATAATGGGCAGTAAGCACTCCTGCCCTTTGCTCTGGAGGGAGGGAGACGTTCTTTCTCTCTATTAAGGCTGAAAGCCAACTTGGTCTTTGCTCCAGAGGGAGACTCTATCTTCTAAGGCTGTTTGCTGTCCTTGCAAAGCTAGTCTGTAGCAACGGGCAGTGAGTACTTGTTTTCAAGATGTGCATAAATGTGAGAGACCCACGGATAACTGTCTCCTAATACTTCAGTACCAGTAGCAATTTTCTTAATTTTAGGCTTCCTGAAAGACATCATGTCTAGTGGGAGCCATAACGGTTAGCTAACAGGCATTTGGGCTGGGAGGTATAGGAAGAGAATATTCCAGGCAGAGGAAACACCAGGAATAAAGAAAAGACCAGCCACCGTGGAGAGCCTTGGAAATACTAATACTGACAGCCCAGTGTAGCTGGAGCCTAGAGAACAGGAGGTTGGGGAGGAGAAAGGGGCTGAGGTCAAAGAGGCAGTTTGATTTTGAAGGGGCTTATAAGCCACAAGATGCCGTTGGAACTTGATCCTGAGTCCTTGAAATGGTTTAAGCTGGGGAGTGGCGTGATCCAATGTGTGCTTTAGAAAGGCCACTTGGGCTGCAGCTGCCAGTGGACTGGATTCAGCCCAAGGTTAATTTTTTTCCACTTGGTTTCCTGTAATCAGGTTCAGGGAGATGAGGATGTACGTAGTGAAATTCTGCCGTGTGGTGGCTGGGGCCGTCCTTGAAGATGAACAGATCTGGGGCCAATCTCACTGCTCCTTCCCCCCAATCCCCCACCATTTTGATCCAGGCGGCCACAGTGCCGATGAATGTCAAAGGCAGGCTTGAGGAGGGGCCAGGGCAACTCAGTAAAGGACAGTTCTCCAAAGGATCAGCCAGATTTTCAAATAAATTTGCCTCGTTTATTAATTTACCTGTTTCTTTTAATTGTGTGTAATGTTTACACTAATTTGTTTTAGGTGGAATTATTTTTAGCAGATTTTAAAGATTTCATGAAAAATTAGTTGATGAGTTTGAAGATTTACTTTGGTTTAGTTTTAGTTTTAACATAGTTCTAGTCTAGCTGTTTTGTTTGTGTGTGTGTGTGTGTGTGTGTGTGTGTGACCAAAATTCAGTATATTCCAGATTTTTCTATATTTCAGGCCAATAACTTTGGGGAATGAGAATGTCACTGGTATTTCAAATGAGAAGGCATGTATTTTGGATGACCAGGATTTATAAATGGTAGAGCAGGTTTCTCTCTCCCAATACATTTCATTCCAGTTCATTGCCTTTTGTATATCTCTTAACTCACAGATTTGTTAATCAGCTCATTCAAATAAATATTTTGCCTGTATTTCAAGCACTTGAGAAGGGATTAGTGTCTGAAATGTGAGTCACACACTAGATTGAAATTCAGTTGAGTTAGATTGACAAATCTGTTGCAACACAGCTGGGATGAACCAGCTACAGCACAGCTAAAACGAAATTTAAACTCCAGCTTTAGTAGCGAGCAGACAATCTGTGAAGGTATTTGAAACCATTTCATATAACATAATTTGCTCTTCAATTTTTTAAATTAATTATATTTTCTTTTATTTTGGTCCTTATATTAATAATATACTTAAATTAATCATTCTTCTTACATCATAAAATATTATCATTGACCCATACAAGGTCCCTCTCACATTTTATTTTATATATTCCCATTTCATCTCCAATCTTCCATTCCCTGACTCCATGAGAATTCACTTTAATGTGTTTCCTGCACGTCCTTAAAATGCATGGGCCCTTTCAGTAGTGCTATATATATATTTGGTTTACATACATGAAATAGTGCTATAAGTCTCCTGTTTCTTACCCTGTATTTTAAGGATCTATACATGTTGATGTTTGGACATTTAGTTCATTGCCCTGGACTGCTGCTTAGTATGCATTCAGCCCATTTTAGCATCCACCCCCTAGAGATAGACCCTCCAGCTGTCTCCCGCTCTCCTCTCCTCTACCATAACAATGTTTAGATGCACATCTTTACCTACGTCCCCTTACAGAGGGGGAAGATGACGTCTCCGGGTTTCACACCCAGCAGGCGGATTGCTACGTCACAGGGCGTATCACATGCAATGTCGCGCAGTGCTGCCAGCTTGGTTCCCTGCACGGGTAACACAACTGCTAGAAGCCGCGCTGCGGTTAGGATGAGGGGAGTGAGGGAGAATTTAAAGGAGAGCTAAAAGACTCAGTAATCAAGGTAAATAATATTTTAGTGCAATATTTTTAAGAACTAAAATTCATGCAAAATAGCCCTGATGAACAAAAATATCAAAATTTTAAATAAAGAGGAAAAAAACCAACATCAAAGGGACGCACACTTTTGGAGGTGATGGACATATTTATTCCCTTGCTTGTGGTAATGGTAATATGAGTGTGTACATATGTCCAAACTCACCAAATTGTATACATTAATGATGTGCAGCGGTTGTGCATACAAATGATACCTCAACCAAGCTGCAAAACGAAATTTTTAACTAAAGACAACATCCAACCCTATACTTCCATGAGTCTCAGATCCGCCTTCAGAAATGCAGAACTTGGTCCTCCAGCTGCAGGGAGCTGCGCTGGAACAGTCATCAGCCATAGCCCTTTCTGGAATGTTCTCAGCTGGGGAAAACGACCTTGCCAGAGTCGTGCCCTCTCTTGTATTGCCCACACCAGTGACTGATCATCCTAGCGAGAGGGTATAAATGACTGGTTCCCTTATCCCATCCAGGGTCAGTTCTGAGGGGCCACCCAGCTTCAGCAGAATGTGGCTTTGTTTTTCTTTCTTTTCCTCTTTTTTTCCAGTTTTATTGGAGTATAATTGACAAATGAAAATTGTGTAAATTTAAGGCATATACTGATGTTTTGATATGCTTGTACGTTGTGCATAAGTACCACAAGTAAGCTAATGAACATATCTGACACCTTATATAGCTACCTTTTTTGTGTGTTTGGTGAAAACACTTAAGAGCGACTCTCTTAACCAATTTCAACCATACAATACATGATTATTAACTATAGTCACCATGCTGTACATTAGATCTCTAGAACTTATTCTCTTGCATAACTGAAACTTTGTACCCTTTGATCAATATTTCATTTCTCCCACCCTCAGCCCCTGGTAACCACCATGCTACTCTCTGCTCCTACGAGTTTGATTTTTTTAAGATTCCTCGTGTAAGTGAGATCATGCAGTATTTATCTTTCAGTGTCTGGCTTGTCTCACTTAGCATAATGTCCTCCAGATTTATCCCTTTGTTGTAAATAATAAGATTTTCTTTCTTGTTTTAGGCTGAATACTATTCCAGTGTGTGTCCTTATCCATTCCTCTGTCAACAGACACTCAGGTTGTTTCCATATCTTGGCTATGTGAATAAGGCTGCAATGAACAGGGGCATGCAGATATCTCTTGGACATACTGATTTCTTTGGATATATACTCAGAAGAGGGATTGCTGGAACATATGGTAGTTCTATTTTTAATTTTCTGAAGAATTTCCATACTGTTTTCCATAATGCTTGTACCAATTTACATTCCCACCAACAGTGTACAACGGTTTTCTTTTTTTTCACATCCCCACCAACACTTGTTATCTTTCTGATAGTGGTTTTCTTACAGGTGTGAGGGGTGAAGAGACAATATTTGCAAACCATACGTCCGATAAGGAGTTAATATCCAAAATGCGTAAGGAACTCAATAGCAAGAAAACAAATAACCCAATTTAAAAATGGGCAAAAGGCCTTAATAGACATTTCTCCAAAGAAGACATACAAATAGCCCACAGGTATATGAAAAGGTGCTTAACATAACTAATCATCCGGGAAATGCAAATCAAAGCCACAAAGACACATCACTTCACACCTGTTAGGATGGCTAGGGCTTTTTGGGGGGCAGCATTAAAGCTCCTGTCCTGTTTCCTCCCACCTCTTCCATTGGTGTAGTTTCCACCAGGGCTCCCTAATAAATGTCTTGCTTGCTAAGCTTAAGCTGAGAGTCTGTTGCCCAGGAATTTCAATTTGCGTCACTTGCCAATATTTGGCATTATCGGTCTGTATGGTGTTTGCCATCCTGATGTACATGTCAAATCTCAGTGTTTTTTTTAAATCTGCATTGCTTTGATTATTAGAAAATTTGAACGTCTCTTTAGATGCTTTTTAGAGCCATTAGGGCTTTCCCTCCTGCGAATTGCCTGTCCATGTCCTTTGCCCATTTTGATCATTTATACCATAAACTTTATCATACAGAGTTGCTGATGAATTGATAATTTGGTGAGCTGGTCATTACAGTGATTTAATTTGGTTTTAGCAAATTAGCTTCTGGTGGATTCCACAAAAACAACCTGTTGGTTAATTGGAAAATTTGGCGAATGAAGTGAATTGGTAATTTGGCAAAGTGAATTTTGAGGAGTCGATTTTGAGTAAATTGGGTTTTGGTGAGTTGGCCTGCTCCCACTAAGGACGCCTGCACTGTCAGCTGTCCTTAACAAACTTTGCCGAGAGCTTCCTGTGAAGTCAGTGGAACCCATGATGGGGAGGATGGGGCAAGGGAGGCTCTGCCCCATCATCAAAACCCCCGACTGTCCCTCCTCATGGTCCCATTTCTTCTCCTACCTGGTCACCGTGTTCCTCTGTTCCATACTTTCCAGTCGTTCCCGCACCTGTAGCACAGCACTAGATGCTCTTTGCCTGGTGACCTTGTCCGACTACTGTTGCCCCTCCCCCACCAGCTATACCAGCTCATCCATCCCTGTGGTTGCTGGGACTCAACATGGTCCCCTCCCATCACGTGAAAACTGCTGACTAGAGCTTTTGTCTCCACTTCCTGCCTCACATTCTCCTTTCAGCCTATTCCTAGTGGATTCCATTCCCGACGCCCAGGTAAGATGGCTTTAGCTAAATGGCCAATGGCCCCTCTTCAGTTAACCTCAGTAGTCACTGCTCTTACCTGAACGAACCCTTCAGCAATTCAATTCCAACACAACTGCTGGTTCCTGCCTCTGCACGACCACGGTTTTCCTCTGAATTCCCTGATGCCTCTTCCCTTTTGTGATGTCTCCTCCACTTACCTCTAAATACAGAAGCCCTCCAGGGCTTGGAACTGGGCCCATCCTCCTTCCTCACGTTTCCTCCCCAGGAGATGTCATTGAATGCCATGGTCTTAGTGACACCTTTATGCATTACTCTCTTTCTCCCCAAGCCAAGCCCATCCACACATTTGAGTTTGTACATTCACCATTTCGCCAGCCTAGAACACATCCCCCCCCATACCCACTTACCCCCATCCTTGCATGTCTGACTCCTAAGTGTCATTCAAGAGGCCTTTGCTGACTCTCCAACTTACAGTAGCTGCCCAGCCTCTCTAGAACACATCACTCCATTTTACTCTCTGCACAGCACTGATGATTCTCTAATTATTTGTTATTCATTCCGTTACTTTCTGTGTACTCCAGGGAGAATATAAATCCTCGTGACAGGACAAGCTTTATCTGTCTTGTTAGGAAATCAATAAGTAAATAAATGCATTTACATTAAAACACTTCGGCATGTACAGTTTGATGTTATGGACATGCTACTGAGGTTAGGCTATTTGCAACCATACTTAAGGCTACTGACATTTTCACCGGGAATGCAAGGTCAAGGGATGACCGGCAAGCATTCTAATTTGGAATTCTATCTTCTAAAACCGAGACCAGCTCTGCCCAGTAGAAATAAAATGTAAGCCTCATGCTTAATATTACATTTGTTAGCAGCCACATTATAAAAGTTAAACTAAAACAGGTGAAATTAATTTTTATGATATACTTTATTTAACCCAATACATACAAAACATTATTTCAACATGGTAACCAATATAAAATGATTAATGAGATATTTTACTTTTTTGTTGCTTTGTACTAAGTCTTCAAATTCTGGCATGTATCTTATAACAATACTTGCAGAACATCTCAATTTGGCTTAGCTGAAGCACTTGGTAGCCACACACAACTAGTGGCTACCATATTGGACAGTGCAGCTCTAAAGAGTCTAGTGCAAGTGCTTCTGTTAGCTAGACCTTAGATCAACACTTGAGTGTGTCCAAGTTAGCATAGTGAAAGATTGTCCAACATTTTTTTCACTGGTGTAATGATGCCTTCTTTAATAGCAGGATGAATATTTACAATGGGTTTTCATGGGTAAAATTAAATATATTAAAGAAATGTGGATTGGCTAAAATATTTCAGAGATATTTTTCACTGTAGCATGCACAGAGTATAAGAATCAGGAGGTTTGCTTTCTGAGAGATGGCACTTGAAGCTGAGTCGCTAAATAGTCCCATGTCCAGCCATTGGTTTAGCAGGATTTGTAATTACCTGATGCCAACTCTAAGGTTGATAGGATTCTGCCTACCCTACAGTGCAGGGGTGGTCGGAGCACACAAGGCACCCAAAAGAACAGAGAGCTGCCATTTCATCTAACTGACAGATCTTGCTTCCTTGTTAATGAATATTTCTTTAATAAATATTGTTTATTTGGCAGATTTTTTTTTTCTGAGCCTCGTTTTCATTTTAGTAGAAAGACTGGGGAAGTGGCTCAGTCCTACCTACCTCAAACATTTTTCAGCAGTGATTCTTTAGCAAATTGCACTTAAGAGTTCTGTACAACCCAGCAGGCTTTGGGGAGTCCACAGCACCCCTAATCCTCACAGCCAACCTCTTCTCAGCCCTTAACACTCAGCTTCAGCCCAATCTCCTCCGTGGAAGCCTTCTGCCTCCCTCCTGTCAGCTCCCATTTCCCATCCCACCTTTTCCAAAGCCCCTCTGCATTGTAATTATTTTTATGCATGTATGCACATAATATTGTAATTATTTTTATGTATGCATGCATATAACATTATAATTATTTTTATGTATGTATGCATATAATATTGTAACTATTTTTATGTAAGTGTGCATATAATATTGTAATTATTTTTATGTATGTATGCATGTAATATTGTAATTATTTTTGTGTACGTGTCCCTCACTGGACTGTTGATGCCTCCAAGGGCAGGGGTCTTATCTTTTCATCTTTGCATAAGTAGCAAACTCAAATCGATGCTTTACTCTCAATACGCACTTAGTAATCATTTGCTGGATGAATGAACTAATGAACCACAGAATATACTCCATTTAATGCCAGGGAAATGCTCAACATGGAATGGAGCCATGAGATGTGTCCTGCCTCAGTGCCTTGTAATCGAAGTAAGACAATCAACAGAGGGAGAGCAGCGATGGCCTGAGGTGACAGGAAGTCACACGTGCTGGTAGTTTTTTTAATTTCTCCATTAATGAGAGTAGTACTTTTTTTTTTTTTAATTTTTCTGTTTTTTAAATCCATCATCTGACTTCATTTAGGTAATTCAGTCTTTTCCATCTTTAGGTTGACTAACTGTGAATCTTGGCTATGATTGCTTTTATTAGTTTGGTAATGACTTTGTTGAATTTAGGAGTCATTAATCGCTTGTTAATGTTTGCAAGTTTGACAAACAAATGCAAAATATTCCCCTTCATTTAAAATTTGATCTAAAAATTAATTATATTACCTTGCTTTGCTTCAGGGCTTGTGTGTTTTCACATTAGAAGGTATGCTTTATTTTAAATTAAGTGAATTTTATAACTTTGAAAATTTAAGAAGGACACTAGCTCTTTTAATTTCGGTAATTATATCTGTGGTTTGAATTAGCTCTTCTTTTCGGATGCACTGGTTGCCTTTAGCATTTTGCTGTCGCTGTGTCTTCCGTATCTAGTCATAGTCTGTCGTGATGTCCATGCCTTTTAGCTTTTAATTCCCTCCAGAGACCCGGCTATAAAGCCAGACTCTTCAAAGATGTTGTCACATGTTCTGCTTTCAGGACAGTGTACATTCTAAGGTTCTTTGAAGCTCTCACCGTTCCCTTTTTTTTTTGTTTTACACTGATGTATACATTCCGCTGAAGGAAGTTATTTTTCTTGGTTTCACTCATTCCTGTTACTCCATGGCCCACTCTGATTCAAGAAGGCAAGAATCACCACTTCCAGGTCCAGAAGAAGAGCAGACAGAAGACAAATCAGCCCGTCAGGAAGCTATTGAAAGTACTGGCTTCAAAACTGGAAGTTTCTGATCTGCAATTAGAAGCCCCGTGGCAAAGCGTGTCCTTCCCATCAGGATACCATGGCTGGTCTTGTGAGTGAGAAGCATGTGACTCCTTGAAGAGTACTGATCAAGAAACTTTATGAAATTTCTCTAAGGTTTAAATCCAGGAGCCCACAAAGCATAAAAAAAGAAAGACAGATAAGTGACTAGCAAACTGCAAATAATCATGTTTATTCCACGGGGAAAAAAAAAATGTGAGCAACAACCATAATGATTTCTTTTCATCATAATGTTCTCCACATTGATTGGAATTTAAAATAAAGAGTAGCTGGATTTTGTTCGTTGGTTGGAAGATGGGGCTTCTGTAGATCTCGGAGTTTTGCTCTTAGCAATAATAGAATCATAGAATCTTAACGCTGCCGGCTGGTCATTTAGGCTAATGGTCATCAAACTGGCACCTCATGGAGGGAGATGCTTCAGGGACTCCACAAATGTTTGATTCAAATACCATTTTTCAAATATTTGTAAACATGAGAAAACCTTGAGGCTTAAAAAAAATTACAAATACATCCAAACGTGCATTATGACAAATTTAACACATTAGAGACCATTGTGCTGCAGGTTAGTTCAATTTGTGTGGACCTCAGAATGAAATATTTGCCACCTCTGTGAAGGTATTTGAATGTAATGGAAATGTGTCATTGATTAAAAAGGTCTGAACCGGTCTTTATAAAATTTAGGCCCACTCAAATGCCCATCTCAAATGTAAAGGTGAGCATTTGACGTCCTCTTTTGTGTGTGGTATGTTCACTCAAGTGTCAGACAAGGCTCCACTGTGGTTATAGTTTGTTATCATGACACAATCATCAGACCTGCAAAATAAGAATAGTTACCATTTATCGCATGTTTCTTATGCACTGGGAATAATCTTAACTAGATATTGACTATTTGATTATTTAATTATAAGTCATTTAATAATATTCCTCCCTCATGGTGTTTTCATAATGATTAAATTAGAAAATGCACAGGAATTATTGAGTGCAGTACTTGGCACATAGGAAGCATCAGTATATATTGGCTTTTATTAATTCTCACAAACATTCCGGTGGGGGGTATTTTGGCCCCTGTTGTATTATTTGTAATTCACTACTTTAAATGCTTCAATATACTATGTGTTAACTTTAATCTCTATCCAAGGGGCTGGTAGTTCACATTTGTAGTTCATTAAATGAGAATATACAATCCAGGGGGTTAGTTAGCATTTGAAAAACTCTAATCCACAACTCAAACTCCACTGTCTTTTTTTTTTTTTTTTTTTTGGTGCTCCCTCCCCTCCTCTCCCTGTCTTTATTTGTGATCAACACCGCAAGGTTTTCTAATTAGCATTATGGATGTAGAAATTACATTTCACTGGAGAAATGAATAGTGTTCAAGTCAAAAAGGAATGAATTGACTAAAAATATTGAATAGGCACTCCTGACCTTAATTAAATGTGTAGGAAATCAGAACCCAGCTAGCCCAATAGCCTTCACTCTTTAAATGGTAACTTATGCTTGAGATGCTAATAAATTCTGGGTGTCAGACATTTAATGTAGAATTGTGGCACCTGATGGACTGGAAGTTTAGCTGAATCCTGCAGCTAGAAGTGAAACTTGCATGCAAGGTGCTTTTAAAGTGCCTAGAAGATCCTGAGACTTGGCAGAGGGAGGAAAAAAAAAAAAAACAAATAAAGTGCCTAGAAGAGCAGAGAAATTCACTGCGCTTACATAAAATAAAATTGAATGACTATTTAATAAGCGCTTGTATATATATCGGAACTTGGTCATTTTAACATACTTCCTATGTCCAGGATGCCGTGGGAGAGATATACTTCTACCTATTGGAGGTCACCTCTCTCTACCCAAAGAACTTAGTCATTGTTCATGACAATTCTCATTTTACCAATGAGGAAACTGAGGCTGGGAGAGGTTAAGAACTTTGCTCAGGGTCAATCTGCTGGTGGATGGTCGAGCTGAGCTGCTTCTTGTCAGTGCATGGCTCCTAACCAACATATTCCACGGCTTTTCAGAAAGAGAATCTGTTGGGTGAGTAACTGCCATGTGACGATAATATCATATCATAGATTGTTTCAGCAGTTTCTGTGAGCTGGGGCTACTTCTCGTCTCACTTCTGGATTATGATAAGGCGGGCGTGTGGTTGTTAGATATTGTTAATGATTCAGACTTCAAGCAAAACATCCTGCTGATCTTCTCTGCAGCTTCTGAATTGGTCCAACTGAATCCAAAGTCTACACTCTTCTCTCCTTAACAGTAATGAGTCACTTGAGTCCCAGTGATGTTTCCTGGGAGCTAATTTCAGCATGAAAGAGTAGAAAACTATCTCTGAGTTAGTTGTTCCTTTCCAAATATACAAAATATTCACATTTTAGTCACTAAATTTAGCCAACCTGAAGTTTTAATTGATATTTTTCTAGCTTGAAACGTGATAAAGGAATTCTAAGAATATTATTTCTTCTCCCGAGGCTCAAAAACCAAGTTCCATTTGGAATGAAAAAGATAATGTGACCCTATAGGAAATTTTGATCATTCCTGAATTGGTGTCCATGCCTGAATTTGTTCAAACTGTCGCCCGGTGCCTTAAACGTCTGTGGCGACTGTCAGCTAACACATTTGCCCCCGTGAACGTTAGATCCTTGCCTTTGAAACATGCAAAGGATAAAAAAGTGTTTGGGGCTCCGAATACCTCTATACCTCAAATGTACAGAAAATAAAAACCTAGCTAGCCCGGTAGCCTACACCCTTCCAGTGGTTACCTATGCTTAAGATTCTAATTAATTCTGGGTGTTAGACAGTTAACGGAGGATATTTGCAGAAGGAAACGTAGCAGAATACGGTGGTTTAGAGTGTGGGTTCTGCAGAGCAACAGCAGGCTTGAGTCTTGGTGCTGACCACTTGGCAGCAACACGACCTTGGACGTGTTACTTCAGAGCTCTGGGCTTTAGCTTCCTTGTCCGTAAACTCAGGATAATAACAGTGGAGTTGTTGCAAAGGATAAATGAGTGCGCAGCTCCCTGAACAAGGCTGAGTATATCTTAAGTGCTTTATAGGCATTTGCTCTTCTTACTTTTACTCCAGAAAGAATCTGAGTATTGAAAGGGCCCACGTGCTGACCTGCGGTACCTGGGGATGAACTTACGTTATGAGTAGATTAACTTTTTCCTGCAGCGGGGGAAGAATGTGAGGAAAGGTAGGTGGTTATTGGTTATTTAGTATTTGAAGAACCTAATCAGGACTCCGCACTCCATTTCAAATATCATTCACAAAATATACACCAGAAGGTTCATTAACGGGTTTAAGGAATATGACACAATTTTTTCCATTGGTAACATTAGTGGTGTTCCAGATATGTCATGGGCTCTAGAAAGTTTTAACAGGCAACACTGCCCTTGCTGGAAGGGGTGAGAATCTGGAAGCTTTAGAGCTGCATCTCTATCCTGAGCCGCTTGGTTCAAAGAGGGCTCTGTGAACGGGTAGGTGACATGTTGGGCACATTGGCTGATCCACCAGTCCGAATGCCTGGAAAGACTCCGAGTGAGCTGCTCACAAAAGGTGTGGTCAGGAGGCCTGGGATAAGGAGAACAGCCCGCATGACTGTTTTTGCACTTGTCTGCTGGTAGATGTTTATACTTAAGAGGAAGCTGGTCCAGGATATGCCTTCTCTGTAACATACCACCTCACTAGGTGGTATGTTGGGGGACGTTGGAGGAGACGGGATTTATGGCTTTTATCCACCTCGATGGCCAGAGGGAACTTACACTTGCAGAATAGCCAGTGACTGCTGAATGACCAACCGGCTGAGGTCAATTTTCAACAGTGAGATATCTTAATGTAAAGAGCCCAGCACAATGCTTGCTAATCTCCTCCTCCCTCTCCCTGAAATCCTGCCATTCCTTCCAGAGATCAAGATGGGAGGCTTGCAACCAATTCCCTCATGTATTCATAGTTCAAATACCTTATCGAGTGCCTGCTATGTGCCAGGCACTGTGCAGGTGCTGGGGAGATACATAGCAGTGAACAAAACAGACAGCAATCCACGCCCACGACAAGCTTATGTTCCTGTGAGGGGAGAGAGAAAAGAAACAAGGGGAATAGCTAGTGGCTATTCTCCCTCTTCCCGTCCTCTGCATGCTGCGTCAGTCCTGGAGAGGGAGACGGAGGTGGGGCCAGCTTCACGAGGTGGAAACAGGAGCCATTTGGCGGGAGCTGCTTCCTTATGAACAGACGTAGGCAGGGGGCTAGGAAACGCCTTGTCCTGGTGCTTGAGACCAATTCTTCATTGCACATGTGCAGTAAACAAACAAGAAAGCAAGAAATAAGCAAAAAAAATTATTTTTGCTTTTTTTTTAAACAAAACCAAAGTCATTGAAGAGCCACCTCTGATATGGTGGACTTCATAGGTGCGCCATATTTGTTCTGGGCCGAGACGACTGCAGATGTAGCTCCCCAACTCTGTGGGACCACTGTCGCCTGTGGTTTGTAGGCAAAGATACGTCCGATAGGAGAAAGAAACTCAAATACAAGATTCCCCTTCAGTATTCAGGAATGGACAATCAGCCCCGACCCAGCCTGACTCTCAAACAGCTCCTCACTATTTTCTCCTTATCTCAACCCTCTGTGGACATGCAGGAGCTTGCTCAGTCTCTGCTTTCTCCGCATCCCCCTCCCGGCCCACCCAGCCCACTTGCTTTCCTCTGCTTCCTGGGCAAGTGACCTCTTTTCTCCCAGGGACAGTCTTTCTCTTCCCCTCATTGTTCTATAAAGCTCCTGGTCCTCCACTTTTTTAATATTCTAGGATTATGCCTTTGTCTTTTATAATCCTGTCTCCCTTCCCCTTTAATAATTGCATTCACCCTCATCCAATAATAAAAATAAAAAGGGACACTAAGTTAGGATTTAAGTGTGTGACCTAGAAAAAGAAGTAATTTTGGTGTTAATCCAAGCACAGTTGAGGCTTGCTGTAGGAAATATATGACCTAGACTTTTGAATTTAGGAAATAGATTAATTATACTATGACTATTCATGTCACGAGAATATTACACTGTTACAGATGAAAGTACGAAAAAAAGTGAGATACGATTTTAAATAATGAGCCCCTGGAGCACTGAAAATAGGATATAATTTATGCATATTTTACTTACAAATTTTGAGGACATTGTATTTTTTTATGAGTCACATTAATATAATATTGAAATATATAAGGAAAAATTTTTAAAAACTTGATTGGTTGGAACGTATTTGGAGTCACCATTGTCTCACATAATAATTAGCAATTATCTTATATATTGAGAGAAACAGAACTTCAGACTTATTACTTACTTTAATGATCAAATATTTATTCAGTAGCCAACAATTTGCGGGGTATGGCTTCCAAAAAAAGTATAAAACCAGGTGCCTACCCTTAAGTAATTTACAGTGTAGCCATGAAGACAAACCACGTGCACAGAGAAGGTTAATCGAGATCTCAAGGAGGCACAGTCAGTGCCAATCGACAGGTGTGGATGCAGAGGCGGGGTACCTGTTCCAAGGAGGAAGGCTGATTGGTGAGCCAGGTCATTCACTCCACATTAGCACCCAGACACCTTAATTACTGCAAATAGCTTTTGCCTCTTTCTTCCTTTTTTTTTTTTTTTAAATACAAGGTCTCGCTCTGTCACCTGGGCTACAGTGCAGTGCAGTGGCGTCATGATAACTCACAGCAACCTCCAACTCCCGGGCTCAAGCCATCCTCCTGCCTCAGCCTCCCGAGTAGCTGGGACTACAGGTGAGCACCACCACGCCCAGCCACTTTTGCCTCTCCTTAACTCCCTGTTTGCTCTGTATCTTTACTCTTTTTAATTGAATTGATTTATTTAAATAGGTGGTACATATGCACATTATAACATATTTTAACAGTTTAAATATATACAATGAAATTGGTCCTCGTCAAACATACCCTGACCGACAGCAGCAATAAAGGTCAGCTGTGCACCACAGGACACGAGCAGTCAGTCACCTGGTGCTTCCTAAGCAAGTGTTGTTCCTATTGGCTGCTTTCATTAATCATCAAGAGTTGGTTTTGAGATGAAAGAGAACCTTCTCTCCAGAGGGAAGAGGAGTTGCCACTCCAGAACAAGAAAGTCTAAATTTTATCAAATAAACGCCCTTGGGGGGGGAAAAATAGGTCTTTTTATAAGCCTATGTTTGCCCAAACACACGTTGGATACTCCTTTCCTCCAGCTGCTTTATTGACGAGTATACTGAGGACTTAGACGTCTCAAAGTATTAGACCAGAGTTAGGAGGGATTTCCACGAGGCCAGTAATTTTATCTGAAATAATATTTATACCGCCTGGCAAATGGTGAAGCTGAAACTTCCTTCAGCTCTGGATAAAGTACAGGTTGTTCATCCCCAATCTGAAAATCCAAAATCTGAAACTTTTGAGCGCTGACATTATGCTACAAGTAGAAAATTCCACCTGTCTTAAGTGATGGGTCACAGTCAAAATGCAGGCACACAACACACAATTTAGCACCCGCCCCAGAGAAATGAGGCCCTCCCAGCCATTTACAAAAGCCGTCCAGCAGATCCTCTCGTCATTCCTAGAGGACCCACTTCCTGGTCCCTCAACTGCTTCTGACATTTCTTCTCACCCGAAGTCATAAATTACAGTGCCCAGTAACCTCTTCATCAAAACACAGCACCGTAGGTAGAGACCGAGAGCCTGACGCCGTTTGTTATTGCTGGTGTCTAAAGGCGGATGCAGGTACTCTGGTGATGCTCCGTGCTGCTTAGATACCCTGAGCACATTATTTTTCCACTGTATTAATGGTATGTCATGTTTTTTTGCTGTTCAGTACTTATGTGTGAATAAGTGTAAGAAAATGCTTGCTTATCGGTAGCATACGAATTCTGGGTCAGGAATGATGGTGATGCCAGAAAACCACAGATTGCCCACACAGGTGGCTGACGCTTTCACTTTCTGATGATTCAATGCACAGACTTTGTTTCATGCACAAAAACATTAAAAGTATTGTATAAAATTACCTCCAGGCTACGTGTATAAGGTATACATGAAGCACAAATAAATTCTGTGTTTAGGCTTGGGTCGCATCCCCAAGCTATCTCATTATGTATATGCAAATATCCCAAAATCCAAAAAAATCCAAACTTTGAAATACTTCTGGTGCCGAGAATTTCAGATAACAGATATTCACCCTGTACTGATCAAGTTTACCATGACAGGGCTGACCTGGACACAACCCAGCAGACAGTTACTATATATCTGCTTGCAAACACTGCCACTATCCAAGGACTATAACAACATCCAACAGGGACCTGTGAAAGAGAAAGAGCCTGAGTCTTAGCAGCCATTATCGAGCAGTTAAGCAGAATCCTAGCTGATACACAGACACTTTTTGTTGGTAGGAAAATTTTAAAACTTGTTTTTTAAAATTTTAGTTGACAAATAATAATTGTACATATTCATGGGATACACAGTGATGTTTCAACACATAAGGTATAGTAATCAGATCCGGGTAATTAGCATATCCATCATCTCAAACATTTATCATTTCTTTGTGTTGGGAACATTCAATATCCTTCTAGCTGTTTGAAACTTCATAGTAAGTTATTGTTAACTATAGGCATCGTATAGTGGTGTGGAACACTAGAACATATTCCTCCCATCTAGCTGTAAGTTTGCATTCTTTAACCCATCTCTCCCTAGCCTCCCTCCCCCCAACCCTTCTCAGTCCCTAGTATCCTCTGTTCTACTTTTGCTTTTATGAGACCAACTTTTTTTAGCTTCCACATATGAGTGAGAACATGTAGCGCTTAACTTTCTGCCCTTGGCTTATTTCCCAGTCACTCTGGGGAGTGAGTGGGAGGATTGTTTGAGCCCAGGAGTTTGAGTCTGGCCGGGGCAACATAAAGAGACCCCATCTCTAAAAACAAAACAAAACTTTATTTTTTAAGTCAGGTTTATTAAGCTATAACTTACATATAGTAAAATTCACCCTGTTTGTGGTAAATTTCTTGAAATTCCTAGTATGCTCTTGTTTATCATGATTTGCTTTTTTTATACCAATAGAAAAAAAATAGGGAACTGTTTCCGTCAGTTTACATTTTGAATAATATAGGACTAGGACTACTTATAGCATCTAGACGTTTTTTTTTTAAAATCGTGGTTTGTAGAGCTTGTACCAGTTAGGATGCTTTTGGCTGCAAGTAACAGGAAGTACTGATGCAAACTGAGTGAAACCGTAAGGAGAGTATATCTTGCATAACCAGGAGTCCCCAACTGGACAGGCCTCAGATGCAGCATGTTCTGGGGCTCCATGGTAACTCGTGACCCAGACTCTGTACATGTCTCCACTTTGCTGTCTTCTCCTTGGGCTTTAGACTGAGCCAAGGTCACTCTTACTTGCAATTTGTTTGCTAGTGGCAGCCTGGGTTACTTGTTCCCTGGTTTGAGTGCAATAGGAGTAAGGAAGCCTTTCCCCAACCATGGAATAAAATCTTCCCATCCATCTGATTGGGCCACCATATGTCCCACCCTCCCCTGGACCAATAATAGTCAACACAAGATTGGCTTAGAATAAATAGGATCAGATATACACCTGATCAAAAATTAGGGTCCTGTTAGGAAAGAGAAAGAAGGGGGATGGATTAGGGCAACTGAAATAGCATTTGCTGCAGGGCTGTTTGGAATTTTAGGCTGCGAAGGTCTTATTTAATAGGTTAGTTTTTGCTTTATCAATACTTGCAATATTCAAGTGGCCTAGGAGGACCAGCACAGCTTCACAAAATCTTTACTCTCTGGAGCATTAACTTACGCACTGGGAAAAAAATCTTCCCTCACACTTTTTATTATTTCCCATGGGAGAGATTCTCGGAAATGGACCCTTTCTGAATCACTTTTATTTTGCAGAACCATAAGTAGAATTTACGGTTGTCAAGAGATTCTTAAAAGAATCTCACAAATTTTGTTTTAATTTAAAAATATATGTGAGACATTTAGTTTAATGCTAAAAAGCATTGTTAGAAAACTGGAAGGAAGGAACGAGACAGGAAAAAATGCACTTCAAGCAATTTAAAAACGCTTATGCTATACTAATCCGAAAACATGAAAATCACTTTAAATGGCTTTGAACCAGGCAAAACTGAACTTCTTCAATTTGAGTCTATATTCATACGATAATCAAAATTTTTTAAAACTTCAAATTACTTTCAGACGAGACCTATCTCTAAAAATTATTCTATATCTTAAGAAAAAAAGGGTGGAAGGAATGATACCGAAATCAAATGTTGACATTATCTCTGAGCAAGAGGGTTATAGACTATTATTATATTCTTAACCTTTTTTGTATTTTTCACATTTTTTTTTTTTTTTTTTGAGACAGAGTCTCGCTTTGTTGCCCGGGCTAGAGTGAGTGCCGTGGCATCAGCCTAGCTCACAGCAACCTCAAACTCCTGGGCTTAAGCGATCCTGCTGCCTCAGCCTCCCAGGTAGCTGGGACTACAGGCACGCGCCACCATGCCCGGCTAATTTTTTCTATATATTTTAGTTGGCCAGATAATTTCTTTCTATTTCTTTTAGTAGAGACGGGGTCTCGCTCTTGCTCAGGCTGGTCTCGAACCCCTGACCTTGAGCAATCCACCCGCCTCGGCCTCCCAGAGTGCTGGGATTACAGGCGTGAGCCACCGCGCCCGGCCTTTCACATTTTCTAAAAGGAACATTATCTATTACTTTTTTCAATGAGAATGAAGTGTATTATAAAATGCACAAATGTTTTGTCCAGCTATGCAATGTAAAGTCTAGATTTATAACTAGAGTAGAATACTTCATCTTTATTCCATTACTAAGAATTTATGGGTTCATAACCTGGCATCAATCTCTGTGACCAAATATTCCATCAAAATACAATATTCAGTTGGCTGGTTACATTAGAAACAATTGCTCCAGGTGGTTTATGACAATTAAAGTGATCCCATTATATTACTCTTCCTGACTACACTTGTCTTTCCAAAAAGTTCGAGACTATGATGGGAGTCCTTTGTGACAATGATAATTATATTATGTGAAAAGATGGAACTTGCCAAATAGCTAAGCAGACTTTGCAAACTGTTATCCAGAGGGCTAAAATGTGATGTGGTTTGGCTTGCACAGAGTAATTTAAATAGAAATTAGCCAATAGTCTTAAACAAATTAGAAGACTTTATATAAAATTTGAATTTTTTGATTACTTTAAAAGTCATGAGACTGAAATTGCTTTTAGGCAACTGTCAAGTACAGCTGAGTAGCTTATTGCCTCCTCTTCCTCACCCCAGTCTTAGTAGTATGTGCTCCTCAGTTTGCTGCAATCCCTGCCGTTCCCTATTGCCCTTCAGCCAGTCAGCCTCTCTCATCTGCATTCTCTTGGAGGCGATAGCTAAGAGCATTGGCTCTGGAGTCACACCGCCTGGCTTAGAAGCCACTTTTGGTGTGTGTGTCTTTGGCTAGTTACCGAACTTCCATATGCCTCATTTCCTCACTCGTAAGGTGAGATAATGGCGTGTCTCTCTCATAGGGTTGTAGTGAGAATTATTAATAAGCGACTTATATATGTAAAACACTTAGGACAATGCTTAGCACTTAGGAAGAGCTTAATAAATGTTAGCCATCAAATATTACCAGGTATCCAGCCGCAGGAGGCATTTGAGCTTGGTCCTCCTGCAGTTACAAATTACATTCTGCAGAAGGTAGAAGAGGCCGGGGCGCTGGGGACAAAGAGAAGGCTTTGAACTTGAGATGAGTTTGTGGAGACTTGGCTCCTTCTGGGACAGTGAGACAATGGGAGGGGCGTAACTAACAAGCCTAAGTGGAGAGAGTAGAGTGTGATGTTAATCACTTGGGCTCTGAAATCAGCTGGCCGTGATCCATGATTCTCTGCTTTGTCATTTACCAGCTATATGCCCAAGAGAAGTTTTCTAAAGTTTTCTGAACCTCTGTTTCCTCATCTGTAAAATGGGCATAATAACAGTGCCTATCCTGAGGCCTGTCTCAGCCTGGATTTCTTCCAGAAAGTAAAGCTTGAGACAAGGGCTTTCATTCAGACAGTTTACTTTGGGAAATGACCCCAGGAGACAAGAGTGGGGACTGGAAACAGTGTCGCAGTGGAAGAGGGAAGGCAACACAAAGATGTGGTATTGAGCTGGACACGGCTGTGGGCTCTGGGTGTGAGTCCCACTGAGACCCTCTGAAGAGCCACGTGGAACAGACCTCAGATCTTCGCTCACTCAAGGGTAGAAAAGGGAGCGTTTATCCCTCGGTTCTGCCCCCGTCCTTTGGTCAATTGTTGCCCCGTGGGGTATATATTCTCTTGCTTCCAGGTTTGGGCTCTGGAATACCAAGCAGATGCCTACAGGCCTCCTGAATCAGTATCAAAGATGTCCCAGGGCAGAAAACAGGGGGTACCTAGCACAGCCGAGGCAAAGTGCTGTCGAGTGACACCCGTGGGAGTGAGGGTGCTACAGCAATGACAGGAGTGGAAGATGGGCCAAGAGGACTATGACAGGGGCCAAGCAGTGTTCCCCATCTCCTGGCTCCCCCTTTGTCAAGGGACTCTCTATTTGTTCTGGTATCTTTTATTTAGTTTCAAATACCCAAATCTATAGGAGAATGTTCTTGGGGACAACTTAGAATGCATTTGCTCAAAATTCATTGCAGAAAAGATAAGCTACTTACTATCTCAATCTAGAAATACACAACATTAAAAGGGGATGCAGGTATGACGCCTCCAAAACATATTTAGACTTGGATACCACAGGGTTGATGCACTGAACATTCCCCTCCTGAAATTACCTTGAGAATTGTTACACAGTTCCATACCCAGGAAATCCACGTAGTCACTAGTTTTTGCTCTGGGACTCTGGCAAGGACCTCGGGCCTGGGGCAATAAAAACAGAGTCGGTGTGACCTGGCAGCCTGGGGGTCAGGCTCCAGGAGCTTTAGTCTTGTTTCTGCCACAAAATTTGTTTTGTCCCTTCGCCTCTCCAAGCCTGCTTTCTCATTAGTTAAAATGAGGGATTTGGATCCAATGACTTAAAAGGTGCTTGATATGCAGAAGAATGAAGTTGGACCCCCTACTTCACACCATATACAAAAGCTAACTCAAAATGGATCAACCAACCACCTTACTATAAGAGGTAAAACCATAAAACTCTAAAAGAAAACCTAAGGATGAGTCTTCATGATCTTGACTTTGGCAGTGGGTTTGTAAATATGGCACCAAAATATAAGCAACAAAAGAAAAAATATACACATTAGACTTCATTAAAATAAAGAATTTTTGTACATCAAAGGACATTATCAAGATATTGGAAAGCCATCTACAGAACGAGAGAAGGTGTTTGCATATCATGTATCTATTATAAGTGTCTAGTAACCAGAATATATAAAGAATGCTTGGAACTCAACAACAAATAAACAAGAAAACCATTTCAAAGATGGGCAAAGGACTTGAATAGATATTTCTTCAGAGAAGACATACAATTGGCTAATAAGCACATGAAAAGATGCTCAACCTAATGAGTCATTAGGAAAATGCAAATCAAAAACACATGAGATACCATTTCAAAACATACTAGGATGGCTATAATAATAAGAATATTTAAAAGGAAAATAACAAGTGTTGGAATGTGGAGAAATTGGAATCCTCGTGCCTTGCTGGTGGGAATGTAAAATGGTCCTGCTGCTATAGTTAGCAGCTATGGAAAAGGGTTCTGCTGCTATGGAAAATGGTTTGGCAGTCCATCAAAAAGTAAAACAAGAATTATCGTATGTCCTGGCAATTCTACTCCTAGGAATATCACCAAAAAGAATTAAAAACAGGCACTCAAATATATGTGCACACACGTTCATAGCAGCATTATTCACAACAGCCAAAAGGTGGAAACAACCAAAATGTCCGTGAAGGAATAAATGGATAAACCAATGGTAATACTGTAAACGCACACAATGAAACATTAGTGGGCTATAAAAAGGAATGACATGCTGATACATTCCACCACGTGGATGGACCTCAAAAATATTATGCTAAGTGAGAGAAGCCAGACACAAAAGGTCACATACTGTATAATTCCATTTATAAATTAATAAAAGATCCAGAATAGGCAAATTCATAGAGACAGAGAGCAGATTGGTGGTTGCCAAGAGCTTGAGGAAGAGGATAAGAAGAATAACTGCTTCATGAGCACAGACCTTCCTTTTAGGGTGGTGAAATGTTGTGGAACTAGAGAGGTGATGGCTGCACAACACTGTGAATGTACTAAATGCCACTGAATTGCTCCCTTGAAATGGCTACTTTTATGTTACGTAAATTTCACCTCTATGTTTTTAAAAAAAGGTCCTCGATAGCTCTGAAATTCTATAATAAATGTGACCAAAGTAATAAAGCCACAAAAAAGGTTGTGAACTGAAAGTGGAAATTGCAAAGAATGAGGGTTATTACATAAAATGAACAATAGTATAACTCCAAAAAGCCAGGGCCCCCTGGCCCAGATCACGAACTTTCAGCAGTGGGAACCTCTGTTTGAGTTGAGGTCCTAATGCTTTTATTGATATCAGAACGGTTTAGCTAATGTTTTCAGGCAATGAGTGAAGGCAAGGAGCAGAATCTTTGTGTCTATAATAGTCCAGAAGTAAATCACATGCATTAGACAACCTTAAAAACAATCCACCATCTTTCACGGCTGCCTATCTAGATAGGCATGAAAAACACTGTGCTGAGTTCAAGACATCAAAGAAATATCATCAAACGTGTGGTTGGACCTTAGGTTTATTCATTTTCTTAAGGCTATTCATGGTGCCAACAGAATGAGCATTTATTGTTTATGACAAGCCCTCAGGGCAGATGTTACGGTCCCAGCACTGTGGCATGCTTGTTACTGCTTTCTTGTGTCCTACATTTCAAGATGATGGAAGTGGAGCTTTGGAAGCTGATAATAGCGTCATCTCATCGGGCAGGAGCTGGAAGGAAGCATGCTCGTGGAAAAACCATAACACTGGATGTCCTAAGGCATCTGCAAGGGAAGCAGAGAGCGATACAGGACAGGAAGGACCACAGTGATCACGACAGAAAGGCAAGGACAATGAAGGCACGTGAGCCTGAATCCAACAGGAAAAAGAGAGAAACGAATATAAGAGCTAAAGAGAAGGGTATTAGAACCAGAGCATGTGTGTCATCAGAGAAAGTGGGCTGTTAGAAACTTGCTGGGGAACTTAACGACGTTCGTTCGTATCACTTAACTTTGTAGCTTCCCCTCTGGGAATATACCTTAGATTCCTATTCAATCAGATCGATCCTGTTGAGAATATGTCCTTTTATGTGAGACAACCTAATTTCAGCAATGTGGGGAGGAATAACTAAGTGAAGTGTCCACCATCCCCTTGACCATTAGAAATGATGTGGTCCGAGTTGATGATAAGAGAAATTTTTATGTTATAATTGTGCAACAGTGTATATACTTTTTATTTTTCCAAAAGTAATTGTGGATAATGTAAATAATTACATCAAAAATAAAATAATTTATAATCCTACATCTAGATGTAGCAACAGTTGTATTTGGGGTTGATTCTTCCCACTCTTTTTAATGTAAGTATACATGTATATGTATATTTATAAAAATGAGTTTCCTATTACATATACCATCTTGATTAGTTTAACTTAACTAAAATGGGTGAAAAAAGGTGCAAAATCATATATATATGTCATTAGATTAAATATGTAAAACAAAGGAGAAACATAGAAAAAGTGGTATGAGGAAATACGCTATTGGGAATGGCTTTGAATGGTGGTCTGAGGAAGGTTCCACCATCATCATTCCTCAAGTGGTTTTGTCATTTGCTTCCTGTTTAATAGACGTGATTCCAGGAGCTCTAAGGCTGGCAATGGTTGGAGCATTGGGAAGATTGGGAAGGGATGGCTGACCGACTCCCATCCTGAGATAACCCATTCGTCCAGGAACTGGCAGGCTTCCCTCCTCCCACTGCTGCAGTGGGATCCAGGCGGGAGGGCATCTCTGCTAGGGGTTCCAGGCTGAAGATTAGGAAACTACGCTGTATATATATAAACCAGCATTGTGTTGTGAATCAAGTTTGCAGAGTATCCCAAAGCCTTAGGAAAGCCTCACTGTAATGTCCTAACCACCCCTTCCCTACCCCTCTTCTCCATACACACATGTAGAATTCTCCCTCCATTGGCAACCCTGGAAGATCTGGATTTGTTTTTATTTAGAAAGCAACTGGTTTCCTCCTAGAGTGTGCCTTACTTTTACAATGGGAAAAATAATAAACTGTTGTTTAATAGGTAAATAAACCTGGTGGGGGATTTTTTTAGACTCACACGAAGGCTTTCACTAATTCCACCGAGAGTTTACACTGTCTAGAGAGAATTGTACCTCCTCCCGGGCCTCATCCCCACCCTGGGTCGCTGCAGCCCCCCAGAGAGGGGCATGACCAAGACCCAGGCCATCGGGCACGCTGTGGCAGCCGGATCACTCGGCTCGTTCATTTCGCTGAGTTCTGCTCATTTGCTAACAAGTCCACACGGCGAGAACAGCCAGGCCCCAAATGGCTATTTTATCAGGAGGAATTAGCTGTGTTCCCTGACACCAGACTGAGCGTATTTGAGGATTATTGGTATTCTGCTCCTTGACCTTCTGTCCTTCAGTCTAAATAATCCCAGTTCTTTTCACCTTTTTTTTTTATCATAAGCGTTATTGTTTCCAACCCTTTAATATCCTCACAATTCTTCTCGGGACCTCTCCCAGGCCTCCTCGTCCCTCTTTAATTACAGAGCTCAAACACAATATTCCAGGAAGAGCTTGAGTCGTGCCCAGTAAAATGGAAAGCTTATCTTAAGATTCCTACAGGCTGGGGTTTATGCAGCTTCCCAGGGTCACGGTCATGCAATGCTGTCTTTTAAAGCAACTGCTTAAAAATACCTCGTGACCAGTTTATTATCTGGCCAGAGCAGAGGGCCCTGGAGGTGAGCGCGGTGCAGGGGCCATGCCCGCAGCCGCCATGCCCGCAGCCAGCACCCGTGTGCACGGAGGAGGGTACGCTGAGCAGAGCTGGGCTCTGCAGACCCGGGTCTCCCTTCGAGAACGTCCGCCTCTTCGGAAACATATTCTCCCACAAAATAGACGGTCTCATAAACTTCCAGCTCATTCCTCTTTCAAAATGAGAAAGAATCCACTAGTGTCATTTATTCTGTGCTCCAAACTCCATCTTGTCAATGTATTTTTCTCTCAAGAGTTTGCATTTTAAGCCCTTTTACTTCTGATTGCAGAATAAGAGGCTTTGCTGACTGTTAAGAGAATCTCAAACAAAGGAAATGAATGGGCTAGCATCTATCTCTCTATCATCCATCCTTCCTGTCTTGGGGCCCATTAGTCTGACTGCTGCTGGTGGTAACCCCCTTTTTCTCATGTTAGAATACCTGGGGGGGCCAGAGACAGCGGAGCTACAGAGAAGCCTGTGACCCGGCTCCCTCCCTCCCTCCCTCTCTCCCTTCCTTCCTTCTATCCACGCAACAAAAATCTGTTTAGTACATATGTGTTATGTTCCTTTCAGTTTCTTGACCAGGTTCTGGGGTTAAAATAATGAAAAAAACAGAACTTTGACCCCAAATGCCTCATAATTTGATAAGAGGAGCCAGACACATGGAAAAAGAGGTGTCACAAAGTATTTAGGTATGATAATAATATTAATAGTTCTGGACGTTGTGTGGCAAAAAGAAGAGTGGTCACTTCTACCCAGGAGGGGAGAGGATACTTGGAAGGGCTTCTTAGGGGAGTAGAATCCTCTTTTGTTCCACTATTAATCCACATTCCTCCCTTCCCATCCTTCCGGCCCACATCTCCCAAGGCACAAGGGAGCCAGAACGTCTTCCTTCCTCCTGAGCCACCTTCTCGTGGTGTCTTCCTGTCCCCTCCAGGGCAGTGAGGTCCCTACTCTGTAGCCCAGCGATTTCTAACTTCGTCCAGACACAGACTGTGGAAGCCCCCAAGCGTGTGAACGGTGTCTGAGTGGGTGCCCGTGGGGGGTGTGCATGGGATGAGATGCCAGAAATCCTGTGTCCTGTGACGTGATGGGAGAGCCGGGAATCCCGACCACCGGAAACCAGGATCTCTACTTTCTCCATGTAGTACAATAACAAGTATAAATCAAACACTTTTTAGACTCTATTCATCTTGTACTTTTTACTTATTACTGTAACTTATTATTTTAATGTTATTTTTATATTTGGAACTTATCTTGAATATTAGACCATAAGGCTCTTGAGAGGAAGGACCAAGCCTTATACATCCCGATATAACCCATACCTCTAAAGCATATGCCTAGTAAATATTGGTTAAATTAATGAATAACTTCCTTGCTCAAAATAAGTATCTTGTAAATATTTGCTGAGTAAATGCATATATGCAGATTGATCCCGTGTAAGTTTGATTGGGCTACAGCAGTAAACCCTACGCTACTGCTCTTCTGCAAGGGTGGTACCAGCCCCTAGGAGGCCTTTGGACAGGTGTGACGTGTCCTTAGTGCTAACAACGAAGAAAGCACCACTGGCAACGCACGGAACAGTCCCATGCAAATCTCACTCGGACACGCAAGCAGGTGAAACAACTCTTTGTACTTTTGAATCTAGAAAGCAACTCGGTTATCCTGTGAACGCAGAGCACTTTCCTCCTCGTTTTACTATGTGAACGGTTCCAGGAACGCAACATCCGTGTAAAGCAAGGAATGATTGCACTTTGATTGTTTGGGAATTTTAACAGGAGTTGTTCATTTTGGAAAACCAGGTCCCCAGTGGCAGCGCCTGTCGTGGTGTTCGAGCTGCCGACACAGCTGAGCTGGCCTGTCTGCGCCTGTTCTCGAGCAATGACAGCCATTCTGAGTCACGATGTAAGCACCTGACTACTTCATTGCATCACTGGTTGTGCCTCAGTGTTTGTGGACAGAAACACATATTCTTTATTATAAATTATTTCCCTTTTATTTCTCTCTGTTATATTATAGTCAGGCTATTATATTGATTTTCTTAAAATTATGTGTGAGGGTGGTTATACTAGCCGTGTGTTTCACTTCAGATAGTAAAGGAGTTGCGTGACATCTATATTAAAAATAAACTTTGGATGTGACAGGGTTGAGAATTGTTAATATTCTGCTGCTCTTACAACCTTTTGGGGGCCTTGCAACCTCAAAGAATTACAGGGAGACTTGATCGCCAACCCCAGGACCTTGTCCTTTTCGGTTTCCCGGGCAGTCCTTCCCACTGTATGCGAGTGCCTTTCGTTTATCCTCTCCAAGGGCACTGCTTCCTCAGGTGTGTGCCAGGCCCACTCACTCCCAACAAAGCCTCCTTTTTCAGCGCTTAGCCATCCCTCTTAAGACACTTAAGAGGTTCCAGGCAGCTTCTGCTTCTAAATGTGTCTTGCTGGTCTGTGTGCCAGCAAAGACTTTGGATTCGGCAGTCAGGGGGCTTGATCCAACGCCCAGTTCTGGCACCTAGTAGCTCTGTAACCGTGAGCAGGTTTCTGACCTTGCTCAAGCCTCACCTCCCGGTCTGTAGAAACGGGAGCATAACAATCATTCTTCATAGAATTATCATGAAAATGAAATGAGATAACCAGTGCAAATCCCTTAGCGCTGAAACAGGCACAGAAGAAGTGCTCAAGAGATGGTAGCTGCTGTTACTGTTATTGTACTTAATTGGCATGTCGTTTCCACCTTTGGAATCCCTTTTCTGGGTCAAACAGAAAAGGCATGGAAAAGCATTCAAGATCACGGACTTGGGAACTGAACTGTCCAGCTGCAGATCCTGGTTCCCCAACTTACCAGTTGGGTGAATCTGGGCAAGTTACTTAAATCTTTAACACCTCTGTTAACACAGAGGTATTTGTTGAATAGGGATAATGGGAATATCTATCTACCTAATAGGGTTGTCATAGGACTAAATGAGTTAAAATGTGTTCAGGGTTTTGAACAGTACCTGATACTGTTATATTATAGTGCTATTTAGTAGGCATTATTATAGGTTTATAACTGTGTATATCCATCAGCATATAAATAAACTACAAATAAATATCTTTCTTGCTATGCTTCCTACGTTGCATTAAACTCTCTTAGTATCTCCTCTCCCAGTCTGTAATCTCTTAAGAGGCAGGGCTATCTTTAATCCACCTTGAATCTCCAAGGTACTAGCACCGTGGATGGCTCCTCCAGACTCAGTATCCGGGGTTGACTCACTGAATGAATGAATGAATGGATGGATTCCCAGGGCAGGGCAGTGCCCGCGGATGCGACTTTCCCAGGTGGGGCTTGTCTCAATATGTCAAGCCTTGAAGTAGAGGAATTAGCGGGAGCAATGAGGCCCCTGTCCTTCCCGGCCCCACCTGAGGCTAGCAGCAGGTGGAGAGACTGTCTGGCTACAAATCGATGCTGTTAAATGAACAAAGAAGTCTGTGGTCTTCGGGGCTGCCCGTCTGGCACCTTGCGGGAAAGTGAAACCAAGTGTGAAACACACCTGTCCTCTCTGGCCTTTTAACTGGCAGGGATTTAATTGCTAAGGGGTGAAAGAGGTAGGAGGTCCCGGCTTCGAAAAAGCCAGGGGATTAATTGCGTGTTAATGGGTAGGTGTGCAGGGGTTAGAGGGACAGTTGCTTACTCTGGCCTCTCGGCCTCTTTATTTCTTATACTGTAGCTGCCAAAGCCAGATGGCCCAGACTGAAATGAAAACAGATTCACTTAGGGAGGAGAAACCTTAGAGCGCATTACTGGTGATAGATGACCCTGGGAGGCATTTTCAGGCTCTGGAGCTGTTCTTTGTTCCTCATATTTCAAAAAGTGAATTTTCAACTTCCAGTCAAAGTGTTCAAAGCTTTTCAGGCTTGGAGGGTTTCAGGCCTCAGCCTCTCTCCCCAACCAAATTCCTGTGTGTCCTCTCAACCTTAGGCTGCATTTTAGTTTCTGCACTGCTGCTATTATGTCCGTGCAAAATGCCCTCTTCCTCCCCAACAGCTTTGCTCAAAGACTCACCCCTTCTTTAAGGCCAGCTCAAAGGCCACCAGGATATCCCATAACCCCTTAACCTGGGCCATTTTAAGACTCTCATTGCCCCATGTACTTTCTACCTACCTTTGCATCAAAGATATTACAATGCACATGAAGGACAGTATTTTTGGTGTAAAATTTTAAAATATAACTTTGCCTATCAAACTATTTATGATTTTAAAAACTTATTTAGTTTACAATTGGCTATGATTTTTTGGCAAATCATTGTTTATACTTGGGAATTCTGGTAAGAAAATCTACCCTATACAGTAGATTATTTCCAAATACAGTAAAATTTTATGAATATTAAATTTAGCTGTTTTTGAAGACCATCCATATTTATTAATTTTGGTTTTACAGGGCTTTTTTACGTATCGGGGAGCCAATGCTTTTTCTTTTTCTTTACGGTTTCTCCATCTTCATAGGCCCTTAGAAAGCGAAATGACCCCGGGCTCTGGCCTATAACTTCTGAAGGGGACAGAGCCCTGCCACCAGCAGAAACGTCCTCTTTCTGCTGTGAACACAGGCTTCTGAACCTCTTGCAGAGAACTTTTATCAAATTCTGCTCTTGATTCAACCACCTATTGGATACGGAGATGCACAGGACCTGGTCATAGCCAACCAAAAAGATGCTACCACTGTGAACTTGTAGGCACCCAATAATATGTTGCAGAAACCCAGAAATTAAAACATGTCAAATTATAAGGAGAAATTTACAAATTCATAATAATAATTGTAGATTTTTATACACTAGTAGATTACGCTAGTACACAAATTGGGAAGGATACAGCAGACTGGAACAATACAGTTACAAGCTTGATGCTATAAATATTTACAAAACCATGCACGTGACAGATGAGACTATACTATTTATCAGCACACACAGAGCAGGGACCTAGAAGACGTCATACTCTGGGGGGGGGTTTGCTCTGATGGAGCAGTGCAAGGTGCTACGGGCCCCTGGAGGAGGGGTCCGCCCTGCTTAGTATGATGAGAGTGGCTGAAGGGGACTGTTGCTGTGGTAACAGTAAAGGTTTTGCAGAGTGGACTTATTTATTTATTTATCAAGGAGGTGAGGAAAGAAAGAACATTCCAATTGGTGGAACTAGCTTATAGGGAGACAAAAAGAGTCCCAAAGAGGGAAACTACAAACACCTCTCTGTGACTAGAGAATCAGAAAATGCTGAGAAAACAGCAAAGAAGGCCTCATGAGACAGGTCCAAGAGTATATGTTTCACCTGATAGAGCAGCAGTTTCCAAACCATAAGTATTCAGATATTGCAATATCCATTCACCAACTGAATTTTTAAAATGTATGTTTTTATGTAAGTTAACCAATTTTAAATCTCAAGTACATTTAGTTTTTTTAAAAAAATGTTTATATCACCACTGTAAATGAGCAACCAGCATTTTTGGTCATTAATTAATTGAAGTTAACTGGAAAAATAAATACAATGAAAGCAAAACAAGATGACTACATTCTAGTCATGTCTTAGGGACTGTGGCAAGCATCCCCACAACCTCATAAAACCATAAACTCTTAATGTGTTACCACTGTTGTGTTATTATTCACATTTAAAAGGAGAGATTAATGCAAAGAAATTAATCTCTAATGGTAGAATTTCTGGGCTTTGAGAGTAGTTCATTTATTTGGATCATACAGGTAACTCTTCACCAAAGGGTTCTGTGTGCATTAGGTAAATTATGTGTCTATCCCAGTGCACAGAATAAGGTAATAATAAATACCCTCTTCATTAATAGGATTGTGATCAGGATTTAATGAATCTGTGTTATGAAAGTTCTTTATATCATAATCTGATATTTATTGAGTGCTTATTATAAGCAAGGCACTCTTCCAAATACATTACATGTATTATTTTATTTAATTCCCATAGCAACCCTAGGAGGTAGGTACTATTATGGTTACCATTTTACAGATGACAAAGAAAAGGCTCAGAGAGGTTGAGTAATTTGCCCAGGATGGCACAGCCAATAACCCAGAGCCAGAACTTTAACTCAAAACTTCCTGGCTCTAAAATTCTCTGTAGTTCTAATAACACCTTCCATTTGAATCATTTTTTTTTCCTTTTCCCAGAGGCTTTTGCTTTTTACCAGATTCCATTTAAATGTAGGAGATTCGTGTCATAATATTACCAGGGAGAGAGAAAGGGGAATAAAAACATTTACCTAAATCTGATGATCACTAAATAATTGCTTTCATACTTTACTAAGTTTACTAAGTTGTTAAAGTCCCCTCTGTGCAACCAGGGACAAAGGGCTGTCAATCAATTCAGGCAAAAAAAAAACAACTCCTGAAGTTAAACAGCTGAGCCTCTCCACCTCCTTGCCTCGGGACTTGCCTGTATGACACAGTACCTGAGTGATGGTCTGTTTTTATCTAACGAACCTTAAGAAATATTCGGCTTATCATGTTCCTTTCCTTGTGCTGGACACTAGGAAGCTCAAGGTGAAATGTGTAGCCTTCCATCTACACATGGTTTGTACACTGACCTCATAAGTTTTCTCTTATTTTATAACATTATTGCTCTCTTGGCCTGATGCCTCATCTATTTATTTATTTGAGATAAATCCAGTTTTTAGAAATTAATATTAAGGGTTATTTTATTATTTATTTATTATATATTTATTATATATTTATTAATATTAAGAATTTATTTTTTTATAAGACTATACTATTAATACTTCAACAGAAATCCAGACAGTCATATGTATACATATGTTCACATTTTGGAAGTTAAATCTCTTTTCCATTTTAACCAGAATTTCCTGACTTAAGTTCAAGGTTCCACAGAGCTGCTAGAGATTGTTGCTGGACCTAAACACCTTCCTCCACTGGAAACTCCCGAGTTTTCCTCTGTCCTTTATTTTCATTAAATCCAAAAGTTCAGGGTCTTTAAAAAGTAATCTGCATAACTTCCTCAGTTTCAATGATTTTCTTGTATATTTTTATAAGCTAACAAATTATTTTGAGAAGATGGAATATAAATACAGCGACTAACTACTTCATTAACAAAAAGGACCAGCCCTGAATTCATTTCCCGCTTCAATCATTTCCTGGATTGGCTAATCCGTGCGCAGATGTGCACGATGCCTAAAAAACACCTTCGTTTTGGTTTCCTGAACCATTAAAGTGAATTGTTTGTTACCGTTATGTGAAATGATTGTATTGAAGCCCCATAAAATCTACATTGCTGATCCCTTTTGTGTCTCTTGAGGGGTTTTCTGAGATCTTGATTTGGTACTGGTTTTATTTCTCTAACGGAGACTCGCCTTGGAAGGGCCATGGGCAAAACCCAATGACAAAGGACCAAAGAGGCTGGGGAGCCTCTGACCCACTGAGCCGGAAGCGGTGGCCCCTGGCAGGACCGGGATCACGTCCTTGTTTGCAAACGGCAGGACCACCAGCTGGCACCAGCCTGGGGCCTGGGGAATCAGCCGAGAGCTCAGCCTGTCCCTGTGGGATTAGGCACGCGGTTGCCGCATGACCCAGGGAGTCAACTGCGTGGCACCTCTGCACAGCGGGAGAGCTCCCCTGCGGACATGCAGGGACACCAGAGCTCTTGTTATTTCCTAAACACCACGTGGTCTGATTGCCAGTGATGGCCCCGGCTGTTACATTAGTGGTCAGTAGTGTCGGGCCTGGAATTTGCCTGTCTCTCCCAGGGAGGCCACGGCGCAGGGTCTGGAGGAGAGAGACTCCTGCTCAGCTTCTGCGCTGGCCACAGCGTCCCTCTCCAGGTGTGAAAGGTCGTGGCCAGGCAGAAGCAGACCATTAGTGAGCCCCGATGCAGCAGCATCTGCACCCCCACAGGAACCATCGGAAATCAGGGTTCCCCCAGACCACCTTCTGGGGCCCAAGGCCCAGTGTGTTACCTGAGTGGAGGGGACGTGACCTGGGCTTGCGTGGTGGCCTCCCACGTAAGGGCTGTTCTCTGTGCTCCTGCCCTGCTTCCCTTTTAAACGTCCTTCTATGCCACGTCGGGCTGATGGGGTTAAAGACAAGTGTTTGGACGTATTCTAGACTGTTTTGAACACGGGGAAAAAAGCATTGTCATAACTTTCAAACTCTCTAGTGCAGTGGTTCTCAAACTTTTTGGTTTCAGGACCCTTCCTACTCTGAAAAATAATCAGGGACACCGAAGGAGCTTCTGTTGATGTGTGTGTGTCTACGAGTATTTGCTGTCTTAGAAATTTAAAGTGAAAAAATTGTAAATACTTATTAATTCATTTAGGAATGACAATAATAAACATATATGTTGACATTAATAAATTTTTATAAAAATAGCTATTTTCAAAACTAAATAAATGTAACTAGAAGAGCCACATTGCTCTATATTTTTTTGTAAATCTCTTCGCTGTCTGGCTTGATAGAAGCCAGCCGGATTCTTGTATTGGCTTCTTCATTCAGTCTGATGCGATATTCCATGTCACGTAGTCTCTGGAAAACTCCATGTATGCTCATAAAAAGTGAGACTGAAAAAAGGTAAATCATACCTTGGTGTTATTATGAAAATAGCTCTGACTCTGCGGAACCCCTGAAAAGGTCATGGCACCACCCAGGGTCCCGGGATCACACTTTGGGAACCACTGTTCTGCTGTGTACCATCCTTTCTCTACTACACAGACGAGCTACGGGAAATAAGGCCTTTGGAAAATTTGGTTTTACTGACCCATCCCTTTTTGGATAGCCCAGAGCATCCAGTTGACCCCATTGTTAGCATTCAGTTCAGTTCCTTTCATCTCAGAGTTCATTTCTACTAAGGTCTTCTCTCTTCCACCTTGCTAATTTTGAAATATCTGGTGTATGCCCTCAGGTAATCGGGTCTTGCAGCATGCAAATGACTCACTGTCTTAGTTCTGCCTCTAAACTCCCGGGAAGGGACTCTGATGGGTTCACCGTAGACCATTCCACGGTGGTTAAAGGTTGGTCAGGGTTCAGGAATGTGATTGGCCTCGTTCGAGTCAGGTGCCCCTTCTGGACCAAACAACAGTGGCCATGGCGTTGGGGTAACACTGAGTCATGATTTAATATGAAATATGTGAAAGTTGTTTGAGATCCGAGCCGTGAGGCAGGTGGGTGTGTGTATGCGGAATCAAGAAAAATCAGGCAAATCTAGGATCGCCCGGTAAAAGATTTATTAAACTTTCCTCCTCATTTTTATTTCCTCCTCTGTTATTCCATTTTTCCAGATTCAACAAGGACGGTTGTAACAAGGACCCTTTTATTTCCCTCATTCACTTAAACACTGATCTCTCTTCCTGCCTCAGACCCTTTGGACAGTCGATTACCCCCTTGACCTATTCAGATCCTAATTGAAAGATTTCCCTGCGTGGCTTCAAACAGCATTCGCCAGCTGATACCCTGTGGATGGCAGCTATAGACTTCAAGACAGGGAGTTCCTGGAATTCATAAATGCAAAGAACAAAACAAAGCCAGGGGCATGTCCTGGGCACCTCCCCCCAGGGGGGTTCAAGAGCTCCGGCAGGACTTGGCTGTCGTCAGTCGATCTTCCCCCGCCATCTGTGCCTGTTGTTTATAATGTCGTTGATTAAAATCTGCTTTATTTATCCTAGCTGTTTCAAGTTCAATAATGAGGGGAAATTAGCTCCAGGACTTCCATGTCAATGGCCAGAACCGAAGTAGGACCCTCCGTGCTGGGGTCCCCACCGCTGCCTGCTCTGCGTCCCTGCTTGAAGCTTGTGGGCAGCTGCTCTCTCTGCGCGGGGCTCTGGGAACTGAGACTGGACTCGAAGATCATACGCAAACATTGCACAACCCAGAGGACGAAATTAAGCCAGTTATACCCTAGTAAAACTTAGCACGAGTCAGTGAGAGTAAAGAATCAAAAGACACCTTCACATTAGCAGAATGCACGTGGATCGATGCCCAGAGAACCCTGAGCCCCCTCCCAAAGCACATACGTGGTGAGGAATAGTGCCCCTCCCCGCAGCCAGGCACGTAGCTGCAGGGAAGTGGTTCTGATCACCCCATGAGGAAAACAGGCTTGGCGAGGTCAAGTTAACTTGGCTAGTGAGTCACGCATACATTAGGAACCTGCTTCCAAGCTGTCTGACTCCACTGCTTGACAAGTTAACCATTATCACTGTTCTGAGAAGTAGCTGGGGCCCAGGGAAGCCATTCAAGTGATGTCCTTTCACTGTAGCGTAAGTTATCATTGGGAATGTATCCCCTGCCTTCCCTCCTCCCCTGCCCTCCCACTTGCTCTAGAAGACAGAGGAAGGGCCTTTGCCTGTCTTTTCAAGCAGGGACGGGGAACCTGCAGCCTTCTGATTTCAAGATTGTTCTTTTTTAAGCACCAAAGGAGGCAAGAAAAGCTTCACCGTTCTCTGCTGCATCCCTTTTAATGAAAGGATTTGGTCTGTAAAATCTGGATTCAGTCAGAAGATTGCATTTAAGGACCTAGAAGGCCCCAGGTTCCCCTCCCCTGGCTCAGTGCTCCACAAACAGCTACTATGAATGAGCGAATGAATGAGTGGACTTGTTACATGGTATACTAATTTCTGATTCGTGGAAGTTTGTCTGGGGGTCTGAGAGCAGTCATAGTTTCTCACTCTTCCCAACAGAGAACAGGATATCCATTATTGGGGAAGATGCCACCTTGGTCTTGATGCCAATTTTTTTCGCCATACAAATGCCTTTTATCTGTTTCACAAACATTTACTGAGTTACTGATAGGTGCTCGGTGCTGAGGCTATGAAGTTGAACTGGGCCGAGCCCCTGTTCTCCCAGAACTTACAGTCCACTAGGGGACGGTACCGAAGCCGACGGGCAATTTCAATTCAATTTGATGAGTGCCGTGATGGGCAAGTTTGGGTGCTCTGGGCAGACCACGGCAGAGGGAGGCAGGGGTGGTGGAGTGGAGGCAATCTGAGAAAGCTTCCTGGAAGAAGTGGCCTGAGGATAAGTAGGAGTTCAGCAGGGGAATTATCCAATCATGAGTCAAATAAGAAATATTAAATTTTTAAAACCACCACTTTCTATCTCTGTGAAAGAATCCATCTGCCTTATAATTTGAGTTCTACTTCTAAATGACTTCCTACTCACTAAGTGGTCCTCCCACCTCATGTCAGCATGGAGTCAGGAATGAGGACATTCTGGTAGTTATGTGTTTTATACCATCCTGCTAGTGAGCAGGTCTGGAGTGCCTTTCTGTTAGCAAAGATGGCGGCTGGGGCGCCCTCACGGTGGCCCCATTGTCAGAATGGCTCTGGGATACGAGTGTGATAACCACCTCCAGGGATGGCTGGACCCTGGCCTGAGGGCGGGGCAGAGCTACAGACCGGGAGGGAGAGGTCGCAGCGCTGGCAGACAAGAGGAGGGGAAGAGGACAGGGGTCCAGGGAGGTAGACAGGGTGTCTGCCCAGCCGCGGGTGATGGATGAAGAGCTGGTGAACTGCAGAGCCCAGCTCAGGGGGGCTGGAGGGAGTGGGGACCTGGCTAAGCAGGTAGGATACGGGGTCAGGTGGGACTTGAAGACACATCTCTGATCTCTGGAAGGGCCTGGAGAGGGGGCTCCATGCTGTAGCGTAGACTGCGCTCCCAAAGCTGCCTGGCCTGGAGGTTGCGTGGGGAAATAAAATCCAGCCTGGTCCCCCCTCTCCACGCCGGGGGCCGTGAGGCTGTGCACACCCCGAGGGGGCGCCTTTCTCTAATCCTCACAAAGCCACCATATGGGCTAGCAGAGCCCTGCAGACAGCCATGTCAACACTTCCAGGTCACAAAGGGACCCATTTCTAGAGAGGAATGAGGTGCGGATAGGGATGGGTTGAAAACAATACAGACACCCAGACCCCGAGACCCAGGCACAAAACCGTGTTTGACTGTTTTGCTCACTCTTCAACCCCAGGACCCAGAGGAGGGCCTGGCAAAGAGTTCCATAAATATTTGTTGAATGAATAAATGAATGCCCAGATCAGCATTAAGGCTCAGGGCCCTCCCAGATGGTGGGGAAGCAGTCCCATCTGCCACGGGCAGAAAGCCAAACAAACGTCCCCTCCCCAGGCCCTGTTTCTAGCCAGGGGAGCCAGGCACAGAAGGAGCCTGGTCGTGCGGCTTTGCCATCAGCCACCCACCTGAGGTTAAACCTCATTGTCCCAGAGATTTTCACGGCCTGGGGCAGTACAAGAAAGCGTCATGTTTTACAGGATGCAGGGTTTGGAGCCACAAAGAGCTGGTGGACCCTGGGCAGGTCACTTAACCTCTCTGATCTTCGGTTTCCTTATCCATAAAATGTGAAGAATGATGGGATGTGATGGTTAAGATCTCAGCCTCTGCATTTGAATTGCCTGCGTTTAAATCTCAGCTCCACCCCTCACTAGCTGCCTGATTCCCTCCGCACCTCAGTTTGTAGAAAGGGAATACTAAAAGTATCCCGATCATAGGGTTGTCATGGGCAGTGAGTGAGTCACGCCATGCAAAGCACTCAGAGCAGTGCCCGACACGCTGTCATCAGCATCATGGGTCTTCTCACCACTGTCTCAGAGGGCAGCGGTGAGCGTGCCCTGAGGAAATCAACCCCTCCATGCACAGCCTGACCCACGTAGCCCCTTCACACTCGCCTCACTTCTGCAGGAATTATCCAATGTCCCTCCTCTGTGAGTTCCTTTGTCCGCCCCATTGGTGAGGGAGGGGGAGAAGCTGGAGGCCGTGGACAGGCCCTGCCCCTGACCAGGCTCTGAATTCAGATTCTGCCCCACTGGTCTGTCTCCCGGGGGGGGGGTGAAGCTGAGATTTTTTTGATCCCCACGGACAAGTTGTGGCCTTGGTAGGAAATCCCTACCCTCTCATGATGTATGGGTGGCATAAGTATTATTATTTCCTATTTTCAGGTGAGCACTTGTGCTTAGGAGAAGTTAGGTCACTCCACCGGGGCAGGGATTGTTCTGTGGGTCTCAGTGCTCCCCTGCGCCTGGCACATGACAACAGCTTGTCCACGGCCCCTGCAACTCAAATCCAGCTCTCTTTGATCTCACCCTCTCTTTGGGTTTTTGGTTTTTGGTTTTTTTTTTGTTTGTTTTTGTTTTTTGGCATTTTTTTTATTGTTATAAAAACATACGACATAAAATTTACCATCTTAACCATTTTTTACGTGTACAGGTCAGTAGTGTTAAGTACATTCACATTCTTGTAAAACACAGTGATTTGAGTTTTTAAAGTTTAATGGTATAACACATTTTGTGTCTATTGTTCAATCGCTCATGCAAATGTTGAGTTGTTGACATTTTAAATCCCTTGTTAGGGTGGGATTGTTTTCCCGTCTGCTCAAGTTTTTCAGGTAAAAGGGCTAAATAGCCAGGTCCGTGTCGTGTTTAAAAACATGAAGGGAAAAAGCAGAAAAATTTCATTCTGTATTTTGGTTTTGCAGACCCAGGACCGTATGTTTACAAAACAGAATATCTGATCCAAATTTCACTCTGCAGTGGGAACTAAATAGGAAGTCTGGTGGAATTTTTCCAAATTCTTCACATCAAGGAATACACTCCCGGTGTTCTCTTTTAATGAAGGAAAAACAATCTGATCATATTTAAATAGTTTTATTTTCTATTTTTAATCCTTTCTAGGTGACATAACGGATTTCCCTTTTTCTGGTTTTTAGAAATTTTTAACCCCATTACCAAAGAAAAACATGCACATTGCAAATTAACAAATGCATGATTGAGAAAATAAAAGTATCTTTAATCCAACTATAGAGATAACCATTGTTACACATTCTTCTAGAACATTCCCTTGAAAACACTAACACACAAAGATACATATAATTATATTTCAATATAATTTGGTATACATTCTTCTAGGCCTTTCCTTTGAAAAGACTAACACAGAAAGATATATTATTATATTTCATATAAAATTTGGTGCACATTCTTTTAGATTTTCCTTTAATGTTATATGTCTATTTTATAGTGACGGGCAATTATACTGTGCATATTCTTTTGGAACTTGCATTTGTTATGTAAATTTCCTGGTCGTTTTTCTATCTAGAACATAAGGATGGATTTGAACATGTGAATACTGTTTCATTGCTTGTACCACAATATATCTGTCAGACCCCATATTGAGAGACATGTCGGCTACTTTCGGGTTTTTGCTCCTTCCTGGGACGCGGTAGTGAGCACCTAGAAATCCATCGTGTAACCTGGAAAGGTGTGGAAGCCACACCTTTATGACATCTCTCTTGAGCTTTGCATTTGTCCCAGCTCCCTAGAGCACCTGCTTGGGGACCCCGGCACACATGAGCTAGCCTTCTGAGCTCCCATCCCCTCACCTCTCCAAGAAGGATGAGCATTCTTGCCAACGTCGTCCCTCGAGGCTGTCATGAGGACTAATGTAATGAGATTGTATTTGCCAAGCACTTTGTGTTCCCTCAATAACTGGTGATACATAAATATAAATGTTTTCAGTTCCAACAGAGTTTTCAGATTCCTTTCAGGAAGAAGTGAGGGCCCATTTAAAATGTATGTGTTGGTATAAACACTCACAGCCAGTCCTTTGTGTTCTGAAAGACGCTGCTGGGAGTGGAGAGCTCGCCCCGTTGCCAACGTAGGGGGTCAGGCGCAGGTTACTTCCTGCGTCCTGGTGGCTGAGCGGGGAAGAGGCCACCAGCTCAGGGCTGCACATGGGACAATATCAATCACCCGTGATTTTAGATGAAAACACTCCCTTTCTGGTTTTCTAAGCTGCTTTCATGTTTGTTTACTCAACTGCCAATCCCGGAGTGTCCACGGCGCGCCGGGGAAGAGGCCGGGGCGGTCCCGCGGGGGCGCACAGGCCCCACCTCGGCAGCTCAGGGTTCAGCCCCGCCCGGACGGCATCTGTGGCCTCCGTGGACCTGGAGAGAAGAAGAGCTGGGCTCACCTGCCCAAACCCACGGCCCGCCGAAGCCCTCCAGAGTCTGCGCAAACCACCGGCTGGGCGCCCCTCTCCATGTGGCTCCAACCCCGTCCCTGCGGCGGCACCAAGGCTGATGCGGGCCCCTCCTCTCGCTCCACACAACTCGCTTCTCCCGAAGCGTTTGTGAGTGTGAACGACTTCACTGCACATCCCGAGGGCGGTGGTGGGAGCAAAGAAGCTTTCCCATCACAGGAGGCGGAGCGCTTGGAACGGTGCTCGCTGACGCTTACCTGGTGCTCGCCTGCGCGGGGCTCTGATGGCTGCGCGTGGCTTTGTTCCCTGACACAAGCCTCCTCACCCCCTGTGAGGCCGGAACTACCATTGTCTCATTGGAAAGAATCGAGAGAAACTCAATTTCCCCATCGTTACAGGAGGAGACGCAGCGGGATCCTCTCCACAGCCCTGCAGCCCTCACCACCTCCGCGGTGCCAGCCCGGGGTCCCCCACCAGCCGCCGCCTGAGAGCTTTCGTGCCCACGTGTGGCAGGCCAGGCCTCTGCGCAATTACTGTCCCCTGGAAGTGGCCCTCACCCAGTGCCGGCCGGGAGCTGGTGTACAAACTCCCCCGGCTCCCTCACCCCTTGAGTGCGATGACACAGAGGCACATGTCCTACACGTGTCCCCACTTTCCCTGGACGGCTTGTGCTCCAGCTGTCCACAGTGGTGACCTGCTTAGCAGCATACACTTACTGGCCCCTTCCCTTATCCCCTGTGCATGTTTCCCGGAATCACCTGCAAATAATCTACTTGCCCTCGAATAGTTCTTTCAGGGTCTGCTTCTCAGGAAAGCTAAACGAAGATGCTGGATCATGTGCCCAAGGTCACACTGCTCTTGGGATTCAAACCCACAAAGTCTGGCTTTGGAGTCTGAGGTCTTTCCCATGACATCATGTGGGCTGGCAGCTGCAAACCGCATGTGAGCCCTGCCTGCTCTGAAGGCGTCCTCACCACAGGGGCATCTCCAAGGCCCTGACCCCTCTCTTCCAATAAATATTGTAATGGCACCATTTGTCTAGTGACTTATTGGCCCAGGCTTGTGCTAGGTGTGCACCGTGCACAGCCTCACTCAAATATCTCAACACACCTGTAAGAGAAAGGTTAATTAATCCCCGCTTTCTGGATGATATAACTGAGGCTCTAAGAATTTAAGTGACTTGCCCAAGGTCACACGGAAACAGAGCCAGGATTTGCATGCAAACCTTTCTGGATCCACCACTCCGATTCTCACCGGCTATACCACATTCCGTAATGGAAAATGGAGTGGCCAATGTACCCGTCTCCTATTGCTGCTACAGCAAAGTATCACAAACCTGGTTGCTTAAACAATACAAATGTATCATCTTACAGTTTTCAGAAATCAGATTTATATATGTCAGAAATCGGATGCAGGTCTCACTGGGCTAAAATCAAGATATTGACAGAGTTGAGTTCCTTTCTGGAAGCTCCAGGGAGAATGTATTTTCTTTGCCTTTTCCAGCTTCTAGAGCCTGTCCACGTTCCGTCCCTAGGCCTCATCTCTCTCCCTGACAGAAATATGGAAAGATTCTCCACCTTTGAGGATGTGTGTGATTCGAGTGGAGCCACCCGGAAAACCCAGCAAAATCTCCGCATCTCAGGGTGTCTAACCTTAATCACATCTGCACAGGCAATGAAGGGCTTTCTAACTACCTGGGGTGGATCTAGGTCTCTGACTTTTTCTCAGAATGAACTGCGACCTTGACTTAGAGCTGGTGTGGGTCAAACTTGCCATTTGGGGGTGTGTCCCTGAGGGGGCTTCCAGGTGCTCCTCACCTTCCCCAGGTGCACTCTGTCCAGGGGGCCAGACAGCTCTCACCCTCCTTCCGACCTTAGTCTCAGGACTTACTGCTGAGAGGAAATCAGGGGGCTAAATCCAACCATAGGGAGGAGAAAAGGAAAAAGGCAGGAGAACGTCTGCTGGTCTGTGCTTATTATTGATATAGGCGATATTTCAGTCCCTCTACACATACCTCCCTGTTCCACCCCCATCCAAAAACAACAATCTCAAGGCAACGTACACGCACATAACCTAAACTCTTGGGCCTCGGTCATCCCATCTAAATAACGTTGGGGCTGGTGGCTCCTTTTCTCTGCACTTTCTGCCGTGAGGGCTGCAGAGCCCTGCTGCACGGAGTGACTCCTGGACCAGCAGCTCCAGCAACCCCACGGAGCTTGCTAGAAATGCGAATCTCAGGGCCCTCTGCCCACTGAACCTGAGTCTGCAGTTTAACCAGATCCCCACGTGATTAATAAGCACCCTAAAGTCTCGGGTCTACAGTCCCCTGCTGGCCTGCTAACCTCACCACTGAGGTTGGAGGTCACTGCTTTGCCGTTTAGAATGTGTCTCACTGGCAAGACAGAGTCTTCAAATGCTCTTCCCTGAGCCTCCCCTTTATCCGACAGTCCTAATCGTCATTCTATTGTCCATAAAGATCCACTACTACCGTTTGGGAGTTTACTAATTATATACACGGTGTCATGGATAGGGTCATTTTGTAATTTGTGCATGGTATTCTATTTGCAAAGTAGTGTAATTTATTTAACCAGTTCTCAACAGACCCTTGAAGGATAACCCTTGGCACATGAGGGGGAAAAAAATCTTTATTCATATCCATACTTATTTCTTTAGATTGAATGTCTAGAAGTAAGATGACTTCACTTCATTCTCAAGTTATGAGACGATGGAAGTGCAGCCGGCTCCCCAGTGGTTAGAGAAGGCCCGTGAGCAGAGACCCTCCCCTGCTACGTGAGCCTGGAGGTTGGGGCTATTTTCCTCTTTCCCCAGAGCGGCGAGAGCCCAGAGTGAATCTCCGCCTCCCCTTCCCTGGCTGGGCCAAGAGATAAAGAGGCAGCTGCCCAGAGATGTGGCTGCTGATCAGCCCGAGGAGAGTCAGGTCATGTGTGTGCAGACGGTCTCCGCACAGCATCAGATTAGCCTGCACGCCGGGATCACAGGACTGCAGACTCTCAGAGCTGAAGGGGTCTTCGGGTTTGACCTCCTACCTGTCACAGGAGCCACTCGACAACCTCCCCGTCCTGCTTCACCAGAGGGGAAGAGTCCACCGTGACCACGCCAGTCCCAAGACCCTAGTCCTCCTCCAGTGCTCTCTTGCACGCCCAGAAGCTGAGATTGTCACCAGGCCAAGGCATTCCTTCGGGGGTCAGTCAGCCCCCCTCTCACCTGTCACCCACACTGGCTGCTGGGGAGACAACCTATCTATGACTGTCCTGAAGGCCACACCTAACTGAAGAACAACAGGACTGAATCCCATAGATGCTGCTGGGACATGGTCCCCACCTGGGCCCACTGGCACGACACCTTCTCTGTCTACAGAGCTCCCAGGCAGAGCACAGCAAGCCGACGCAGCCCACGCCCCAGCAGCTAAGGGTGACTTTACATTCCGAAGGGTTCTTAAACGAATAAATAAATAGAAAGAAGAATATGCAATAGAGGCTTAATGTGGCCCACAAAGCTTAAAATATTTACTGTCTGATCCTTTCCAGAAAAAAAGTTGGCCAACCACTGCCCTAAATCCTCCCCAGCCCAGCAGCAGTTCTGGCATTGCGTGGGGCCTCTTAGAGCTGCAGGGGTTGCGGTGCACCCCGAGCTCCTGACCAGAACATGCTTCTTGACAAGAGCCCCAGGGGGTCGGCTGCACCCTGAAGTCTGGGAAGCCTGGCCCGGGGTTTCTCAGTCTAGCTGGGTTTGGTTGTGGAGGGGCAGCTTGGGGCTGGACTGCCCAGGCTGCAATCCTCATTCCACCACTTCCGTGCCGAGAGACAGGGAAAGACGTTTAATCTTTATCAAGCCCTGTTTACTCATCTCTTGAACGGGAATTTTCATAGTTTCCACCTTGACTTAGATAAATGAGCCCAGAATTAGGAGCTCCACAAATGTCAGAGTTCGTGCCTGCGATCGTGTCTATAAAACCCTCGGTTCTCTCTGCTCCAGGACAGGGGAAACATACTTTGCATAGATACTCAGAACTTTTGCACTGAAGGACTTGGGTGTTTCCTCAGAATCGCAGCTATGCAAATGCTCTGAGTCAGCGGGTGAGAAGGGCAGGGCAAGCCCATGCCCAGCCCCACCTGTGTCAACGCCAGGAGACTGAGATGATTGCTTTCTGACTGTGGACAGATTGGTTTGTGTGGGCCACAGTGACAGGCACTTGTTTCTCTGAGTTGCAGAGTCAGTGCTTGCATCAAATTAAACCAAGTTAAAATATGAATAAAATAACAAAACCCTGCCCTCCACCCGGAAGCTGGTGGCAGGCTACCTTCTGCGTGACTTTGTCTCCTGTGGGCCTTCCTTAGGCCATAAAATGGTTGCATTGCTGTCTGATTTGCATGTAGTATCTGCTTTTCCTGCACAGGGTTCAAGTTGACACTGCCTGGCTGGGTCCCAGCAGAGGGCAGGTGGGAGCAGGACGTAGAGGGCAGGTGGGCAGCTAGCGAAATGACCAAGGGCTTGTAGAAACTGTGCTCCAAGACAGGGCACTGCTCCAGTTCAGGTTTGCCAACTGTTGTTCCAGATGAGGAGTTCAGACAAAGGGAAGACTCTGTCCGCTTGGGAGGCACTGGAAGGCTCAGTGTTTATTTTCTATTACAGCCCATGGTTTGCTTCCTGTTTGACTTTTGACGACTGCTTGTTGGGATTAAGGAAATCCATCCAAATATTTTCAAGGAATATAGACTCTAGAAAAGACATTTGTCCCCAAGCACTGTTTACTTTAATAATACGTACACAATCACACCAAGTGACCTCAGCACAGAGCAATTCCCCTGCCGTTGCTTTGTGGACTGCAACTTCTCAAGTGTGAACTGCATAATTTTTAACTCGTGATGGGAATTTTACGTAATCTCACAGAGGATACATCCTTTAAGAAAATTAAATATACAACACACACACACACACACAAGCTAGCATAATATTGGATATTCGGCCACTTAGTTTTAAGACCATTAGGCAAACTGGGAGACTTGGCGTGGTGGAGAGATAACTGTGGAGTCACATATCTGAGCTCTAACTTGGGCCCTTCACTAACTAGTGGTGTGACTTGACTTAGCCTCGTAACCTCTCCATGGAACTCAGGTCCCTCATCTGTAAGATTAAAGCAGTGGGTGTCACCAGGGATGCATTGAGCTCTAAGACCTCCACTGGCTGGGGGAGGGCAGCCACAGCAGGTGGGCAGGGCACTGGGGAAGGGGGTCATGGGGGGCTTCAGTCTCCCTCACCCCCTTCAGCCTGAACAGCTCCCTGCTCCCTTTTTATTTTACACATCAGACATCAGGAGTATCTGTTTCAAGAAAAGGTCTTCAAGGCTAAGCAAAAGCTTGAAAAAACTACTGCAGATGATCCCCTAAAGTAGGGTGATCCTACATAATTTATCATCCACAGTTGGACATTTTGAGATTGCAAAGGAGATGCTCTTAATAATTACACAGGGACAGCAGACTTAAGGGGGGCTAGACCAGACAAACAGATGTATGATCAACCTACCACTAAATCCTCTCCCAGCTCGGTTTCCTGGCTTTTCTGTCCTGTAATTCTATGGCTTGACCAGCTACTCCTTCTCAGTGCCAGGCGGAGTTCTGGGAGCAGCTCCAGGGACAGAAGCAATCAGGGACAGCCTCAGGGAGTGAAGTCATTAGGTGATAGCCTCAGGGACAGCAGCCATGAGGGACAGCTCCAGGGACAGCAGCCACCAGATAAGTACCAGGCTCACGCACTAGAGATGCAGCTGGGAGAACTGCACCCACAGGCCACCTGCAAACTGCAGATGGCACGGGTTCAGCCTGGTTCTTGTTCAGAATCATGTGAGAATCACACATCTCATGGTGAAAACATCAGTGAATCAACCACCAGTGACCCCGTAAGCAAGTGCCCACAAGGAAGCCAGCCCAGGATGTGAGTGTTGGTGGGCAGATTGAGCAAACAGCCCAAATCATGGGTTCCTCTGAACAGAGGAAATAGCCAATGGAGGAGAAGGTCACAAGGCAGAAGTGAAGGTTACATTCCCTATGCAGGTCACCAGATGGAGTATTGTGTCAAATTAGAAGAATCCTAGTAGGATTTCTGCAGAGAGAAAAAATGCAGAGAGGTGGGGCTCTCTCTCCCCACCTCCCCAACACATGGACAGGACAGGACCTGTAAGGACCCCGATCCTGCCAGGCTTAGCTGGGACCTGGTTGAGGCAGACCACTCCCCTCACTTCATTAAGTTTCCCACCCTTTCTCCCTCCTCCCCCCTCAGTGTTTGCTGCTGTGATGTCCAGCCTAGCTTTTTGCTCCAGGAATGTCCTTTGCATCAAAATGACATTTCCTTTCCTCCCACTCGAAGTCCCACTCATGGTGAAGTTTATAGCAGAGTGACACAGTGACAAGAAGGCTGGTGGTGTAATGAATTATAGCAAAGTGTAGAGAAGGTGCTCATTTTCCTTTGGTTGTCTTTTCCTGGAGGCCTTTTAGCTGGTGAATAATGGTGAGGAACTTTTTGGCAAGGAATGGAACGTAGTGTTGCATTCTAATCTGGGCTCCCCGGCTTGCCAGGTGTATGACATTGGGCAAGTATTGTACCCTACCCCAGTCTTGGTTCTCTGATCTGTAAAATGGGGATATGCCACAACTTCCCCTGCCTACCTCATAGGACTATGACAATCGTCCCCCAAGTGTCACCACGAGCCTGCTGTCTCACATGTGCCCTCCCAAGGCCATGCCAAGGGGCCTTCTGCAGTTCCTCTGGGGTTACGTTCTCACGGAAACTCTACTCCACTCACCCTGTCCCTCTGCCATCTTGCCCCTGGCTTGTTCTCCTCCTCTGCCTTCAGTCATGAACCTCTTCTCTTTGTCCTTCCTTTTTGCACAAAACAACTCACCTCGCACACAGGTTAAAAAGTCAGACTACAATGACTTTGGAGAAACAGAAGGATTTCCCATCACAGCACTGTAAACAATGAAAAGTTAGCTATGGGACTTGCATTTCTGAACCACCCAGCCCATGTCTGCCAGCCTGGGCGTCTGCCTGCTACTGCACGTCCTGCCCCAGGCCCCGTCCCTCCTGGCTCTCAGCAGCGCAGGAAGATGTTTCTGGGAATCATTTTGCAGAGCAATTTAGCTCCTCCAGCCTCTACTCTTAGTCTCCACTCTGGTTCCTTGACATCCCCAAAGGCTCATTGGACAACATGCCACACTCTCTGTGTGGTTTCAAATAAGAGGAAGTTTCTCTTCTTTTAGAAAGAGTGTCCAGCTGAGGGACTGGGATCCACGGGCTGGGAGGGCCCCGTGTGCCGAGCCTGGGGAGAGACTGCGGCCGAGGGCAAGCCCGAACTGTCCTGCAGAGCTGTGGGCAGACTGAGCTGGATCCCGTGTTGGGCGGGGACAGGCGCCACCGGGCCAGGAGGCCGCTGCTCTGTGCTGCCATGAGGCCAGGCTGCTGGCCACCCCAAGGAATCAACCTGAATCCCCAAACACCTTGCAGGTAGGGGACACCTCCGAGGAGGAGGCACCCAAGCTTAGGAAGCCGCATTACCAATGGCTCCAAGGCTCTCGCCCCTATTCTTTGATAAACCCTCTCCTAAGGCCACAGGAGCTGGGATGAGGGAACTTCTCTGCCTCCTCCTAGCACCACAGCCAAAAACCCAACCCTCCCAGAGTGCCACCCCCTCGCCCTGCCCTCAAGAGAAAAGAGAGAAGTTCTTTGTGTGACGGGGCAGGGCCCATGAGGCTTTCCACTGGCCCCACTGACTACTCGTGTCACTGCAAACAAGAGAACGTGTTTGAAAGCTCTTTGGAAAATGGAATAGAAGGATGGAAAGATTTAATTAATCATTATCGCTCAGGTGGGATTGATCCTGGCTTGATGCTAGACACAGGAAGGGCCTGGGGAGCTCCTGGTGCTCTATTGGGTGTGAAGGGAAGAAGTAAAGCCGGTTATTACAGCTTTACTGTAACTAACAGAAACGAGAACACGCAGGGCAGCGCGGTGCGGTACGTTGGTGCTACAGCGAGGGGCCTTATAGAAACGCTAACAAGGCAAGAGTAGGATCTGGGCTGGCCAAGGCGGCAGTGCCAGAGCTGCAGCCCTCATTTCCGCGGACAGCAGCAGGGCAGTCTCACTTTAATTTGCAGATGTTTTAAGCTCTAGGTGCCAGTGCCTGGAGGGCAGATGGGAAGCAGCTGTCTCCTAACGGATATAATAGATTAAAACTGAAATCCACATGGACTCCTCCAGCTTCAGAAATACCAGGGTGCGTTTTGTGCCCTCTTATTTGTTTCATGCACTCCTTATTCCTGCAGTATTTTCTGGGGGACATTTTATATCAGGAATGACAAAGGACTTCTCAGCCAAATATAGTACATTCAGAGGTCAGTGCCCGTGAGAATGGGCTTCAGAGGTAAACAGATCAGGTTTGAGTCCCTAGCTGTGTTATCTTGAGTAAATATATTTAACTTCTCTAAGCCTCAGTTTCCTCATCTGTAAAATGGAGCCAATGATAGTGTCCAGGGAATTTGTAGGTATTGAAACACATATGTAAATATTCAGCTTGGGGCTTGATATATAGAAGGTATTCAATTAAGTGCTAGCTATTATTATTATCATTATTATCATCATCATTTTTTCTCATTTACTTCTTTATGTGGTCACACTAAGTAGTGAACTTGGACCAAGATTGACTTAGCAGGGAATGTAGGTTACATAGTTGGCTGCACCATCTTATGCTTTACTTTATCCTAGAAAACAAAGCCTCCTTTGAAAAAGGAATTGCTTTAGTTTCCCATGGGAAGTCATTTCTACAACCCACAAGTAAATGCAATCTAATGACTAGAATGTGACAGTAGCTATCAAGGATGAAATGTTCCATAAACAGTGCTGCCTCCTAAAATTGCTCAGTCTCAGCGCTCTGTTTGCATCTTCTCTTGCCCCCCGATTCCTGGCAGCTCCTTCTCATCCTCTCACCCACCCCCCCTCTCCCCTATCCCATCCTTTGGGGATCGTGAGACCCGCCTACCACCCCCAAATCCCTGGACAGTGTGGAGCCACCCTGGGGTTCAGGCTTAAGCTGAAAGGCCTAGATGTGACTCTGCTTATTCAGAGTGGCCTGGGGCGAGGGGGCTGTCAGGGGTCCTTGGTACAGCAAAAGTCGGTTTGCCAATAGGCAAACCAGTGGACCATGCCTCATACATTTTCAGGGAAACATGATTTAATCTCAGAACATCTGCAACAGTCTGCAACATATTTTCTCCAGGGTTTGACTCTAAGCTGACAAAAGACACCGCCTCCCCCCGACAGATCCTGTGACATATCTTGGTATTATTGAACAAACATCAGTTAGGTTTCTGTCTCAGAGCAGCGTCAGTGTGAATAGGAAATACGCCCTCGCTCTTATCATCGCTGACAGACCCTGTAACTCACCTGCTGATAGTGTCACTAACACAGCTCCTTGTTTGGGGGCGGGCGGGAGGCGGGGGGGCTCTTCTCCCACTTCTTTGAAACCATCATTCCCAGGCAGGCACAATAATTAAGGTGCTTTTCGAGTTTATGTTTACTTTTTCACAGTAAGCAAAAATTCCATGATCAATGCAATGTACCTTGCAGACACACAGTAACTGTCAATAAATTCAGTAAATTTTGAAACACACTCAGGTTTGTTTTTCTACTGCTTAAACTTTCTTTCTGCCCCCTTGATAATGGGAACTTGAACTGTAAACAAGTGTCAGATTTAATGCTTTCATTATAAGGATAGAGAGACTAAGGCCAAGAGATTGCAAATTATTTCACTGGAGCCTCACAGACAATTCGTAGCAAAGCAGAGCTTAGGACCCATGGACCAGAGCTTTTCCAGAATCTCACTTACTATTAATAATACCATTCATTTCACTACTTGCTTTGAAAATGGATCTTGTCCCTATGTTTGTTCTGTCTTCTAACGTAGAAACTATACACATCATGAAACATCTTTTGTTTGACCCCTGAAGTTAAAAAAATATTTTATGTATTTTAACACTTTTTTCAAAAGTGAGGTTTTCTCAAACATCTGTATTTCTGGCTTCTCCTAAAATGTGGACTGTCTGGCAACGCTGGGCTTGCGTTCTTACGAGGCAATACTTAGCTGGAGCTGGGAGGCAGTTGTCCCCTTCTGATAGAACCTGTGCTCTGCAGCCTGCCACAGTCCCCACTGCTCCCTGCTGTCTCACATCCAGCCTGCTTTACTGCTTGACCTCCCTGGCTGCCGTATACATTTGAACACTACCCTGAGTCGGAAACATAACTAACAATTTCATAGACATTATTGCTCCAACCTAAGGTATCACCTGGGGCCACCCTACTCCTCAAGAGCTGCCTGCAATTGCCTTGAATCTGCAATTCCACAGCCTGAAAAATCCGAAGACTTCCACAGTAGTTGTGTGAATGCTCATGGGTTTATATCCTGATGGAGTCTGTGCCTCCATTTCCTTTAATTTTGACCCAGGACATTTTAAAGGAATCTAGATTCTTCCTTAGTCTCCTCTTTCCCAGGCAGTTCAAGATTGGATCTGGGGAATTCCTTCAGTCTTTGTTTATCTGAGAATGTCTTAATTTCTCCTTCGTATACAAAACTTAGCTTAGCTAGTGTTACAGAGCAAAGATTTTAATAGCACCTCTCATAGCAGATAAAACTTAAAAATTAATCTTCCATGGAGACTTCTCTTCAGCCTTTCTTCCATGCAGAGCCCTTCATTCTCTCTCCTCCCCTACTCCCAGTGGTGCCCCCGCTTCAAATTTCTCTCTTTCAATAAAGCAGAGGAATTCAATTCAGCCTTCTGCAAATGTGCTGTTGCAAGCACATCGAGGTGCTCAAAGAGCAAAGGCTTCTTCTCTGTTAGCACTGTCCATGTCCCTTGCAGAAAAGTCAGGATTCTAGATAGCAAATGTTCTCCAGGGACACTTCCAAGACCTGCCACCAGTGTGCATTGGTCTTTGAGGAGGCAAGTTCCCAGGCTCTTGTACCTGGTATGAATCAGCTGGGTTCTCTTAGTTTAGACATGTATAAATTGTGCAGTCCTAACTTTCAGAAATCCTAGTGGTTTGTCTGTTTATGTGTCTGCCTCCCCCACTGGACTGGAAGCCTCTTGAAGCCAGGGATGATGTCTTACTCATCTTAGCTTTTCCTTACTTGCCCGGTGAGGGGGCGTGGAGGGCAGGGCCAGGGAGCAGGAAACACAGAGGAGATATTCAATAAACAATCGGTAAAGGAAGGAGGGAGGAAAGGAAGGTCAGTCACTTGCGATGGTTGCGCCTGTTGGTCCCCCAGGAGGACGCCAGCTGAGAGCCGGACGAGTGCTGAAACCGGGAGCCCTGTGACTCACTGCGTCCTTCCACTTGCCTAGCCTGCCCCCATTTGCCACCTTGCCCCAGAAGGGACACTTTTTCTAATTCCCACAAACGTGCCATATGGGCTGGGGGTGGGGTAGGAGCTAAATGGAAAACACTTTGTCTAGGAAATATGTATTTTATTTTTATTTTTATTTTTTTTGTCACCAGTATGACCTCAATTTGTTTCCAAACCCAAGAAAATTGCCATAACTTTGTCAGGGTTTGCTGCTCTGGACTCTGAGGGTGAGGCCGGGACCCCTTCCCCCTCAAGGGAGTAGGAGCTACCCACAGCAAGGGAACTCCCCAAATCTGGAGAACGTGGAGCATTAGGGTCTGAAAAAGAGTGTCCCTGATCCCCGGAGGGTGCATCTACGAACCGCGTCGTGTGGCCGTGACCCCAAGAAGCGCAGGAACTGAGCTCCACACCTGCCTGCCCAGGCCTTTGAGGAGTATGGCTCTCAGCTGTCAGCCGCTCAGCCACGCCCCCAGGTCCCCGAGCTCAGCCTGTCACCTCCCATTACCCAGTTCTGGATGGGGAAGAGCATCTGGCAAGAGTGTCTGCATGCCCAGGGGGTGAGTTTAGGTTGGGTTTCAAGGCCGAGCTGAGCAATCTCTCAGCTGGGCTCCAGACCGAGCGCAGCCGAACCCTTGCGCAAGCAGCCAATCAGCGCGGGGCAGAGCTGGCTGCGGCCCGGCCGGGGGCGGTGTCCCCAGGCCGGTCACAGCGCCGCGCCCCGGATGACCGCTGGGTGGCCGCCCCTGCCCTCAGCTCCAAGATGCTGCCCAGGAAGGAACCAGGCGAGCAGCTAAGCACAGGCGGCCAAAATTAGCCTCTCCGTGAGCCAGAGCCACCTCCCTCTGAATGCGACACAAAGTCACCATGCCTCTGCTCAAGACTCCAGTGGCTTTCCCTTCTCAGCGAGCTGGGGCCGAGCCGGGGACCCTCCAGAAGACATAACCACAGAAAAGGGTGCCTCAAAGCTATGCTCTTCTGTGAGGTGGATGAGAACTGGGTACCAGGACCCGGGCTGGAACGCGGGCTTCACCGCATCCTGGCAGGTTGCTTAAAGTCCCTGGGCCTCGGCCCTTCCTTCTGTGAAACGGGGGTGGCAATAACAGCTATTTCAAGGGCCCTTGGAAAACGAAGGGAGAACAAGTGTTCAGAGCATTTAGCATAGCACACAGCAGGCCGTTAGTGGTCAGGTGGCGATGGCAGTGTATAATTTTGACTCCAAGTCAATGACACATATCTATAATCTTTGTCTCTAAGGCCTCAGCTGCTGAAGTGTGGTCCCTGCGCCAGCTGCGGGGGCTTTACCTCTCATCTGGGAGCTCACTGGAAACACAGAACTCGGGGCTTCACTCCAGCCCCTCTGAATTAGAATCTGCATTTTAACAAGACACCCAGGTGATGTGTATTCACACTGACGTTTGAGAAGCAAGGGCCTAGAAGATGAGAATTTATCTAAGTATTTGAATTGTTCATGAGGGCAATTGTTTTCAAAAAGAAGTTGGAATCCTCCTGATAGGAAGCTGTCAGTAAATTTTTCAAAGTGGGATATGCTTCCCAGTAGTGACTACTAATCCTGACATTTCACTTGCTTTCTTGGGAATAAAAAATTCCAGAGACCACTGGGCAACTTCCTGCTGTATCCATTATCAGTCTTTCCTTGCAGAAACATTTAAATGACTCTGGGAATATGAGAGGAAAAGTCAGGCAAAAAATATTAGGCCCATCAGCCATAGTCCTTAAGCCTCAGTTTTCTCCAAAGTAAAACGGGTGTAGTGATGCAACCTCATCAGACTGTCGGGAGGATTAAACACGATAACGCACATGAATAGTTGTGCATGTCTCAGAGCCAGGGATCAATAAATGTGAGCTATTGTCACTATCATTATTCTATTCCATGCCGTTCCCTATTTCTTATTTATCAACAACCTTGACGCCTGAGCAGCCGTATCTGAGAAAGCAGAACCATAAACCACAGCCACTGCCTGTGTTTTGAATATTTTAAAAACCAACGAACCCTGAAGACTAAACGAGGCATCAGTCCTTGCATATGAATCACGGCACATTGTCCATTGTGTTCCGTGCCCGCTATAGAGCACACGCCCACACCTTCAGACGTTAGCATCAGCTGAGGCCTCAACCGTTCCCAGCTCTGGAGACCCCTGCTCCTTTTCTGCCCACCCTCCATCCTCTTTGTTTCTCATTGATCGTAAACCCTGAATTCTCTGTTAGGCTGGCTCACTTTGGACCACTCTGTGAAGAAGCGCAGATTGGCGATGCTGCCCTTTTCTTAAAGTCCTGGTGTGTGGAAACACACACATGCCCACTTGTGCGGGCTGTCAGGGAGGGATGAAGGGGAGGCTGGGCCGATGAGGGTCAAGAGACTTAGGCTGTGTTACTCGCCTGCTCGCAGTCCCGTTTTGACTTTAATTTCTTGGGTCCTCAGTTCTCTCCTCTAGGAACAGGGCAGGCAGGGGTGGCAAAGGATACCTGCTCCTGTTGGCCTTGTAAGGCGGCTGGGAGAACGAATGAGATTGTGTCACGGAGGCCATTTGAGTTCCCCCGTGAAGGGCGCTCTCTAAACGCAGGGCGTGATTATGTGTCACTCCCAAGAAGAGGGAGAGCCAGACCGTCTCTCAGGCCCTCTCCACCTGTCACTGTGATTGCGGAGACACTTTGATAACGGAGGCAGAGCACTGGCTGGTCGGAAGGTGCAGTCGCAGGTGTGGGATTCTGTTTGAGGACCTGTGCACGTTTTAATGACAGCCTGGGGGCAGGGAGCAAAGCAGAGACCAGAAATCCTCCTCTCAGCTTTCAGGCCTCCCTCCTCCCGCACCCACAACCCCCCGGAGGTGGGGATCCTGAGCTAGCTCGCTGTGGCCTCGGGTGCAAGTGGTAGCGACAGAATTCTCTGCATTTACAAGCTCCGATTCCCTCAGTGGTTATACTTCCGCCTGTGTCGAAATGTTTGCAGACAACTGAAGCGATTGTGGATTAAGGGGTGTCCCCTGATGTATCAGGAAGTATGAGGATTTATGCCTCTTTGCTGTCACAGGGACATTTTGTGCTGTGTCACTCCCGGGTGAGGTTGTGTAAGGGGAGAGGACCAGCAGGTGGGCCCAAGTGAGCTGGCGTTGTGGGCGACAGACCTGCCAAGGGTTGAAGGAGGTGGAGGGCGGACATCATAAGAATAATCTGTTTCATATAAGGATAAGCAGACAGGACAGGGATCAGGTGAGCCGCGGGGTCCCAAAGGAGTTGCTTCGGAGAGAAGAGACAAAGACGTAGGACCCCTGGGCTGGAGACTCCAGGAAGACACGTGTATCACCTGGTCCGCAGCTCTTCAGCCTCTCCTTCCTGACCTGCACCTATGGTGCCAGCTCCAGCCTGGGCCTCCCACATCACAACCCTCGTGTCTTTGCAGTCAAATAGAATTGGCGTTAGCACCTCACTCTGCTCCTTAGATAGAATCTACGTTCTCTAAGCCTCAGCATCTTCGTCTATCGAATGCGGATGAAAGTATCCACCCTGCAGAGTGGCTGGGAGGATGCTGGCTGTCCCGGGCGTGAGCTCCGTGAGGATTAGTAGCAGTGGTAGGAGGATCACAGCAGGATTTTTTGAGATCCAGTCTTGCATACGAGATCACTGTGTTATTTGAGGTGTCCAAGTGCCTGTCTAGGTAACCTGCCTCCTGCCCCAGAAAGGTAGCAGTTCTCTTTGCTTCCTGCTCCCAGCCGATGGTGACAGTGTGGACGTCTGCAGGACTCTCTGTCAAGCTCTGTCCCTGTATTACTGAGCTTCACCTGCCTGGGATTCATCCACTCAATACAGACTGTAGCTTAAACTGCAGTGGGAGGAGGCAGACAATAAATAAAATAAACACGTGAAATACACGGTATGTTAAATGCTGAGTTCTCTAATCTGCCTGAGAACCTGGCCGTAGACCCAAGACAGACACTGAGACAGCAGTGTCATGCAGAAGCCATTAAAAGGAGGCTGGAACCACACTGGAAAGGACAGTCATCTTCAACAGGCCTTTGGCAGGAGGAGAGAAGAAGGGAAAGCCATAGTTTTTCACCACTTTTAGATAAGGAGATCAGAGCCATCATGTAAGGTTGGGTAGGTCCTGCACTGCACAACAGTCCCCCTGTATGCAGCAGTCCTAAGGGCAGTAATGTTAAAGATAAGAAGTCTATTCTGATAAGAAAGATTTTTATGATAGTCATTGGCATCATAAAATATTCTAGGTGAGAGACTGGAGTTTGCATTTGTTTTAAAGAGATACTTTTTTATTGTGGTTAAATATACACAGTATTTTATCATTTTAACTAGTTTTAAGTGTCTAATTCAGTGGTATTACATACTTCACAGCATTGTATAACCATCACCACTATTTATACTCAAAACTATATCACCACTATTTATCCCCAACATAAACTCTACCCATGAAACAATAATTTCCCATACCCCCACCCCTGGTGACCTCCACAATTTCTGTCTCCATGAATTTGGCTGTTCTAGGTACCTTATATAAGTGGAATCATATAGTATTTTTCCTTCTGTGTCTGCCTTATTTCACTAAGCATAATGGTCCATTTATGTTGTAGCATGTCATGTTACAGCACATATCACGATTTCTTTCCTTTTATGTCTTAATAGTATTTCATTGTATGTATATATCACATTTTGTTGTCCTTTCATCTGTTGATGGACACTTGGATTGTTTCCCCCTTTGGCTACTGTGAATAATGCTGCTAGGAACACTGGTATATGGGTATCTGCTCAAGTCTTTGCTTTCAATTTCTTTCATATCTGTAACTGGGAGTGGAATCGCTGGGTCATATGGTAACGATATCTTTAATTTTTTTCAGGAATCACCAAACTCGTTTCCACAGCAGCTGCACCACTTTATATTTTTGTTAACAACGCACGGGGGTTCCAATTTCACATGCTCACCAACACTTATTTTTTGTGTTTCTTTTTTTCACCTAGTATAATTATCAGAGCCGTCTGAGTAGGTATAAAGTGATATCTCATTATGGTGGTGCTGGAGTTTTGATTAGACTATTGTGAAAGTCTTGGGACCAGTGTAACTTCTAGTAGACTGGGGAAATTCTCCTGGCTCCAGGCTCCTGGCAGGGCTGCCCTCAAGAGGTAGGATATTTACAAGCAAGTTTTAAAGCGTCTGAGACGGATGGATAGTGGGTGGCTGGGGGATGCTAGTGGTGTGATATCCTCTGGGCTAGCTAACTGGAGACACTTTATGAGCCACTACAGCAGCAGCCTAAGAGCCCTGCTGCCGTGTGATGAAATGGACAGCCCCTGACATACTGGCTAGAAGCTGCCTGCAGCTTCATGCCCCATCCTGTTGCCTAATTTCACAAATGTGTTCAACCTCCCAGGCATCAAAAAGGGAGAGTTCCTTCTCTGGGTCTCCATGTCTATATCAGGGAAGAACTGTCCATATTTTCAGTGATTTCGGCCTAAGATGCCAAGATAAGAACTAAAAAGTGTGTAATTATGCAAGTGTATTAGTTGGGACACAGTTTTGGCTACTCTAAAAAAAGGCCAGAATAATAGACACCAGGTATTGGCCTAAGAATCATTATAACAAAGGCATAATCACTATAAACATGCCTTTGAGCTGTAGCTCTGAAAAGCAGATTCAGTGTTCAGATGGGCAGAGAATGCAGCCGATGACCATCTTTATCTCCTGTTCTGTTGGAAAACACTGAGTCTAGATAAGGGTCTCCCCATTTGAAGATGAAATCTCGGCGGGGGGGGGGGGCGGAATGCCACATAAGGCCTATGAAAAATATGTTACCGCACAAGAAAAATATGATGTTATCCTAAAGACTCAGAGGAATAGCAAGCCTTTGGAAATAATTTACTATGGGAGTCAGAGGAACATTTTAGAAATTTGTTGAGCGTCTTCAACAGCATGTAAAGCAATGCTATGAGACAGGAGCAGAGAAGCATATGGAAAAATGTGGGCTAAGATAAAAAGTGACAACCGAAATATTAAACAGGCACAACTCATGGAAGATAATGATAAAGCAACTTTATTTTAGTTTCTCACTCTCATTTTCCCTCATTTCATTTTTTTAACATGAGAAATTCTAAACACATATGAAAGTAGAATAGTGTAATGAACTCCCATGTTCCCATCACTCAGCTTTAACAACTTTCAACTCGTGACCAATCCAGTTGCAACCCTTGACCCGCTCCTCCTCCCCAGAGGACAGTAATTTTGGCCCCTCCCTTTCCCAGATCCCTCCTTTCTAGAAAATACATCAGGAATCTACCCCCTTCTCTCCAAACCCTCTACCACCACCCTAATCCAGGCCACCTCCCTTTTTGCCTGGATAATCTGAGTTTCCAACTAATCTTTGTTTCCATTCTTGTTTTCAAGCCTTTCGTTATACAATAAAACACAGACGCAGGAAACCACGTGAAACAAGGTAGAGATTAGGAATTATTATAAGGCAAAAACACCCGTATAACCACCTCCTATGACAAGAAATCAAACTTTGTCAGCTACCCTGATGTGCCCAATCTGTGTCCCACCCAATCACAGCCCCCTGTCTCTCTCTGAGTTAATCTGTTAGGGCTGCCTTAATAAAATACCTCGGACTGGATAGCTAAACAACAGACATTTATATCTCAGCGTTCTGGAGGCTGGACGTCCAAGATGAGGTGTCAGCAGGTTTGGTTTCTTCTGAAGCCTTTCTCCTTGGCTTGTAGACAGCCATCTCCTGGCTGTGTCCTCATGGGGTCATTCCTCATCCCATGACGTGGTCACCTCATTTAGCATTAATGACCTCTTTGAAGACCCTATCTCCAAATACAGTCGTGTTCTGAGGTACGGGTGTGAGGACTTCACCATAGGAATTTGGGGGAACATGATTTACCCCGTAACACCCTCCAAGCACAATCGCCATCTTGATTTTTGAAGTTATTACTTCCTGTGTTTCTTTGCTATTTCATAAACCCAGACACCAGAGTTTAGTCTTCTCAATTTTTTTTCAACTTAAAATGTCATTAAGTCTCTTTTAATCTACAAGCTTCCTTTCCATTGCTTTCTTTTCTGTCTCATTTATCTGTTAAAGAACGTAGGCTGTCTGGACTGTTTCCCCGCATCCCCCCGAGTCTGCCTTCTGCTGAGTGCGTAACCTGGTGCATCCCAGCCTGTTCCTCTCTCCTCTGCGTCTCCCAAATCCTGACAGCTGGGGCCAGAGATCTGGGCAGGTTTGAGTTTGACCCCTTCGGCAAGACTGTAAGGAACGGTGTGTTCTTTCATCAGGAAACACCAGAGGTCTCGTTTTCCCTCTGTTTATGTTGATGTTAGCAGCTGTTGATGCCAAATGCTTAAATCCATTCTTTCCTTGAGAGTTGACAAACGGTGGTATTCTATCATTTTGTTTTCATTTATTAGCTGGAATCATTTTATAAGAAGACTTTCCTCATCTGCTTTTTGGTTGCCCAGATAAGTTCATAGAAGAAAGGCAAGTAAATGCTTAATTCTTCCCTTTTCTTTACCCATTTTTTAATGCAATGAATCAGTTTTCTGTCATCTTCAGGTGACAGTTTGGTTTTTTTAAAAAAATTTAAACATCATTTTAAGGACATGCATTTAAACATATTTGTGGGTTCTCAGTCCAATGTAATTCTTATCCTTATGGAAGCTCCTATTATCCCCTTCTAAGGCAGTGGGAGCCTCTTTAAATTGGTTCCTGAAATTTGTTGACAGGAGCCCAGTAGCCTTCGATAGCTTCTTCAACTATCAGGTATAACAAGATGCTCCAGGCCAATCTTATGCATTTCCTGCCCCAGGCCTAGTACCAACATTTCTTCAAGAAATCCTGGTTGCTATTAGTGGGAAATGGAATTTCAGGATGAGAGATTGGGTGCTGGGGTGCACTTTGATACTGGGTTGTTGTTTCCGTAGCACTTTAGTTGGCAAATAAAGTACTTTATCTGTCCATACTAATACATCTATTTCAATTTAGGACTCAGGGCTTTCCTTAACCTCTTTTCTATTGCCTCTGTATCTTCTTGTTCCATCCTGATAGTCTTGTGTTGGTTCTCAGGGACACGGGGGATGTTGGAATAATAATACCCCACGTTACCCATTGGTTTGATTCCACACTGCACACTTGGCCATTTCAGAATAATAGGAACATTACCACCACTAAATGTCAATACAACTGCTGAAAGCAGTTGAATATTTTTGCCTCTGCTAGGCCCATTTTCTCCCCATTTTTTATGACTTGTCAGATAAACTTATCAGATCTCTTTTACTGAAGTATAATATACATGAAAACATTTCACCCATTTAAAGTGTACAATTCAATGAGTTTGGGCACGTGTGTACAGTATACACCATTAGAAGTGCATATGAACACCACGGTACATACAGTACCACAGATGTACGCATATATACAACACCACAGTCAAGTTATAGAATATCTCTAGCAACCAAAAAAACTCTCCTCGACCTCTTTGCAGACCCCTTGCCCTCACTTTTGGTCCCTCGCAACCACTGATCTGCTTTATGTCATTAATGGTTTCCTTTTGTAGAATTTCATATAAATATCATCATATTTGTAGCCTTTTGTGCCTAGCTTCTTTCAATTGGCTTTCAACATTCACCCACGTTGTGTGTAAGTTTCTATTGCTAAGTAGCATTTTGTTGTATGATATATGACAACTTCTCACTCATCTGATGATTGACATTTGGATTATTTTCATTTGAACTATTAGGAATAAAGCTGCTACAATCATTTGCATACAATACATGTCTCTCTGTGACACGTGTTTTAAGTTCTCTTGGGTAAATGTCTAGGAGAGGAGCTGCTGGGTCATTTGGGAAGCATACGTTCTACTTTATAAAAAAATGACAACTTACTTCATAAAGTAATAGCTGTGCTATTTCCCATTCTGAGCAGTGATGTATGACTGTTCCCGGGGCTCCCCACCCTTGCTAACTTTCGTTTTTATTCGTCTTTTTGATGTTAGCCATTCTCATGGATGTGTCGTGGTATCTCATTGCGATTTTAAGTTTCACTTCCCTAATCACTAATGATGTTGAGCATTTTTAGGTGTTTATTTGAGATATATATTACTTCTTTAGTGACGTGTCTGCTCAAATTTTTGCCTATTTTTAATTGTCATCTCATTATTGAGTTGTAAGAGTTCTTTATATATTTTAGATGCTAGTCTAGTCCTTTATCAGACATATGCTTTACAAATAATTGCATTTCTACTTTCTTTTTTTTTTTTAAATACATCATACAAACTTCATTTAACAAAAGTAACGAATGAAGTCAAACAGGCACTTCTATTAAGAGAAACACTGACTACAAGAAATCTTATCTTAAACACCTGCAGCGGTTTCCAACCCTTTTGGCACCAGGGACTGGTTTCATGGAAGACAATTTTTCCACGGACTGGGGAAAGGGGGAGGCGGGGGTGGGGAGTGGAGCTCTGCAGCCCAGTCCCTAACAATTTCAAAAAGATTTAATTGACCACCCCCAGATATACTTTATTTTTATTGATCTTTTTGGAAGAGGCCATCTAAAGAGAAAAATGTGCAGTTCCAGCTCATGAATCATGTAATGAACCCAGCCTAGACTCCACTGGACACCAAGCCTCCTCCCCTCCTCTTCAGACACCAGATGGGTTGGGGTACTTGTTTGGGAAGCTCTCTGGGCAGCATGACATGGCGCTACCCTCAGTGCTTATTGAAGTCCTTGTCCCTGAGTGGTAGATCTGCTTCCAGGCCATCCTGTCTGCCCACGGCAGGGCGGGGAATGAGAGAGCGTCCTGACAAGGCAAGGACTAGACTGAGACTAGTATCTCAACTTTCTTAAAGTATCTTTTGAAGAGCAAATGTTTTTACCTTGTCAATTTTTTCTTTTATATTTTGTACTTTTTGTCTTCTATGTAAGAAATCATTGCCTCGCCTCAGGTAATGATGATTTTCTAATTCTGTTATTCCATCTGCTTTTATAAAAAGGAACTTTCCCTCATCAGCTATTTGTTTATCTTAATGCAGTGAATATAGGAAAGGCAGTACAAATGTCTGATCCTCTCACTTTATTAATTTTTAGAGTATAAACTCTGCTTCCAGATCAGTATATTTTATATGCTCACACCTTTGTATAACAAGCAAAAGGAAAAAAAGCTGTCAGGAATTAAAATGCTAAGGCCGATTTCTTTTGATAGTGGGATTTTTGAGGGAAGTTTTTCTTGTTTTCCTATCCTGCTCCTGCCCCTCCTGCAAAGGATCCGCGCCAGACTGTTCACTATGGTTACATGTGGCTGGTGGAACTAGGCGTGATTTGCTTTTCCTCTTCCTAGTTTTTGTTTTCTAAATTTTCTCCATGAAATCATATTATTAACAAAGTGGGGAAAATGTATCCATATCTATACAGACATGGTACACAGTTGTCTACCCATGGATCAAGTCTTTGGTACTTCCTGTCTTCAGACATACTGCATTAGGGCCCACCTTGATCCCATTTTCATTTAGTGACCTCTATAAAGACCCTATTTCCAAACACAGTCACATTCTGAGATAGTAGGGGTTGGGACTTCGCACATGGCTTTTGGGGCACGCCATGCAGCCCATATTACTCATTGCCCATTGTGGTCACCTTTTTTCCCTTGCAGAGAGGACGGTGCTCCAGGGGAAAGTCGCTCTTTACAACGGAAGTGCCTCTGCCCAGAATCTCCCTCGGGAAGTTTTTAAACAAATAATAGGCTCAAAATCTTTAACCCCCAAACGCCGGGATGCCAGCTGGTTTCTCTGCTGTAGAGTTGGTGACACCGTCTCCATCCTTGCCATGGTGTCGCTGCCAGCCAGCCCTGTATTCTGTTCCCATTGTGTCCCTCCAGCTCCTCACCCCGCAGCCATCCCTGCCTCCTCATGGCGCCTGAGATTACAGCTTCCTTTTCATTTTCTTGCAACTGCACTTTCATTTTAAGATCTCACCCAGGTCTTAATTCACCTGGCCTCAGAATAATAGTAATGCTGCTTTGCAAATCATTCTTTTTTCCCTCGCTCCTTTCTCTCTATGGCAAGGAAGGCAGAGAAGCTAAATGGGCAGATTTTCAGTGAACAATGTGCTGCTCTCGTGGTGACTTTTAAATCCTACTTCCGAATGAAGGAGAGGGTTCCCAGCCACCCTAGGCTGAGTGGTATCGACTTTTATTTGCATATAAGAAAACCTGGAGCAATTGTGAAGGAAAACAGGCAAATGAGAACAGGTTTGTTTACAACAACTGCAGATGTGTCTAGCATTTACTTTGCCACAAAAGGCCAGAATGGAGTTTTTGCTTCTGTTTGTAGGTGGTAATCTATGCATGGCTCCTTACATTGTAATCAGGCTGAAGGTTGTACATTTAAGAAACCTTCCTTAAGAGAGAGAATGCGAAAACATATTGCTTTTTGCAAGCTTTACAAAAGCATGTGAGCTTATGCATAAATTGCTAGCCTGCTCCCCACGCCCACCCCATGTGCATAGCCCCTGGGCTGTGAAAGGGGCCTTTGCAAGAGAGACCCCAGAGCTAATGTTTCCTTAACTTCATAGTAACTATGCTTTTAATTATAATGAACTACCGATTGTTTGTCTCCCACAGTGAGGGCTGAACTCACGATGCTGTATTCACCATGTGCAGCCCATGTTCCTAGCACAGTGCTTGTTTATAGTAGGTAGACAATAAATATTTGTTACATGAAATTAATTCCTGGAAGTCGGGAAGGAAGAATTGAATGATATGGTGGCTCCAATAAGTACCCAAATACAATTATGCTCATACAACATGGAGAAGGCTGTAGGTTCAAGGTGCTTCACTAACATGCATTATATTCCAAGGCAACACAGATCATCTTGCCCGTGGCATTGGCTCCTCTCTAAGCTCCATTCCAGGGCCTTCCCAACAGCTGGGGCCTGTTCCTTTCCCGAGGCGTTGCAGATGGCCTCCCAGCGCTCTGGAAGTCCTGGGCCCAAGGCCCACAGCTGTGGGGGCATTAGCCAGGCCTGGAGCTGGATGACCTTTGGACAAAACTTCAAGGCTTATTCTTTCCTACAGACTTGCTGGCAGAAGACATGATAACCAGTGACCTTTTCCTAAGGACACTCTTAGAGCCATCACTGGGACAGGCCTACAGTATTGTGGAGAAAAACCTACTTTTCCTCTGGGCTTAAAATGCCCCCTGACATCTCACCACAGAATGCTACCAGGGAGGGGCCATCTGCAATGGCAATTTAACAGTGATCTCTGGAAATTCACAATGAGAACACAGCATCCTTTTTCAAAAGACGGGGTCAGCGGCAGACCCATCTAGAGAGCAGAGCAATGTCTTTTATGTGCCACGCAGCATTTGGTTCTTTGTGGGGGTTCCAAACACAATGCTGAGATGCTAATGTTGCATTTCCATTTTTTTTGGTCTCTGTCTCAGGCAACTTTATTTTGATGCTTTCACGATCTGGGCATGTGAGGTAGGGTTAGGACCTTAATCATGACATGATATTAGGTATAGTTAGAAAAGGCAGAGTTGTAAGAGGAAGAAATGTTATACCAGGAATTTAGAGATTAAAGCAATTTAGGAGAGAAAATGCAAACAAAAGTAATAGAAACGAAACTTGATGTGGATCTTGATGAAATGCTGCAGTGCAAAAATATCAGAATACAGGAAAGGGCTCCTCCACTATTCTGGTAGGGCCTGGTTGGAATAACCCAGACGTCAGAGCATGGCTTTCACAGTCCAAGTCCCTGGGTTTGAATGTTCATAGTTGGTAGTTGTTCACTCTTGGGCGATTTGCTTAACTTACATGATCCTTATTTTTCCCACCTACAAAGAAGGGACTAGTAAGAGTACTGCTACAGGTCCCCTCCCAAACTCATGATGAAATTTAATTGCCAATGTGATGGTATTGGGAGGTGGGGCCTTTACGAGGTGATTAGGTCATGGAGCTCCACCTTCATAAATGGATTAATGCCTTTATCGTGGGAGTGCATTAGTAATCTTGGGAGTGGCCTCCAGTTAGAAAGGATGAGGATTTCCTCTTGCTCTTGTGTGAGCTCCCTCTCACCTTGGTCCATGGGATGACCCTTGGCAGATGCTGGCACTGTGCTCTTAGACTTCCCAGCCTCCAAAACTGTGAACCAAAAAAACTTCTTTATAAATTACCTAGTCTGAAGTGAGGTGTCAATGAGATAAAGAGTGAACATTGCTAAATTGTTCCTGGCCCTTAGTCATCGCTCAACAAAGGGTAGTGATGAACCATCACCTGGAAACCACAGCACATTTAGCAATAGTGTTCAAGTCTATCCATTGAAAAGCAACGTACTTTACTTAGATTCTGAGAAGTCTGATGTCAATGCATGCTTCAGGTGGGGAGAGGGAGGTGGAGAAATGTGAATTAGTTGTGCTTTTCAGATGCAGAGGAAAAAGCACTAGGTAACTGGTGACTTCGGAAGACAGCAAAGAAACCAGTTGTGGAATAGTTAGTAAGGAAAAAAAAACTAAAAGAAGGATGAAGGGAGGGAAGGGAGGAATAAACTTGGAAAATATCTGCTTATAGCAGCAGGATGAGGCAAGGGTCATGTAACAGTTGTGCAGAAGAAGGTTCTAGGGGGAAGGAGATGTGTATTTGGGAAGAACCTGGACAGAAGATCCAGCCCTTGGATTCTGGGGACACTGGTCTATCTGCCTGACAACCTGGGTAGCACTAGATTAAGTCCCACTGAGGCACAGAGGAATGATGTTAATAAATTCAGCCAGGAGACCAGTGCTCCTGAGCCTGTCTGAAATGAATTGTGTCCCACGTAGATTTAGTGACTAAAAATACAGGATGCCTGGTTCAATTTGAATTTCAGAGACAAAAGAAATACTCTTTTTTAGCATAAGTGTCTCCTGTGTAATGTTTGGGACATACTTCTATTTAAAACATGTTCATTGTTTATTGGAAATCCAAGTTTAACTGGCTGTCCTGTAGTTGATCTGTCAGCCTGAGTCTCAGGAGCTCTGTAAATGTCTCCCATAGCTGATGCAGAGTAAAGTCCACATTTTTGAGATGGTAGGAATTCCCTCTTCCTAGAGGCAACGGTAAGTGATGTCTGCTGAGCTCCTGGCTGTGCTAGGTGCTCCGTGCCCCGCCCCATTTAATCCTCAAAACCACCCTGGGGGACAGGTGCTATCATTATCCCAGGAACAGGACGAAACCCAAGCTCAGACAGCGCTTTACCGTGAAAGACCAGCAGCTAATTAATGACAGCGCAGGGATGAGAATCCAAGGAGGCCGACCCGGAGTTGGTGCTCTCAGCCACGTCCGGGTCTGCCATGTCCGGCACACCCAGGTTTCTGAGCACCCTTCGGCCTCCCTCCTGCTACGTGGAACCCTGCATGGCAGACTCACCACCGACCTCCCGAGCCGTGGCCAGAGGCACGCAGGGAGCAGAGAGCAAGGGCTCATGTGTGGCACAGGCCCCTTCTTGACCCTTCCCTTAGAGCCCAGGGACTTACTGCTCACCTGGGGCTCCTGTCCTGGTGTGTCATTCTCTCCACTGTTTAGTGATCAGGCAGAGGGCTGTGCCCATAAACCCACCTCAAGCTCCAGCTCGCTCAGTGCTCCAAAGAGTGAGTTCCCTCCTCCACCCACCTCCGTCTTCTCCAGAGAGAAGCCTCATGGCTTTGACGAGGTTTCAGCAGGCCTTACCATTGTGTAGCCTTTCCCACATGGTGCCACCTCTCCTTACCTCCCCTCTCGCTCTCCTTTGGGACATTCCACACCTGCCCACAATGAGCAAGGCATCTCGTCCCTTCCTGGGTCTTTCAAATTCTGGTGCCTCTACCTTCAGCCAGATGTCAATGGAGGTTTTCTCCTGCCCAACTTCCTGCTGGCTCCGGGTCTACAAGGGGGCAGTAGGCCCAGCGTGGTGACTGATGCCTGTAATGCCAGCACTTTGGGAGGCCGAGGAGGGAGGATCCCCGGAGGCCAAGAGTTCGAGGGAGCAGTAGGTTCTGGCATGACGACTGGGGATAAGACATGAGTGACAATTCCACCCGGTCTGCACGAGTGAAGGCGTAGCCTGAATCCTCCTCAGTTCCTTAGAGGCGAACTCACCATGCCCTGGCACACACTATCAGAAATGCATCACAGCAAGAATATTCTTTTTACTATAAGTAACATGATTTTGGCCCTACTTCTTGAGAGATGTAAACCATGACATTATTTTGCTAAAGGAACATTTGTCTCCTTCCCATGTCTGCTTGCTTTGCAGGGAACGACAGACTATATATGGCTGGCTCCTTCTTACACTCGGTCTCAGCCCAACTGTCAATACCTTGGATAATCTGCTCATCCAGTCTGCAGTCTTCCCCACTCCCTTCTTACTACAGAGATTTCTTTGATTTCCTTCATAGTGATAATCATGATAACATCTGAAATCTTGCTCCTTTCTTTGTTTACCTGCTTAGACTGTCCCCGCCAAGACTATAATCCTCACCAGAGCATGAACCATGCTTACTGGTTTCACTATTGTATCGCCATGCCTAGAGCAAGGTCTGGCTCATAAGTAGACGGCAAATATTTGCTGGGTGAATGAATGAGTTAGGTGGAGTTAGCCACTTGAGAGGGCCAGCTAGGCCAGAAGGCATTGTTACCTAATGTATCTTTCTGATACCCAATATTCTTCCCTGTTAGAAAGGAAGTAGGATTTTGCTGAATTTCATTAAGCAAAGTACAGGCAGACTGTGCATGGCAGTGAGCTCTGAATGATCAGTTAAAATAAGAAAGCCATAACCAGGCTGGGAAATACTTTAAGGAGCAGAGGCTTGTGAGTTGGTGTTTTGGGGTGAAATGGCCAGTGACGAATCAAGACATCAAGGGATGGGGGGCATAGGAGGCGTCTGGGACGTGTGTGTGGCATGCACCTGTGCTCGTACCTGTATGTAAGGAAATTGTTCGGTAGATCCTGGGTGGATAGATTCCTTGCAGAGTAGCCACCCTTCGGGGGAACGCCAAGAGGCAGGGAAGCTGCTTCCCAGATGAGACTCAAGAGGAGGGTCTGTGTGTTCTTGCTTTACGCACCCTCTGCTACTCAGCGTTTCATCTTTCCCTCCTGGGCACTGAGTTCATTATTCAGGAGTTGCTAAGCAGAGTCATTCCCACTCGACCTTTGCACTCACAATAGTGAGGTTCACTTCCTGAACCAGCGTGCAATCTGGAATCAGCAAAGAACGATACACGCTAACACCACATGGCCCGTTTCCTTGGAGAAGTAGATGAACACACGGAGGCAGGTGGGCATCCGACGTGTTTTCGGAGAGCGATTTTACCAGTAGAAAAGTGTCATTCGTGGGAACCACCTTGTCAGAGGGTGGCATGGAGAGAAGCCGGGACACAGCAAGTCCCCGACTCAACCCTCCACCGCTGCCACCACCCTGCCCTGGTCACACAGCCAGAAGACCGGCACCAAGCGCAGGGCCACGTGGCCAGGGAATTCCACAGAACGAAGAAAACACTGGCCCCGGGAGCAAGGCCATTTAATCCAGCCACAGGGTGACTATTTCTAGGAGACTATTTTGGTTTTGATTTTTAATCACAATTATTTTCAGCCTGTATGTATATTTTTCAAATATCATAAGAACAAGAAGTTGCATACTAACCGGCTTCTGAAACTCCAAACTTTCTCATTATGAGCTGCTTTGCTGACAACAGTTGTTCCTCTTAGCTGTGTATGTCACATTTCCCAAAAAGGACCCAAAGGAAAGAAATGTACACACTTGGATTGGATATATTATGAAAGTCAGGATGACCTAGATTTAAATTCAAGATCTGCAGTTACTTCACATTAAAACAAGAACAAATATATTTTCCCCATGGGTTGTAGTTATTTTAATACTACTAGGAAAAGTCAAATATTTAGTTACCCCCTGGATCCTTTTTTCTCAATCTTGGTGAAGTAGGTAGGTCTATGGACCTCAAAGTGGGATCACCAGGCATTAGGTTTAAAGTGATTCCAGCACAGTTCAACGTGAAAACATATTGTTGGGCTAAAGATAACACAGACCAGTGTGATATAGTCATTGCCGTTCCCTACGAGGCCTTATTCAACCCTTTTTCATCTCAAATGAAAACAAGATTCAATTCACTTAAGATTAAATTGATGGAAAAGAGTACGGCCGTATTGATTTACTCAAGATTAAACACACTGGAAAGAAATCACTGGAATCTGGAAACCGTAAGCGTGGAAAGCAGCACAGAAAGGCAGGTAAGGTGCCATTTGGAAGGAAAATGCAGGAATCACATAAACAGAAGGGCCTTGTGGATATTGGGGAAGGAAACGCAGGGTGATTTTGCAGCGAGGTGTGGCCACAGCACCGAGCTGGCGAGACCACAGCTCATCTTGACCCCCCAAACATCGGACTTGCAAGAGAGGCGAAGGACGAGGAAGAGCAGTGGGACTGGTCACAGTCTGCTTTAGGATGGGGAAACGTCGACTCCTCTGCCACCTGACTTCCTTGCCTGGCCAGGAGCACTAAGACCAGCAAGGAAATAGTTTGTGACGGACACAGATACATCGGCTTATGGGCCAGGGCTCTTCTCAAATGTAAAATCGGTCCTTCTCTCCTTGCCAGATGATGTTTGGATGCCACAAAAAAAGTTTACAGAAGAAGGACTGCTTTAATAGTGGAGATGAACTTACTGACACCTTTGCTTAGGGGGTAGACTTGAGTGAGGATGGATCACGGGCACAAAGGGGCTTCAGGGACAAAGAGAAAGACACAGGGCCAAGATATGCTCTTGACCTGCTCACAGATGCCTCAAATGTCGGGCATTGGAGGAAAGTGAGAAGGAAAACAGCCTTTATTGAGTACCAAGAAACTCGAATGTGTGGCTCTTTGCTCCTGACAGCAGTCCTGTGATGAAATACGATCACAGTGAACGGACAGTGAAACCCAGACAGATGGTGAAGATTATTTTATGTGTCAACTTAACTGGGCCGCAGAGTGCCCAGATTCTTGGTGGAACATATTCTTGGTATTTCTGTGAGAGTGTTTTTGGATGAGATTTCACTCGCTAGACTGAGTAAAGCGATTGCTCCTCCGAGTGTAGCTGGGCCCCATCTACTCTGTTCAAAACCGAAGAGAACATAGAGGCTGACTCTCCCCCTTCCTGCCTGACTGCCTTTGAACATTCCCTTTTTCCTGCCTTCAGACTCCAGCTGAAACATCAGCTCATCCTGTGCCTCGAATCTGCCGGCCTTTGGACTAGAAATGCATCACTGATTGTCCTGGTTCTGGGGCCTCTGGACTCAGACTGGAATGAAATCCCTGTCCCCCCCGGGTCTCCAGCTTTCCAACCACCCTGCAGAGCTTGGAACTCGTCAGCCTCCATAATCACATGAGCCAATTGCTTATTGCATATCTGTCTCTGTGCCTGTCTCTGTAGCTGTCTCCACACTGACCACTGGTTCTGTTTCCCTGGAGAACCCTGACGAATACACGGGCTAAGCATATCCCCAGGGTGACGCAGCTGGTGAGTGGCAGAGCTACTATTCCAACCCAGGCCTTATTCATTGTAAATTCATGTTCAGATGTCAGTACATGGGAGCAGATATCCAACTGAGAGCAATCCTAAACCTGTATGATTACGGACCGAGGCAGGGCAAAGGGGTAAATATCAGAACATCAGGACTCTAAAATGAACAACAGGCAAGGATATAGAAGAAGGCTAAAGGGGGCATCAACTTTCCAAATTTCTCCTGGGCTCACCCTCTCGTACATGCAACCTTGAATAATACTATTCACCACCATTTCTCAAGCCCTCCCATTGTCAAACCTTTTACACACATCCAATATTTACAGTAACCTTGAAAGGTAGATATTGTTGTTTTAATCTTGCATATAAATTCACATGGCAGAGACAGCATTCACACTCAGGTCTCTCTGACCCCATAGCGCATGCTCCTTCCAGGAATCTGACTTACACTTTGGGGACCTGATCCTGAACCAAGGAACTCCAATCAGTGTCTAGCCACTGTCAACATTTAGTTGGTCCTGGTACCCCTTACTAGGCTAAGTTACTGGACACACGGTGAACACAACATAAATATTACGTAATTTCCTAAGCCAAATGCTAGATGAAATTCAGACTTATTATCTGAGCAATAAGTAGGTAAGAAATCTGACTATAGAAAGAAAAGAAAACCAAGAAAGGGAAGAAATTCTATCAAGGCTGAGACATTCACAGCAACTTGTGCTAAATAGGTGCTTGCCGATAATAACCTTGCTCATGTGAGTTATAGAAGTCTAGGTGCCGAAAACATAAGACAAACATCATTTGAAGTAGTGAACCTTACTCTGGAGCCAGTGAGTCAATAGTATGACGTCTTTCTTCTGTACTGGGCTTTGTAATAAGCTCCACAAGGAAATTGGAATAGGGACAGGGAATGGGGAAGAGAATAAAAATAAAAATAAATAAAATATGTTTCAAGGATTCCTTATTTTAGAAACTATAAGATGATATCTACTGTGAGATTCATATTTTTTATGTATCACAAAGAGAGAAAAAATGTTGACAAGTAATATAGGGAGATGCCAACCATTATAAGACATTCTGATTTCAGATGTGTTAAAATAAGAAAATAGTGTGTTTTGAAATCAAGTAAATATCATACATAGCAGAGGGAAGGAGAGAGGGAGGGAGGGGGGAGAGAGAGAGAGAGAGAGAAGGAACACTCATTAACGTTCTCCTTCAAGGCCAAGAGTCAGAACAAACATTTAGACAACAGTTTCTGAATTCAAGCTTAGTCAAGCTCTAACACAGCAACATCAGATTCATTTGACATAATTCTTATGTACTAGGAAAATATAGACCATATTTTTCCCATGAAAATGTTTTCAACCGTGTGGCAAAAAACAAACATGTTTCATACACAAATCTGTTCAAAGTTTGTATTTGTTAGTTCCTATAAGAGTTTGTAAAGAAAATTAAAACCAATTGGTATGCTGCTTTTATCTGTTTTCTCTTTTTTTTCTTTCTTCGTGGTCAACTTGTAGTTTAAAAGAAAAACTCTATCCATCCATTAAAAAAAAAATGTTTTTACCACTTCAGTAAATGTCTTTCTATAGGTCATTCTTGTTCACCACCATCATTCTAATCTTTCATCATAGAACTGAGGGTCTGAAAATGTCAACATTATATGTCAAGAACTTCAAAGGCACAGATTTTTACACTCGAGACTGCAGTTTGGAGACAGTGAAATGTGCATTATAAAGCTATATATATATATATATATCATAACCCTTGTGCTACGGGCATCTGTAACTCAGAAGGCTTGAACTGCCTTATGGGAATCTAATACACTGTTCTTCACTCAAGACTGCTCTGTGAAACCTTGGACTTTCCTCCTTGTAAATAATATACCCTCTTTATTTAGAAACATCCTGGCAAGAGAATGTTAGAGAGAAGTTTAGTTAAGTTAAGCTAACCAAAAAGAAAGTAAGTGGCCATTACTTTTTCAGAAGAAGACATGGTTACCAAAAGTTCTCCGGTACAGCACATGCTCAAAACCTTGTAAGATATATTCCCAAAAGAAGGCTCT
>CM052449.1:4839471-5056580 GCA_028533085.1 Varecia variegata | reverse complement strand
GCTCTGTGCATCTTCCAACTACCTGGTGTGTATTGGTGTTTTTCCCACCATACTTGGACGCCCCCGGCCACTGGTTCTCAGCATCATTTTTGCTCATTATACGGCAGTCGTTGGATGATGCTCCCATGAAAATCGTACTTTTCGTATATGCCCAGATTATTCATTCAGTAAGTCACATATTGAGCACCTACTGTTTGCCAGACACTCTTCTAGACTCTGGGATTATGCAGCATTGAAAAAATGCTTATTGTAGTGAGAAAAGACAGAGGATAAGCAAACAGGTAAAGATACAATATAACAGATAGTAATCAGTGCTATGGGGGAAAAAGGAAAGCAGGGCTTCCGAAGAAGTGTACACAGATCTTGGTAGTGTACACAGATCTCTCACATGTAAATATGAGCGGCATATTAGACATTTCACCTGCATCGTCACTTCTTTGATACAGTCACGGTAACTGTTGTATTTTTATCAACATATGCTTATAACAGGGGTTGGAAGACGACAGCCTGTGGGCCAAATCTGGTCCACCATCTGTTTTTGTATGGCCTACTAGCTAAGAATGGGTTTTTACATTTTTAAATGGCTGGAGAAAAAAAATAGAAGAAAAAGAGTATTTCATGGCATGTGGAAATTATATAAAATTCAAATTTGAGTGTTCGTAAAGTTTTATTGGAACGCCGCCATCCCCATTCATTTACTGTGGTCTGTAACTGCTTCCATGCTACAAAGGCAGAGTTGGTAGTTGTGACAGAGACTGAATGGCCCACAAAACCTGGAGTATTTACTATCTACTGACTCCTGCTTCATAGCATCCTTCTCACTTCCATACAATACACATATAGATGTCATACACGTTACTATCCTTGCCTTTTGGAGGAAGATTTATTGAGATAGAATTTACGTACAATAAAATGCATCTATTTTAGATGTACAATTCTGTAGTTTTGACAAATGTGACAGTCCTGTTACCATCATCAAAATAAAAACATAGGACATTTTTATTGCTCCAAAAGTTCCCCTGTGGATCTTTGCAGTCAATCTCTTTCCTAACCCCCCGACCCTTGGCAACTGCCAATCTGCTTTATGTTACTAGGATTTTGCCTTTTCTAGACTATTCTAGAATATTATAAAGACATAATATGCAGAATATAGAAGATAATAGAATTATATAGATAGAATAGAATTATACAGTATATAGTCTTTTGTGCCTCACTTCTTTAACTTAGCATAACGCAATATTAGACAATATATCTTTAGTTCATTCCTTTTTATTGATGGATACTATTCCATTGTATGAATATCCCACAATTTGTTTATCCATTCATGTGTTGATGGACATTTGGGTTATTTCCAGTTTGGGGATCTTACTAATAAAACCAAAACAAACATTTGTGTGTAAGTCTTTGTGCGGATATATGTTTTTGTTTCTCCTGGGCAGATACCTAGGGATGGAATTGTTGGGTCATGTGGTAAAAATATGTTTCAGTTTTTAAGAAGTTGTCAACCTTTTTTTTCAAGTTGGTTGCACTATTTTGAATTCCTAGCAAAAATATATGAGAGTTACAGCTGCTCTACACCCTTGTCAACACGTGGTATTATCAGTCTTTTTAATTTTAGTCATCCTGGTGAGTACATAGTGGTATATCATTGTGGTTTTGAGTTGCAGTTCTTTAATGATTTATAATTTTTAACATCTTTTTGTGTGTTTGTCTGCCATCTGTATATCTGCCTTGATGAATTGTCTGTTCAAATCTTTTGCCAATTTTTTTACTTGGTTGTTTATCTTCTGTTTGTCGAGTTGAAAGAATTCTTTATGTATTTTGAACATAAATCCTTTAATGGATATGTTTTTGCAAACATTTTCTCCCAACTTGTACCTTGTCTTTTCATTTTCTTAAGAGTGTCTTTTGAAGAGTAAATATTTTTTAATATAATGAAGTCCACTTTAGCATTTTTTTTCTTTTAAACTTCTTGCTTTTTGAATCCTATTTTAAAAATTGTTTCCCTAACCTCAGATCACTAAGCTTTGCTCCTGTGTTTCTCTGGAATTTTATAGTGCTATGTTTTACACATAAATGTATGGTCTATTCTGAGTTAATTTTTTTATACAATATTACATAAGTGCAATTCATTATTTTGGCATATGGATATCTAATTGTTCTACCACAATTTGTTGAAAAGATTGTTCTTTCCTCTAAAATTGCCTTGATACCTTTCTCAAAAGTCAATTAGCTATATTAATTTGGTTACATTTTTAGATGCTATTCTGTACCTTTGACCTATATAACTATCTTTATGCTAATACCACACTGTGTTCATTACCATGGCTTTATAATGGGTCTTGAATCAAGTAGTATAAGTCTTCCAACTTTGTTCTTTTTTTGTAAAATTGTTTTGATCATTACAAGTCTTTTACATTTTTATATAAATGTTAGAATCACATGTCAATTTCTATTTTCTAAAAATCCCGTTAGGGTTTTCATTAGGATTGCCTTGAATCTATAGACCAATTTGGAGAGATTTGACATCTTAACAGTTTTGAATCTTCTAATCATAAACCTGGTGTATCTCTCCTTTCATTTAGGTCTTACAATTTTCAGGATATAGGGCTTACAAATATTTTATCAAATTTATCCCTAAGAATTTCATTTTTGATGCTGTTTTAAATGGTACTATTTTTAAATTGCAATTTATGCTTGTTCGTTGCTAATATATAGAAGCACGATTGAAAGCTCTATATTAATTTTTATTCCACAAACTTGCTATACTTAGTATTTCTGATAGGTTTTTTTGTAGCTCTCTTAGAATTTTCTATCTAGAAGATCATATTGCCTGCAAATAAAGACAAGCATTTTTTTCTTTCTAATGCCTTTTACTTACAGTTTTTGCATTTTGACCGTGGTTAGGATCTACATAGCACAATGTTGACTAGAAGTGGTGAGAGTGGACATTTTTGCTTAGACGGGACTGGCTTAATGAATAGCAGAACAAAAAATTTAGGAGCATAAAGAATGTCACTGGGGCTTAGTCTGTGTCTTCTCTCTTGGCCCTACTCAACAATTGTAACTCAAGTCCCAGGATTGGTTCTCATTGGACCAACTTGTGTCACGTGCTCATTTATGAACCAATCACTTTGACCAAAGGGTTAAATACACCCATACGATGACTGGTTAGGTTTGGGCCATGTGCTAACTGCTAGAGCTGGGACTGAGATGATATCACACCTACCCAAACCACAAGGACTGTGAACATGGAAGTGGATAGTTTGCCAAAATTTAAACGAATGTCTCACACCAGAGGAAGGGAGAAAGATGCTCACAGACAAGAAAGCCAAATGTTTAAGAGATCACTCTCGGGGAGGGGACTGGTAAGAACCAGAGCCAGGTGGGTAGAGGTTACAGTCTCAACAGGAACTGAGAATTCCAGACAGAGAAATGGAGGCAGGCCAGGCCTAAGGGAGGCCTGGGGGTGCTCGTACTCACGGTACATGCTGGACATGCTAACAGCAGGAGTTCACGCCGAGCCTCACTGCCAGAAGATGGAACAGGAAGGGAGCAGGGGTGACTGACTCTTTGGGCATTAGCTCAGAGACTAGGAGAGATTGGGGTGGCCTGCGGAGAGCGTCAGTGACTCCAGATGTAAGGATACAGGGAAAAGGAGGCTGATACTGCAGGGATCTCAGACCCACATCAAGGTCGCTTGAATATTTCTTGCTCATATTCTGGGTGGAGGGAGTATTTTCACTAATGAATGAGATTAATAACAGTTATCTTTTAGATATTTCCAAAAGCTGGTGATAGTATGATAAGCAGTGATTATGTCTCAGACTTTTCTTTTTCTCCTCTAGAAAGAAAATAGGCAGCACAGCATTTCCTGATGGGTTCAGCGTAAGCATAATATTTACGTAGGCATAGTTTTCTTTCATTCAATGTTTTCCCACAAAAGGCATTCTTTGGGGGGAAAGCTCTGATCAAAGACCCATAAGGTATTAATATCACTTCCATTCAACAGTTCTTTATGTAAAAAGTTAATAAACCTTCAGAAAACACTATAAAGAAGTGTTACTGTGCACGCACACACACACACACACACCCCCCCCCCCCGAAAGGTAATAAAATGCTTGGTTATAGGAGGAAGAAGTGATTTTCTTTTTTGTCATTACGGGTTAAACAACTCTACAGCTTTGGGATCCATCTAGATGAAAAATATTGCAGAACTGTGAGATTAACAGCAATTCATAATGAATATTTTTTACTTAAAAGGCACCGAAGGGCAAACAAATTTGTGTAATGAAGGTTTTAATCTTGATACTAGTAAAATAGGCTTCTACCACTATTCATTTTCTTTCTGGTTTCCAAGGGGATTGGGTTTTTGAATATGGGAGCATTCTGGAATCAATTTACAAAGTGCACACGAGGACACAGCAAGGTGGGTACTGCCCAAGATTATTACTGTACAAAAGAAACCTCGAAAACAATTTTCCACTTGCCTTTCTCTGCAATAGAAAATCAGAGGTTGTGGGAACAGTTGAAGAGTTAAAATAGAGCAAGCGGATTAGTATAATTCGCTGATGGTTTTTAAAGTTCTATATACAAAAGTTTTTAAAAAGTATTCATTAGCAAACCTCAGCAATTTGGATGCATCACAGTCTGAGGGCAACGCTAGGTTCTATTGGGCATTGTTTGCCCATGCTTTTATTTTTACAATTCTAAAGAAGTTATGCTTTGTTTTCAACCTACCTACCACCATTTTCAACCTACCTTCCCACCAACCAGGTTTTGAAAAAAGGGACGGGAATGCATTGTCAACAGAAGGGCCTTTAGGAGAGAAAATTAGATTGCTGTTCTTTTTTGGTTCTTTTTTGTCTTGCCTTAACGTGTGTTTTCTCTTTGACCTCTTTTCCCCCTAACCCCTACCAGACATATTTTGGTTTTCTCTTTCTTTAAAGAACCGAAGTTCACTGTTTAAAAAAATACAACTCCATTTCCTTGGTACAGAACCAGGCAGGAGCCCACGTTCCCAAGTCCTTGGCCACGGGAGTCAGTGGCTAAACCTCAAGGTAGGAGCAGGGTGTTTGCCGTGCCTGTTTGCTGTCTCCCTGTCACTGTGGGATCCCACGATGGAGCCTAGAAGAGAGAGGTGGGGACCCTGCTGGCTTAGTTAATTGGTGTCTGCGGAAAAGAGGATCCTTGCAGCAAGAGATAAAAACCTACTCTGGGTTTAGCCGAAGGGGGACTTATCGGTGCTGCTGTGTCTGGTGGGTGTGAGGGACAAATGCACTGAAGGACTTTAACTCTGGCGAGGCCCTTCCGTCTCCAGCTCACCCGCTCTTCCCGTAAGCAGATCTCAGACCAGGTTTCTCCATGAGGCTGGAGCGCTGGCTGCTCAGAGCTCCAGGTCCCCACATCTTCGGCACCAGGGAGGAAGCCATCTCTTCTGTTACTCCGGTGTTTAACACCCCAGGGTGGCCCACCCGCCCGTCTGAGCTCCACGCTCACACGCTGTAGCCAGAGGAGCACAGTGATGGGTGACTCAGTGGGACCACAAGGTCGGAGAGGAGAAAGAAATACTCCAGACCTGTTTCTTGAAGAAGAGAAAGAATTCTGAATCCGGGCAAATAATACAGAACTACATGTGGTGGATCCTAAGACTCTTTTTCCATTATTTTTACATCTCTTAAATCATGATCGACGTCAGGCCACAGTTTAATTTTTTAGCAGTACGTAAGACAGTGGTTCATCTTACAATCGATGGTATCTTAGAGTCCATGAAATATGGTACGTCTGAAGGAACACGGAGGCCAAAAGAGAGCAAACTAGCAGTAGTCGTGGCTGCCTGGATCAAGGAAGAAAATTGCAAGGATCAAAACCTCAACCCTAAGGAGGGACACAGAGGTTAATGCTGTGTGGCTCTGGCATTTTGTTTTCATGGACAGAGAACCTGAGCTTCTGTCACTGACTCAGACAAGTTGCCTGAGGAAAATTGCTCAACTCCCAGAGCCTTTGTTTCCTGGCTTAAGAACTGACAGTTCGGTAGCCTGCCTCCTGCTCCGGAATGCTGTGAGTTAAAGGGTTGACAACCCGCTGAGTGTAGGTCTCTCTGCCTACACTTCCCGTATTCAGCACAGTGACTGGGGCAATAGAGACTTTTTCTCAACATCCAGGGGTGCCTAAGGAACCCCTTGTCAGAAGCTAAATACTCAAGGCGCTCAGGCTCTGTAATGCTCATGAGTCACTCTAGTAATACTTTATTTTCCTGCTTAGGTTTTAATTGCTCAGAAAACAGCAAAGGGGCACCATGGAAGCTACAACCCAAATGACTTTGCAGGGCCTCCTGCTGTGCCCTCCAAGTCTGTTTTCAAGATTTATCTGCACTCAGAATTAACTAGAAGGAGGAGGAGGAGGAGGAGGGGGAGGAAATGCTAAATAGCTGCATCACGTTAAGACAAATTAAGTTCAGTTTCCACAATGGCAAAATACACTGGGTGCATATTAACCAGGCAGTTTGTTGCAGTGACTTTTCAGAGGGCTGTTTTTGTTTTTGTCTCCAAAAGTGTTTCCAGATCTAACATCTTTGCAGCCTTTTGTCAAGAAATCCACGTTTGGCTGAGCATGCTCCACGAGTTGCTGGAGCATGCTCTCCTACTTGCTAATGCAAAAAGTCCAGTTGGTCCAATGTACCAGGGAAGAACCAAGTGGTAGTGATGAGGGTGGGAGATCATTTGGGGGTTTGAGGTCCATGTTCTCCCCAGAATACACTCTGGGGCACTGGGTTAGCATGTTGAAGAGTGAGAAACTAAGACCTGATTAACAGCCATTGAGTAGTCATTCTAGAATCCCACCTCCCAGGCTCATGCCAGACCAGGGCCATAAATTCTGAGTGAGTGGGTGTCGCCATGATGGCTTTCTATTTCACAGTGGGATCGGAGAGGAAAAGCAGCAGGGCATGGGGCATATCAATCTTGCAGACACAAGCCTGTAAGAAAAAAGGGAACCAACCCCCTTTATTCCTGGGGGACTTGTGAGCAGCTGGGCTGCAAAAGCCCTGCCTTCCTGGAGAAATAACGGCATGCCAGAGCTCCACTTAATGCTGTGATTGACATGCAGTAAACGCTGACATTTCGGGAGTCATGTGTCCTTGAATGAATGACACCTGGCTAACCCACAGGACCTGAGATTCTCCTCCCTGTGCTAGTCTGTGGCGGCAGTGTACACACTCTCCCATTTTGTGGCATCCTGGACACCACCGTCTGCAGGGACATGTGTTCATCTAGTCCATCGTTCATTCAACAAGCATTTCTTGAGCATGCCTGAAATGTGCTCAGCCCTGTTCTGAGCCCTGGGGGTACAGCAGTAAATAAATTCAGAACAAATTGTTAAAAAACTTAACAAAACAGAAAACAACCCCCTGTCTGTATGACACGAACATTCCAGTGGATATCTGTGGCTTTCACCCGTCCAGTGTCCCTTCCGATGGGGCTGGGAGCCACTCTCAGCTCTGGGATGAAGGTGAGGCTGACGGAAGCCTTGGTCGCGGGGGCAGGGAGGGATGCAAGGCCTGCACAGGCATCAGGACGCTGCAACCTCTTGCTCACAGACGAGTTCATTATGGTGTTGCAAATCCAATTAGAGTCTTGGATAATGTGGCCGCCTTGTCCTCTGGCATGCACCTCTCTCACCCCTCTGTCACGTCTGCGTCAAGAGCACCACACTGGACTTACGCTCTCCCTTAGCTCAGGAAACATGAATGCTCAACTCCCCCCAAAACTAACAGGCTGTTCCCCCTCCCGACATCTCTCTCACTCTTTCCCAGTCAGGCAGCAAAATACTCCTGTGCAGTCTTCTCACACCAACACCATCCCACTCCATTCATTCTGGAGATTCCAGAATCCCACATTTCTCTACATGGTTATAGTTGGCCACATGCACTACATGGTTGGACATATTTATTTAGCTCATATTTTAGTGAGTTTTTTTCTATCTAGTCCAGATTATAAATTTCTCAGGCTGTGTCTCTTACTTCTAACTCTCTTTGCATGTAGTTAGAATAGTAATAATGGGCCAGGTGTGGTGGCTCAGGCCTGTAATCCTAGCACTCTGGGAGGCCAAGGTCGGAGGATTGCTTGAGGTCAGGAGTTGGAGACCAGCTTGAGCAAGAACAAGAGCCCGTCTCTACTAAAAATAGAAAAAATTAGCTGGGCAACTAAAAATAGGAACAAAAAATTAGCCGGGCATGGTGGCACATGCCTGTAGTCCTAGCTACTCAGGAGGCAGAGGCAGGAGGATTGCTTGAACCCAGGAGTTTGAGGTTGCTGTGAGCTAGGCTGATGCCATGGCACTCTAGCCTAGGCAACAGAGCAAGACTCTGTCTCCAAAAAATAAAATAAAATATTTAGAAAAAGAATAATAATAATGGTGTTAATTAATATTTTATTTTGCCTTATTGTTCGCAAAGTCACAAATATAAATGCTTCACAGCAACATTTTGAGGTGGGAATAGAGGAAGCACAGAAGTTAAGAGTTTAGTCTTTATATTAGGCACACTTAATTAAAATCCTGACTCTACAACTTAATACTAGCTGTGCCTCAGTTTACTAATCTGTGAACAGGGGATAACAACAGTTCCGAGTTTATAGGGTTGTTGTAAAAATTAAATTGAGTCCAGGTGTGAAAAGTGCTCAGCACAGTGCCTGGCACATAAAACGAGCCCAATACAGACAATTATTATTGTTGTTTATTGTAGGGATCATCTTCATTTTACAAAATGAGGAAAATGAGGTTTGGACGGGGTAAGTAATTTGCTTAAGCTCTTGAAACTACCAAGAGGCAGAACAGGATATAAAACAAGCTCTAAGATGCCAAAAACACATGGCATATGGTATACGCCAATACACCATGGACCCCCAACAATGGCAGCATCATATTCTACCCACTGGAAGAATGGGATAGAGGAGTATTGCTAAAACTTGTGCAGGACTTGACAACAGCAGAGGGATGAGGGTCTTGAAAAGCAACCACCTAAAGCAGCCCTGGTGGATTGCTCTGGGAAGAAGGTGTGAATTTTCCCCATTCATTCATACTTTTGAAAAGTCAAAGCCCCCATCTGGAGAGGCAAACAACACTGAGTGAAACCTCAGGTGCTGGCTGCCAAGCACTGCAGACAGAGCTGGCCGGGAGCCCCTGAGGCACAAGTAGAAAGACTCGTCTCTTAGGCACTAAATTCGAGACAGTTTTTATTCTATTTCTCCTTCCAGAAGAGGAGAAGAAGGGCAATGTCCCAGAATAGCATTTCTCAGGGAACTCCTCCTCTTGCTCAAGCCATCTGTCACTTTTCTGTTGTCACAACACGGGGTAAGGAAGGACACACCTATTAGCAAAGAAAAAACAGTGGCATTTTTTGGAAAGAAAAAAAGAGAATGCTTCATGAGGAAATTCTGAGTGGAAGGTCAAAGCAGAGGGATTATGGAAGGATTGCAGGGGTTGCTACGTGACCAGCTGTGCAACCCTGGACCCCCGACCCAGCCTCAGGGGCTCAGGTTCCCTGTCGGCACAGTGGAGACACAGTTCCCCATCACAGGGTCATCTCAAGGAGATGATGCACACAAAACACTCGGCGTTATATCAGGCATGTAATAGCATTCAAGATGGATTTTAAAAATTCCAGGCTCCTCTTGGGGCCTCTCCTAGCCCGGTCCGCCCAGAGATTTCCGCAGAGCTCAGCAAGGCTGCTTAGGGGCTGTGACAAGTAGAAGGTAAAGTGTGTCCCCTCAGCTGCTGACAGTTCCACATGACCTTAGGGCCCTCCTAGTCTAAGCCCCTTCCCAGCGTCTGACACCCAAATCCTGAAGAATATAGCTTATTGTATTTTTACTTTCCTTTTAAAATTTGACATATAATTTCCATTCTGTGAAGTGCACAGATCTGGAGTGTGCAGCTCGATGAATGTGTACGTACGTGGACCCAGATCAAGTGGTAGAACATTTCCATCACCCTAGAAGTTTCCTCCCTGCCCGTCGCAGCCAATACCCTGCCACCCCCAGGCATGACCACTCTTCTGGCTTCTATCACCTCAAATTTGGTTTGCTTGTTCTCTAAGAACTTACTTTGTTTTTAAAAGAGAAAAAGAAAAAGCATTTCATGCTTTTAAATCACCTTCAGACCATTACCAAAAGCAATTCCATTTTAGCCTCAGGTTCTTCTGACTTTGGGGAAAGAAGCAGGAAGGAAAGAAATCAGATTGGTGAGGAAGGTGGGGTTCCTGTAACCTGGAGGAAGAGTCCTATGACCAGAGAGAATAATTCAGGTGACAGAGGAGGTGCTGACAGACGGGAGGGTCACACATGCCTCTGAGGAGTCCGGGATACTCAGGCGCTCTGTTCATTCACTGCACAGAGACGCCCAAAGACACACACCTGCAGGGTGGATCGCGTACAGCAAGTCAGTTTTACCAGCTGCCTTCAGAGGTGAGCACTGCTGCTCCCCAGGCCTGGACACAAACCTCAGAGGTGGAGGGGGCTGAGCAAACGCCACAGATAAAGAAAGCAAAGAGGAGGGAGAGAGATGATTCCAGGGGGTGTTATTATACTACAGCCTTTCATGCTGAGAGAGCTCGAGGCAATCCTTAAGCTTGCAGATAAAACTTTCCCTTAGTTTATTAAGCTTTGGGGGAATTACAGTGTAATTATTCATGACTCCTCTGTTGACTCTTTTGCATTATCTGGTGCTGACGGAAGGGAAGGACAGGGCAGCTCTCAGCCCAGGTGGGAGGCAGGCAGACAGTGTGGCCAAGGCCCACGCTTAGCTGGGCTGGGACAGTGGAGGGTTAGGGTCGCCCCAGCCAGCTCAGGGAGCTACTGTAAGATTCCTCAGGACACAGAGCTCCCTCCACTCATTTTTCTTTCCAAGCCTGGCCCTGCTGGACGTGAGGACCACTGGCAGGGCAGTCAACCTGTGAGATTGCCCTGGGCCCAACTCTGACAGCAGGCACAGCTTCTAATCTGGGGGCTGAATACAATTAGATTCAGTTTATAAGATATCATTAACCTTAGTATATGTAGAGACATAAAGCCTGTGGGTTGACTTGGTGCCTTGACTTTCTTTCCACTGACTGCAGTTCTCTAAGCTTCAGGCAGCATTGCAGCAGCTCCCAAAATCTGGGGGCTGCATATCTTTAATGAAAGAGATTTTCTGCGTGCCCCAGTATTTGCATATCTGTTTATAAATTACATATTTGAACTACTCTGCCAATGTATTTTATAAAGCAAAAGCAACAACAAAAAAATTTGAAAAATAAGGTAAAAGATGGAATAATATTCTTAAACTGATTTTTTAATTTTATTTAGTTTTATGGTTAGACAGTGTAAAGGTATTTTGCTTTCATCCAAAAGAATTAACATGTTTTAGCAAGAGCAATGATTCAGTAAATCTTAGTTGAACCCAGGATAATAAAAACAATTTGACAAGCCAGTTCTAGCTGGTTCTAAGCTAAGGCAGAATAGCTCAAATCGTGGTTTTCAGAACTGTCAGAACTAAAAAGTTTCCCCCATCAAAGACACAGAGACAAAAGAAGAAATGCATCACTGGCTAGAATTGTTAATAACAAATCATGATAGTTTATTTTCCAGTCTTATTTGCAAAAATGCAAATCGGTTGAAATTTGGCTTGCAAGGTTTTATCTTCCTTTATGTCTATCAGTTGTTCTTATGAAGTAATCTTGCACTGTTCTTATTCTGTTAGTGTTTTTAACAATTTAGTTTAAAAGCCACTGGAATACTTTGGCATATCTTTAAGCAGGTTAGAAAATTATATATCCAACTTTTTAAAGAGGGCTGACATGCAAGAACATTTATACTGTTTGCACTAGCAGATGAAAAATTCAAACCATTTCCAAAATGTTCTTTTCATATACAAGTTTCTTTAGAAAGATTTTCTGACTTGTTAAAATGTCACCTTTACCTTGAGGGGACAGATGAAGTGTGTTTACTTATTCAAAAATATCTGCTTGGTAACATTTGTCATCGTAGTAAAGGTCTGAAAATACAAAACACCATCTTTCTTGTAAAAGAAAAATGTGGAACTTGCCTTTAAGTATGACAAATCTATTTGGAACTTTTCCATAAGATAACCAGGGAAACTGTGGGTGGTTCAAGATATTTTCATGATCATCTTCCATCTCAGTAGGAAGTACTGATGATTCTGCTGTCGAAGATAACACAGTCCCTAGACTGCATGAGAGGCAGCACCTCTCCACAGCTGAAGATATGCCAGCCCTCTGTCTGCAGGGCACCTCCTATGCTGTGTGTGACAAGTGACCATTTGACATTCAGACTGAGAGTGCCAGTGACAATCCACATGATACATAGATGAAAAATAAATATATAGAGAAGCTTGAAATGCCCCAATGACTCACACTCCACTTTGGAAACTTGTGTTGCTCTTGAGCCAGCTTGACCTTGAAATCATCCTTCATCACCAGTTGTGAAACTTTGAGGGAGATTCGTAATCTTGCTGTGCTCGGGTTTCCTACTGGCTGAATAGGATTGTATGAGGATTACATGAGATACTGCGTGGAATCACTTAGCGTAGTGTCTGGCATGACGAAAATGGGCTATAATAATGCCTATGCTTCGGCTTCCATTAACCAAGAAGCCAACTTTAACCCCATTTAGCCAAAAAAAGTCTACCCACAATAATCCATTATCTCTCCCCACCCGCTTCCCTCCCTCTGTCCCAAGTCTGACTTTGGGCATGCCAATCATTTCATTTCACATGTTCATCCAATCCATTGATAGTAGCTGCACAGAGCACTGGGTTGAAAGGGGCTGTGATGATGAGTCTGTGTTCAACAGGGGAAAGGTGCTGGGATTGATTGTCAATGTCTGCCATGAGCACAGGAGGAGTGAATGGTAGCAAGCTTCCCCGACACCACTACCCTTATCTCATTTCTAATTTCTCCTTTAGGAGCAGGAGAGTGCCTTGATCATCCTTACATAAACAGTCCCTAGCATAGTTTCTATAATGTATCTGGGAGTCAAACAAGGTCTGTCAGGTGAATACATAAACAAATGATGCCATCTTGTTTGTCACTATCGTTACTTCCATGAGTTTGAAGGAAATTATTGTTTTCTAGAAAAAGGTTGATCAGAGAAAGCTGCCCTGAGAGCTCTGGAATTGGAACAGCAGATCTGACCAAGTACCTCAAGCAGAGCCCTGAGAGCTCTGGAATTGGAACAGTAGATCTGACCAAGTACCTCAAGCTGAAGAAGGGGAAGATTAACACATTTAGGGCTGTAGAGAAAGGTGAGCCCAAAGAAAACATGGGAGGAGGACACGGAGAGGGGAGACAGAGACCAAGTTAATGGGAAAATTTTTGGAACATGTTTCTCTGGCGAACTCCAAGTCACATTATAACCAAAGTGACTATACTTAATCCTTTGAATTAAATAAAGGAGTATTTTGTAGGCTCTTAAACCCCATTTTTTAAAGTGTTGGGTAAGTACAAATACAGAAATATTTCTGTGACTATATAGGGCTTAAGAATTATTAGGATAGCTGTTTGGTGTTCAGTTTTGCTACCTATGATGGTATGATCCTATGCTAGGGGAGAGAACCTAGTTTGTAAGATGAGGTTAGCTTTCATGGTTTGCTCAAAGACACAACTATAAAGCTTACGGATTTGGATGGGAGGCGATCTTGAAGATCAAAGTAGTCAGACATTCCAATTTTACAGATTAGAAACATTATTCCTGTTGACTTTTGGACCTAACCTCCATTTTTCTAGTCCGCCTCGCCATCATAGCACCAAGGTTCTCCATGTAGACTACTTTGTCTTTTTTCAAATTAAAGTGAATTGACATTAATTGAGTTTTAGAAATTTAAAACATTGGTTATGCGCTCTTGAACTAACTGAAGCTTCACTGGGCATTACAAACCTCAAACAAAGAATGAATGTAAACTGTGTTCACATATAAAGCAAATACATATTTATACATGTACGTTATAATTAATGGGCAATTACAATCTAATGTCCGCCATTAACTGTTGAGTAATTTTCATCATTCTGTGTAAACAGGCAACAGAAAACACCCACTCAAGTTGTTAAACTTGCCTTTGGTTACCAGACTCTAAATTCTATGCCTGGCGCGGTAAATTAAATCATTTAGTGTTCTCTAGAGGAGAGAGATTTTCTTGTCATTGACTAATGTTGGATATGAAGTTACACATTAGCCACGTATGAAATACTGTCTGCCGTGTGTACAGAATGTAGCTGTACAAAATATGCTTCTTTTGGCATTTGAGGCAGCCCAATAAACAGCATACCTTATCCAGGAGAAAGTTTGACTTCCTCAGAAGTCAAATGAGAAATCAGACAAAAGAATAAGACACTCAGGAAACTAAATCACCTTTTTGCACTAATAAAGCTAAAAATGGAGGATGTTGCTTACAAAGGTAGACAGTTGGGTTTCTTGACACTAAACTCCCGAATTGGGCAAACCAGCTTACTAGTCACAGGACTGGATCGCCACAGATGCAGCCCCTAAAGCCTCCCGCATGGAGGGCACAGGGGAAGGTGCGCCTGCAGAAGCGGAGGAGAGTGTCTTGGTCCGTTCGGGCTGCTATAACAAAATACCAAAAACTAGGTAGCTCATAAACAACAGAAACTTATTTCTCACAGTTCTGGAAGCTGGAAAGTCCATGATCAAGACAGATTCTATCTGATAAGAACCCACTTTCTCACTCATAGGTGGCACCTTTTTGCTGTGTGCTCCATGGTAGAAGGGACGAAGGGTCTTCCTCTGGCCTCTCATAAGGCCACTAATTCCATTCATGAGGGCTCCACCCTCACTATTAGGAAATACAATTTTTTTTATTTGATAACTTTGCTATCATGATATCATAGAATGATATCACAGAATTATTTGTGGGTAAAGAAAAAGAATGGTATGAATTACTAGTATGTATCGAACATATGTCAGGTACCAGACACAGTTCTGGGCTGTTTACAAGTATTGACTCCTCTGAACTTCACTGCAGTCATTTGATGTAGGTGCCATTATTGACCCATTTTACGGACACAGGGTCTCACTCTTGCTCAGGCTGGTCTCGAACTCCGAAGCTCCTCCCACCTCGGCCTCCCAGAGTGCTAAGTTTACGGGGCATGAGCCACCGCACCTGGCCAATGAGAGAGGTTCTAAAGGTAGCATTTCCCTACCATTCTTCCTCCCTCCTTCCTTCCCTCCTTCCCTCTGTTTCCTTCTCCCCTTTCTCCCTCCCTGATTTCCTCCCTTTCTTTCTTCTCTCACTGAGGATCTGTGAGCAGGACGAGATGGCTTGGTGCCAGAAAGGCGCCAAGGTGGATTAACACTGATTCCCCTCAGGGCAAATGTAAAACTGTTAATAACTTGTTTGCAGAGGTAGGAGGGGTGGAAAATGGAAGCCTAATGCCTTCTGCAAGCTTCAGCTTGCTTTCCTGGGAGGAGAGTGTTCTCGGAGTTCCATGATGCATTGTGCACCTGCCAGCCATCCGTTGGTGAAGTTCACCGGTTCTCACTCTCAATTATGACACCATTGGAAAAACGCCATAACACTGGGTCTCGTCTCCTGCATGAGGTGGTTGGGACTTGTTAGCTGGCGAGTGTTTTCTCTTGCTGTGAGGACCACATGGCCCAACAAGAGGGAACCTGCCTGCAGGAGACCTCACAGGCTGGTGGGCAGTGGGATCAGGAATGCAGAATACTAGGATTCCAGATTAATCCACTGGAGGAGTTACCTTCCACCCATAGCCATTTCTATGGAATATAATTCTAAGGAATTATAGAAAATTATCTATATAGGCCTTAATGTTTTATTTGAATTTAAAAAATATAAATGGGCATTCTTTCACCAATTTTACATTTAAGGTTCAGATCTTTTCATGGAGTATGGTCTTCTGATTAGTTTTCTATGTTAAAATTCTTATATATATCAATCCATATTTCATTGTACACTATTTCCAGTTTTGACTTTTTAAGAGAAGTGAGAAGTGAAAAACACTTATAAAGCAACTTGAAACACAAACCCACCCAGTGTTTAATTATTGCCTTGTTCACAATTAATCCAATAGCGTTTGGGGAGTAATTTATCTTATGGAGTCTTTCCAACGCATTTGACCTAGTTTTCATAGAAATATTCTTTTCTCTCTGACATAGCATATCATTGTATAATATTTATATGTAAATTAAATGACATAATGACAATGACAAGTACAGGGACAGTGGACTCTTTGTAAACGTACAACTTTGGCTTATGGAAGCAGAAGTCTATGAATCTATGAGAGAGCTACAAACCCTCTCAAGTGCTCAGTGTGCTGTGAGCACCAGTCAGCACCTTTACGGAGAGCCTTGGTCAACAGGGTGAAGAGCAAATGTCCTAATTTTTGTATGGCTGCTGCATAGCCCAAAACACGTCCCCAGTGTTGTCAATCTCAGAACAATTATTCTAACATTATAAGTTAATTTCTAGCTGGGAAATATGAAAGTGTCAGAAGAGAAGACATTAAAGTAATCAGATCTAACAGAACACCACCAGCACTTCCCACTGATTGATCTTTGTCTAATTCTGTCAAGAACTGGTCATTTTGAGTCATCTCTGGGCTCACCAACTTCCTTTCAGGGACATCTCATCAACTGCAGTTCTGCTACAGGTCCCTGATTTCCCATTCTCAGAAAATAGCATTGGGTTACTATTGTGAGTATAAGATGAGTTCAGGAAATTCAGTAAATGTTGGATGGCTTGAGTTAAGCATTTCCTAAAATCCAATTTGGAGAAGCCATTTAAATTTAGTTGAAACATTTCATTAAAAAAAAAATTGGATTGGAAATCACATGTCAACGGCCTTCTACAGCTACCTAGATTAAGCAGGTTGGTTGAAAAAACCTTGGGTACATATTTTTTTGAGGGCGACCTAATATAGAAGTCAGAGACATCTCTTGTTTAGGACAGGTAATAAAAAAGGGAAAAATATCATTTTGGGGATAATAGTCAAAAGAAAAGATAATAAGTGAAAGACAAAATTGATAGCAGAAATAAATTTCAAAAGATGATTACGTATAAGAATGATTTATTTACATGCAGATTTCTGGCTGGCTAGTTTGAGCTGATTTCGGTAATCAGGAGAAAAATGAGTAAGAAGAACTAATGAAGAATTAGTGGTCTCTTTTTAAAAGGATAAAGCTTTTGGTTATATATATACGGTGTTTTTCTGAGCTTTGCTACTGTAGTAATTTGCAATGTAGATCCAAATAATGATGAATGAGCTCTCTCACTTTTCTAACTTCTGAGTTTGTGTCATCAACAAATAATTATAGAACACCTACTATGTACCATATGCTGGATAAAGTGCTGATCATATGTTTATGAGATGATTATTATTTGACACATAATTCCTTTGTAACCATAAGATCATTTAAAGAAAAATCAAGAGTTTTACAATATTCTCAGAGTGCCTAAGATGTCTAGGGTAAATATTCTGTTTGACCACATATGGGAACTAATTCTTATCTACACATAAACAGGACTTCCAGGTGTAATAGAATTGCCTTGTCAGAATCCATTTCCCAGAGGGCATTACAAACACCTCTATTTTGGCTCTTTGTTTGAGAACAAGGAGGGACTAGGTCATGTGCATCTTCTCATAACTATGAAAATACCATTATTAAATAGAGGTTTATTTAATATTTTTGCAGTATTACATTATCCAATATTTAGACCATTGTTTTTGTATTAAAAATCTGTCTAAAGGCCTCAGTTTGCTAATGACCATCAGTCCTTATCTTACTTATCAACATTCAATACATGTGACCATTCCTTCTTTCTTGAAAGATTCCCATCCTTTATTTTCTCTCATTGTACACTCTCTTGGATTTTTTAACAGCACCATTGGATGTATATTTTACATATTATAAAATTCACATATTTTAAGTGTCCAATTCAATGCTTTTTTAGTAACTTTACCAATCGGTATAACCATCACCATAAATCAGTTGTAGAACATTTTGTCCTCCCTATAAGATCTCTCAGGCCCATTTGTAGTTAACCCTCAGCCCCATCTCTCTTGGTTTTCCTCTCACTTCCCTGGCCACTCTCCACTCCTGTGCAGGCTCATTCTCCTCCGTTGAGTCATTAACTATTTAAACCTCTCAAGGTACCACTTGGGCCCTCTTCCCCTGGACAACCTCATCATGACCATGGCTTTGATTACCACCTAGAAGCAGGGAGCTCTCCGTGCCGCTCCAGATCCGTATATCCAAGAAGTCTACTAGACACCTCCATTAGAGATGTTGAAACACCCTGGATCCAACTCTCGATCCTAACAAGCAGAACACTTATAAAGTCAATCTCTAGAGCCAAAAATCTTGGGGTTATCCTTGACAAGACCCTCTCCCTCTCCATCCCCATATTTAATCCCTCACCAGGTCTCTTCAATTTTTTTATATCTTAAACATCTCTTAAATGTATCTCTTTGTCCCCATCACCGCTGCCATTAACTGGGTCCAGGATCCCCTTGTCTCTCCTCTGGAATATCCAATAATAACCTGTGTGCTCATCTTCTCTCTTCCCCTTCTAATTGGGTCTCTATATTGTAGGCAAAGTAAAATTTAAAAATAACAACAACAACAACAAAAGCTAATCCCATATAATAGCTTCCCATTCCTCCTATATTAATATAAATTTATTAGCACAACTTATTGCACACCACTACTCCTACCCTCTATTCTACCCATAGCCCTTCTTTAATTTTTTTGAAAGTACACATTTCTCCCCATCACAGGGCCATTGCATGTTTGTACTCTCTTCTTAACCCTCCTCCATTACCCACTTCCATTTACCTGGTGAAACTGCTACCAAGCCTACAAACCTCAGCTCCATCCACAATTCCTCATGGGAACCTCCCCACCCACCCTCAGAGTGGGCCAAGTCATCATGTTGTATGTTCTCTAAGCAGTCCATACTTTTCCTTCATAAAACTTCCTACAGTTTGTAATTATACATTTACTTCTGGCTATTTGATTATTATTTGTCTTTTCTCCTAGAGGTAAACTCCAGGAAGTCAATAACGATGTCTTTGTTCACCCAAGAGCTAACATAGCATCTGGGAGGTACCCAATAAATAGCGTAGAATGAATAAAAAGTGAATGAAATGAACCAAATCAGTAAAGCCAAGGAGAAAACAATGGCTAAGATCCAGACTGCTCACATTGTGTGTGTGTGTGTGTGTGTGTGTGTGTGTGTTTTCCTGTCAGTTCTCTAAAAATGGCTTCATTTCACATATAATTTTTTACCCAGAGAGAAGAGCTGTTTAAATTCAGGGGCTATTTCTTGACCCAGGCATATTAGAGTCAAGCTCTTTGAATTGATATAACCACTCCCACTCCTTGGAAATGAATTTAAGAGGTCGTCCACCACATTCAGCGGCAAACGTTCTCCAATCGGCTCTCGGGGGGGGGGCAAAGCTCCAATTGGTAGCATTTGCCAATTTCTGTGGTGTAAATACTCTGACCATAGTCGGTTTCAAACTACCAACCTGATATCCCCTAAAACAGAATCGGGAATACACACGAGCTGCTATTAAAAGCCATGCTAGTTGGTTCCATCACACCACCAGATCTAAGGGACATTTTCCTCCACGTCTTTCTTCTCTCTCCTTAACTAAAAATATGGGTTGCCCTTGCCTCTTTCCAACTTTCTGCAACTTCATGGTTGTTTTCCTATTTTAAAATACTCTCAACTAGTTGAGATTGCTATTTGGAATAGAGGGACCTTGGGAGGAGTTTCATTTCCATTCCCAAGGCTGAATTACCATTTCTGTCATGAAATCTAACCTGCCACAAGAATCAGGCAGAGGGATTCCACCTGTGTTTGCCACTTCACAAAGCTTTTCATCAGACAGTAAATCCTGTTTTTAAAAAGAAAGGAAGGCTCAGGAACCTGACCATGAGTAAATGTTATTCCCGACAACTGTTTACCAACAACTTCACAAGCCTTTGCAGATAAACTATAAACAGTTCTCAAGGCAGTGTTTATGCAAAGGATTAGTGAAAGAGGAAAAGTCTCCAGGGAGGGAGCTCACCAAAGCACAAGTCTCTCCAAGCATTAAATTATCAACAAAAGTAAACCTTTGCTCCACCCTAGAGCCCAGCTTCCCAGCCGAAGTTAGATACCCACGTGTGTTGGCAAAGATAAAGTCAACAACAAAAGCACACATGTCACATCTCCTGCAGAGTGACATGACCACCACGCTGGGGCGTGGCAACCCCAGCCTGCTGGCAATCCTCACAGCAAACACACCGCTGCACTCACCTCTTGCTGTGTGGCTGCTGGCAGGGCACAGGACGTTGCTTCTGAAAGCAATGATAGCAAGACTAGCACGGGCCCCAACTGTTTGTTAAATGCCTAATGATTAACAGAAACCCCAGCCCCAGCCTTTGGGCTGCCCGTCAGGGAAGTCTGTTTAGTACACAGTTCAACCACCAATATTTTGAACAAGTTGAACAGATGGCTCCAAAGTTCAGACTAATTGTGTTTCCCTCAATTTCACACAGGTTTGGGTAAGGAAGCCCATAAAATTCAAGAAAAGCATAAACATAAATACCCTTACCTTGCCAAGGTACAAGGACTCGCATGTCTCGGAGATGAAATCTGAGGAAGATGTGAGATTAGGAGAGGAGACCCTCAGCTGAGTGGATCTGAAATCCTTAGAAGTCGTCGGTGATTGAAGGTCAAGGAGAAGGAAATGAAATCTCCTTAGAACTTTTCTGCATAGAGCACCTGAAGGAACCAATGCCGTGAAATAGTGCCACGCAGCTCAGCCGGCGGATCAGAAATCTGTAGGCAGAAACCACTGAGTCTGATTCTAAAGTAGAAAAACCTGGTGACAAGGTCGTAAATGGATCATTCAGCGGGACCACCATAGAGCTGCTCCGTCACACCCCAGAGTCTGCAAGCAAGAAAAAAAATTAGAGGCTGAGCTACAAATATCACGAGTTTAATATGATTATAAATATCACCTGCTTAATACAGACTTGAGAGTCGTATTCACCGATCCTAAAACTACCCTGATCACCCTCACCCTCTCTCTGCATTGGTAAAATGGGCACACATAGCCTGACTTCATCTATTTCACAGAGATGTTGCTAAGATAAACGAAACATGTCTTCCAGGCAAGAGGGCACTGTAAATTCACGTCTTTAAGCCCTCATCTACTCCCCATACATGCTGTATCAAGCTTGAAAAGAGAAGACTACAACAGACACAACCCACGTACCAAAACGAGATACACTTCATAAATCAGAAACGAAAAGCAGGAGGGGTGAATAATATATCTGAAAAATACATATGGACCTAATTACCATCTTAAAAAAATATATGGCGCTAATAGAAAGCTCTGTTCCCAGGGAAGAGGGAGACCTGCTGCTGCCCACCAGAGTGAGTGGGGAATAGCTGCCATCACAACCGCGCCGGAGGACAGGCACACTGAGTGTCCAGGAGACAGCAGAGTCTGGATTAGGAGCCCAGCCGGCCTAAGTGAGACATCCACGTGGTACAGGAGGGGGTGATATCGGAGAGAAAACAAAACAAAACAAAACAAAATCATTTTGCTCAAGATGAACCTTCTAAAACACAGAAGGAAAATTTAATCTGAGGAAGTGAGCCAAAAACAAAAATGTCAGATCAATTAACTCCTGAAAATAATAATTAACTTAATATAATTAATTATAAATATTACTACAACAATTATTTCACTGGTACTTACTATTCAAATGGACCAACCTGAAAGGGACTCTATAAGTATGTTTAAGGGACTCTAGGAAATAGAGGAAGGACTGGCGGCCATAAGAGAGAACAAGAGCTCATGAGGCAGGAAGAAAGGATAATAAGACATGGATTTAAAGAAATCAATTAGAAATCCCAGAAACGACTTCCAGTGTCAGCTCTGGCCTGTAAAGAACTTGGAAGTCATCTCTAATCGGGTCTATGGATAACTTGGTTTAGTAATAGTGTTATTCCCAAATTCTCGGAGCAGGGGTGTTTAACTTGAGGGTTTTTAGGGGATCTTTCAACTTCCTACCAGTATATGCAGACTATGGGGTTTCTGTGCAGTTTCCTGGGTTCTCAGAAGGGTCTTTAGTCCCCAGAGGAGTTAAAATTAATAAACATATTGATTACAGAGAATGCCTAGTAACTGAGGGAAAGGGAGGGTATCCCAGGTACGGTCCTGGAGTTTCAAAGATGTTTTTGAAAGAAATATGTTAAAATTTGTGTTAAAAATTTGCAAGAAGAAAGAACAGAATTTAGTAAATACAAGATCACTCCAGAGATTTTTTTTTCTTTTTTACTGTTTAAAAATGAGTTTTTGACTTTTTAAAATGAGTTTAGGTTGCACCTTGAGAATTCTATCAAAATGTTTACACATTGAGGGCAAATTCATCCAACCAAGTCCTGTGATATAAAAGCTGCTCATAATGAAATGGTGTAGCCAGTTTGTGATGATAAAATTTGCCCTGTAGGCTTCTGGAGTGCCCCATCCACCCAATAAGAAAACTCCTCTATGTTAGTTATCTTTTTGTATCTTGCTCTTCAAGTAAATTGCACTTCTTTTTAAGACAGGAGTTTGTGTCGTAGACATCTTTGTATGATGTCAGGCACAAGTCCCTGCCCATATTAGGCATCCTACTGATTGCTGGATGTCTGTTTAATTATTCCCTAGTAACTTCCTATCTAGCTTGGCCCTGTTCATTTCATGCTGCCTAGAGGATAGTCCATGTGATGATAAAAAGCTGTTATTGTCCTTTTAATGTTTAACTTTGCTGCTTCCTAATCTATCTGTGAAATTAGCTTGCAGAGATATGGTATCCTCCGCTTCATAGAAATGATAATGAGCTGGAGCTTTGGATATGTTAATTATCCAATTTTGGATAACAAGCCCACAGCACAGGATGATAGAAGCCAAATTTCTTAATTCCCTGTCTTGGTCTTATCCACTTAACCACACACCTTTCGCAGAGGGTGAAAGGCAGGACTCACCACTCCTGTGTTTAGATCCCGCAGCTGTGTCTCCATCCAAGCAAGTTTCCCTGAACCCTCCTCTGCCGTTGCATCTTAGGCAATGGATAAGAGGGAGAGGCTCTGATCAACGATATACAACCACAGAGAACTTCAAGACTGTCAAGGGCTCGCCCAGAATCCTTATTGCAATCACCTAGGATGGACATCAACTCCTCTTCTTGGTAAATAAGGAAATAATGACAATACGTGCTAACATTTATGGAGTTTTTTTTAAATTGTTGTTGCTTTTAAAGGGTACTTAATATGTGTCATGAGTGTAATCCTCCATGTGACCCAAGGAGTTTTGTGTTGCTGTTGTACTGTTTCCATTCCACAGATGTGGAAACTCAAGCACAGAACGGGAATGTATTATAACTTGTCATCACACAATGAGCAAGTGAAGGAGACAGATTTCAAGTCCAGGCAGTCTGGCTCCAGAGCCTGACATCTCAGCCACCGACTCTCAGTGTACCCAGGACAGGCACCAAAAAGCAAAATGCCTTGACTGGCTCTATCATCATTTCAGTTTGGTGTGTGGTTAAAAGCACATGCTCTGTGTTTTAATTTCAGGACCACTAGTACTAACTCAGGTACATTGTTTAAACCTGATTCAGTAAATCATTGAAACCCTCTGAGCCACCTCTCCTTTGCAAAATATCCATCCTGGTACTTCTCTTGTAAGATTGCTATGTGGATTCAGTGCAAATTGCTTTATGTAACCCCTGGCACAAAGCACATACTTAGTGCACACACACACACACACACACACACACACACAAATAGACACAGGGATGTAAATGAAAGAGCTGAAACTCCACCTAGATTATCTGACTCATATATAAACACACTTTGCCATTAAAGAAGGAATGGCTGGAGAGACAGTCGCTGAATCAAAAGACCTAACTCGTAAAGGGAGAAAGACAGGGAGCAGGGAAAAGTTGGATTCTAGATCCGACTTGGGCACATGGGACTTTCTGCTGAAGACTCACATGGTGCATGAGAATGGGCTGAGCTGTAAGTTGTCTTCAAAATACAGCCATTGGGACGTGCAGGTCTAATTGTGAAATGGCTCAAGATGTTCCATGATGGAGCCTGAGTACAACGGCATGAAAATGTCCCAGGAAGGTGACTTCCTGCTCCACACAAAGAAGAGGAAGAGGGCAGGCTTAAACTATGCAGTGTAACAAACCGGGAGGCAAGGAGATCTGTCAGCAATAATGACTATTGTCTAGTTCATTAGGAAGACAAAGAATATTTAGGAGTGGAAAATTAAATGAACCTTTGCACATTAGATCTCATTAATGACTCTTAAGACAAAGTCAAGAAGACTCAGGCGTCAAAGGTACTATTGCCTAGTAATAAACATATTGATTACAGAGAATGCCTAATAACTGAGGGAAAGGGAGGGTATCCCAGGTACGGTCCTGGAGTTTCAAAGATGTTTTTGAAAGAAATATGTTAAAATTTGTGTTAAAAATTTGCAAGAAGAAAGAACAGAATTTAGTAAATACAAGATCGCTCCAGAGATTTTTTTTTTTTTCTTTTTTACTGTTTTAGGAAAATGAAACAAGCCTGGTAGGGGAAAATTAGGTTGGGTGCTTTTAAATTGCCATTTTCAATCTTTTCTTAGAGCCTAGAAGGTTCGTGCGTTCGTTCACGGGGTTTGGATTGTAAAAGGATCACTGCAAAACAGCGTGGAGTAATTAATATGGCAGAAACCCATCAGCTTGTCTCCAGAAGGTCAAATGCATACGATGCACAGAATACAATTAGGGGGTCAAACTGTCCTGTCAACTTTTACATCATTAGCTGTTTATAGGGGTCAACACCTTTCAAGGATATGAGCCCAAGAGTAAAATTTCTAAGCAGCTGGCAGAATTGCTGAACCTTTTTGCATTTTCTTTAATCATTTAAGATAAAGACATTTTAAAACCCTTTGAAAATACTAACAATATATAATCACATCTTTAAGCCAATAGTCATAAATAGACAAAGGTTCATTCTCCAGTCAGTAATAAATGAAACAAACAATACACTAGCTAAATTGAAATCTTTAGTTCCATTCTGGCCAAATTAAAGCTCCACAAACAAAATGAAGCACTAATTTCTAACCTCTGTCTTCCCAAATCATGGCAGACCTTTGGAAAAAAAAAAAAAACTGTCACTTTCACAATAAAGCAATTTGTGAGATGAGAGGAGAGGATGAAAGAAAAATGGACCATCCGAGACTTTGTTCTGATGATCTAAGTTCAGATAATTTTTAAATTAAATTAATAAGTGGGTATTAATTATTCAAGCAGAATTTTTTAAAGAAAAAAGTTCTCCTCTAATGTGCATATATGGGTACATATGTATGTCAGGATATATGTTCAAGAAGAATTTGGAGACACAGCTGGAAAGAGAGAACTAGAGTAAGCATGTAAGTTTTTGGAGAAAGGAAAAAGAAGCATCTCTTGTCACATGCTGCATTCATGTGGCCAAAGGACTCAAGGTCCAACCATGACCACTCACATCCCTCATTGAGGCCAGATGGTTCTATTAGAAATTTATGTGCATATATGTACCCATATATGTAAGTGTGGATACACACATACACTATTGACTGAATGCCAACTATGTGTGAGATACTGGATTAAGCCTTTTAAACACGTGATTTCATTTAATTCACAAAACAACCCGAGGAGAGGCAGGCATTGTCTCCATTTCATTGAGCAGGATACTGAGGCCTATAGAGATTATCTAACTTACTCAAGGTGATCCAGCTCATAGGTGGTATAACTGGGACTGTAAATCTTTTGCTTCTAACACCACACTATGGTCTTCTCCAAACGCTGAATGTCTTTGGGAAGACTTGCTCTGACCACACGTCTGGGAAGCAGGTTTGCCATACTGGTTACAGCCTAGCTGACTTGGGGCATCACTGCCACCTTAGAATGCCCACAGGACATCTCTTCACGTTTGCCCCCCTGTCCCCACTCTTACTGGTCTTTTGCCTACACAGCTAAAGGAACCCAGACAAAGCAACGTAGGACAAAACAAAAACACGCTTCACTTACTTGATTAAAACCTGGGCCTTGCGATGCGATGGGTGTCTCTGCAGATTTTACACCAACAATTTCAAACCCCATGACCCTCTCTCTTTAATCTGTGCTCCTGTTTAATTTTGATCATGATCATTGTCTCAGTGGGAGCTAATTTCCACTGGCTCTCCTTTGCCCGTTATCAGAGGGTCTGTCTGGAGGCTCAAGGTATTCCTGAGACCCTTTGGGTACATCTAGTTCTGACTCATAAAACACAATGAGGAATTTACAACTCTGATTTCTGCCATAAGCATAAAATTAGCCACCTAATTCCACGTTGTTGTTGTTTTCCTAATTACTTCTTTATGAAACTACTCATGTCACAGCAGGAGGGGACATAGATGTTATTTTACCTCGGAAACACAATGTGAAGGTGTGCTGGGTATCTGCCCACTGCCCCTTCCTCCTGCCCTGGCCTTGGGGACTGTCCCCCGTGGGCTGCGTCAGTAGCTGCCTGCCCTGCCCACTGGTTGAGTTTGGTCAACGGGCAGGAGGAGAGTGAAGGCTGGAGTGTCTATTGGGTGTCTATGGGTTACTGTGTGTATCTGTGTCTCTCTGTGAAGCCACAGCTCCTACCGTGTGGCTGTCTCCATGTAGCTTTCTCTGGTTCCCATAATGCTTCTCTCTAAGTCTACAGGAGATGGCTCCCTGCTGGGGCTAGCCCTGGGGTACCCCACCATATCCCCTGTGGGTTTCTCTAAGCCCTGCCTCCATCTTTGCAAACGGTCCCTTTGTGAAACCCTCCTAAATACTCATTTTGCAGGTACCATCTCGAGCTTCCTGCACTCTGACGAATACAGATGAAATAAACATTCACCTGACTCAAGACTTCCCTCGCAGGCACTGCAGCGAAGATGACTGCCTGCTTTATCAAGTGACGTTGTTAAAGATTACGTCCTACCTGTGCACTGCATTGCCTGTGGTTTCCCCACAACCAGTCTCCCCCTCGTTTGGGGAGAAAACTCCCCAGTAAGTGCATCTGGTTGTTATGCAGACGACAAGGTGCCTACCTGGGATCAGAATGAGGTTAATCTGGAGGTCAGATTGGCCCACAAGAGCCACCTGAGCCCTCAGTATAACCCTGCTAAAAAAAAATGAAATAGACAAAAATATAACCTTGTCACTGGAGAGGTAAATATGCTTGTCCTATGAAGTGTCTTGGAGGAAACAAGAATGTTCTTCTGGAGATCACCCAGCACTTCTGGTTCATCAAATTGTCTTCTTGATCTCTTGTGTCCACACATCCTACAGATAGGAGCATTTCCTAATATTTATCAATCTGTCTGAGTATGAGATTAAACCATTTAAAACCATCCGTTTCAGCAGGAGGCCAATTAAACTGCATATTTTTCTTCAAGAAGCAAAGCCGACCCTGCTTTGGGTAGAACCTGGGCCCAGAGTGGGGTTTGCTCTGCTCAGCATTACAGCCAAACATCTGCCCCTTCCTGTGACCCAGGAGGACAAGTCATAGGAAGAAGCAAAGCGACAGTTTAGGATTTGGATAATTTTTTACACGAAGAGGAAAAAGGAGAAGAAGATACAATGCTTTAAAGTAGGAAACATTGGCCTGAACATCAGGCAACCTGTGCTCCTAACTGTCTTGTGATTTGGCTTTTGGCAAGCTGTTCAGCATCTCTGTGCCTTTGTTTTCTTTTCTGTAAAATGGGACGACTGAACCACCTGACCACATGCTGGTGCAAATCAGATGGTGAGAACAGAACACTGAACATTGTATGCCATGGTGGGCCTCAGAGCACAGCAACTGGGAGGCTGGCTGGGCCTCAGTCTGGCCTCGTTCTGCACTTGGCAAGTCCTCCAAAGACTTTCTGTATCAGTTTCCTAATCTGAAAATTGGGGTATATATTATCCCTTCCTCAGAGAGTTACTGTGAGAATTAAATGAGTCACTATGCGTAAAATGTTTAGAACCGTGACTGATCCATAGAAAAGTACTAAGTGGTAAGTAATATTACTAATGCCAAGGGGCTTAGGGGTCTGGGGGTGGGAACCCCTCATTTTTGTATCCATCCAGGGTATAAGAGCTGTGGAAACCAGCCTTGCACTGAAGAGTGACTCTAATTATAGCACAACATTGGGTTGCTCGTGGGTCCCGTTTAACAACAGCTTTGTCACGGGACAGTTTTGCAAGAGTGAGACTGTACTCTATTGTTTCCATCCTCGTTATCTGAAATGAACAGTTTGCAATATGTGATAATACCACCAGCATCTGTTTCTTGAACGTTTCCACTCACCAGAACCAAAACACTTCCATAAAGAAAAGACTTCTTTCCGCTGTTCTGGAGTCTTTCTAAAACAGCTTCTACTGGGAGATTAATTATAGAAGCCACAGTATTTCCTGAAAACGGTAAAACATTTTAAAGGAATACTAAGACACGGCATGATGAATGGCTTGACTCTTTGCTGCCTAACAATCCAAAAGAAAAATGCATGTTTGAAATAGAACAGGATGTAATGGAAATCTAAGTAGATGGACTGTAAAATGGATTTTCTTAACTATTTACAGTGGTTGTGTAAACTGTTTTGGTCTAGGCTTGAGAAAGTTCTCTGTCAGTGTTTCTGGGCCTTTCCTGGTGCTTATCTTTTTGATTTGCAGGGTGAAGGTGAGTGGTTGTCAGCTAGATCCCCAGATAAGCCTCGCCAGGTACCGCTTGGCTCTGCCTTAAAGCTGGACTGTGTCCTTCAAAGAGAACATCGTCCAACAAAGAAAGAGAAGAACCAAGAAAAAAAAAAATGCCTTTGCATCGTGGTGAATGTCTCGTGACTCCATTGCTCCCAGCATTTTGTCTCTATTGTAACAACCTAGCCAGAGCGAGCAGCTCAGCAGCGAGGGAGCCCTTCGAAACATAATATTACTATATAATTGTCTCTACAACTTGCTTATCTAAATTGGACTTCTACTTTGTCCCGTTTGTGAAAAGCATATTACAAGTCCATCCCAGAGAAAAGCATTCCATATATTTGGCAAGCATTTCCATTTACCTTTTAAAAAGGCAATTTGATCTTGCCTTAAAATATGCAATCGCTTTTCCATTCTTTGTGGAATTTACCAAATGGTTTATGAATGACGGCAACCCCTGGCTTCTCTGCTCCCGGCTGATCCATACCCAGAACGTGAGGACAGCCCTTGGGGGAATGCTGAGGGGCCAGGGCTGTGTCAGCTTGGGGACACTCTGGTTACCTACAAAATGAGGACACTACAATAAAACAACTCTTTGAAAAAAAGAATTTGAAACTTGATATCTCAAAAGATGTCTTGAGACTGTCATCACAGGGGGGAAATACCAGAACCTTGTTCTGGTTCTTTACACTTCATTATGGTTCAGTACTGTTTTTATTTTTAATTATAGATGGGGGTGGCAGCACCATAATCTTCTTAGTGCTTAGGTTCTCTAAAATCCTGATCCAGCCTTGATGTGACTCTGGGCTTAGATGTTCACCGAGGGGCCTCCTGTGTGCTGCTGCATCTGTGAGCTCCACGAGCCCAGGGACCGTGTGTCCTGCTGCCTTTCTAGCCTCGGTGCCCAGCGCAATACTGGGTACACAGCAAGTGCACAGTAAATGCTTGCTATTATAGTCACTACTTCCGTTATAACAATTGCAGTGCGTGTTGTGATTCAGGCAAGCTCAGTTTAACTGAGGAAGCCACTGACGGTGCTACAGATCTTGCCCTCTAACCAGTGGGGGAGACAAGTAAAGGTGTTTGAAATAATTAGTGCATGCCAGACCCAGTGTCGGGTGCTTTGCATATGTCTACTCTCTCTTTAATCCTCGTATCACACCCTGAGGTCTGTATCAGCTCCGTTTACCCAGAAAGAACCTGAAGCTTAGACAGGGTAAGTCATTCGACAGTAAATGAAATAGTGGAACATCAGACCAAGGTCAGCCTGACCCCTACACCCGTGTTCTCTCTATTCCACATGGTGCCAGACTGTTGAACATGGTACACGTGTTGAAGTTCAGCAGACTGATTGCTGGTGTCCAGAAGCTAAGATAGATGTACATCAAAAATAGCTCAGCAAGTCAATATCAAGTCATGTTCCGATTAAAAACAATCTATTAAGGAACCTATATTCAAGATTGCAGGTGGGAATGGGGTAGGGGAATTGCCTACCAGTTTTAGGTCACTGGGTAACAATTCTGGGATCTATAAGTCTTAGAAAAGTCCCGGCCTTCAGGACTCCAGACCCTTAATTCAAGTTTTGAGAAGAGCTGATTTTGGGATGGAGCCCAGTATGAAGCTAAAAGCAATTTGATGGGGCTTGGATTTTGCCCGTGTTTTCTGAGCTGTGAAGGTGGGGTGGGGTGCGGAAGTCATCAGTGCCTAAGGACTGATACAATAATGCTGACAAAGGAAGCAGAAAAGGAAAGAAAACATTCCTCGCTCTCTTTTCTTTTACCTCAAACACTGGTTCAATTCTAGACTATGTTCAGGAAATCCTGGAATTTCCACAATTAATAAAACTGTAGCAACACGCAGAGAAGCTGGAGAGAAAACTCTACAGGTGACACGAAACTAACCGACTCTTCTTGCAAACAATGGAAAGAAAAGAGTCTAAACTAGAGGGGGAGATGGCACGAAGTTGCAGAAATGAACTGTCCTAAACCGAGGGCAGCAGCACGGTATCCTGTGGAGTGTTTTGAAACAGGGGCCATAATTATTAACACCTGCTGGCTTGGTGTGGGGTAGGGCTGAAGTGCAGGGAGGTGGACAGATAGCCTTTCCAAGTTCTTCCAGCCAGAAGTTTCTATAATTGTATGGTTCCTTTGGCTAAGTCCCCATTCCATCTTATTCTTTTTCAGTCTAGTTTTCCATTGGCTCCATCTATAATAGAAAAGAAAAAGTTACTCCCCAGTTGTGTAAGGCCAAGTCCAGGTCATGTAGAATAATGAAATGGGAAAGCTCACAGACCCTAACGTTAGACAATGAAAGAAGAAACTCACCTCTGATCCTGAAATGAAATGGGAAAATGTGCATTTTGCTTCCTGCATAGCACATGGGGTTTTGAAGACCACGGAGAGACAGGAGAATGGGTTGTCACAGGCAATGCTCCTTACCTGGTTACCTGTCTAACTTGCTCTTTGTTTTCTCTAGTAGTGGAGTACAAACTGAATTGTAAACTATAACATCAACGTTAATAGCATGAATTGAGTGTTGGGTGCAATAAGTCATGAAAGGAGATGGTTTATGAATGTGCTGAAAACAAACTGAAACACTCAGGCATAAAGTAATAATGAGTTGTGTCAACTAAGAGACACAGGGAAGAAAGGAGAATAAGATTTGAAAAGTACATAGTCCATGTGGCAGAGAGCTAATTATCCCGACATCTAATCTTCCAGGAGGCTAACAGTTAGTTCACCTGCTACAAGTCATCTAGGAGTGAGTTGCAGAGGTATTTTTAAATATGCCGTTTTCATAATCCAGCATGCCCACATCTGATAGTCAAATCCTTAAGGACTAGCTGTTAGAGCAAAATATGAAATACTCTATTCGGCTCTGTGCTTTAGACACTGGGAGGTTATTAGCAATAATAAGCCCCTTACCACCATTTAAATCAGTTCCTGAAACTCGCTGCTAGACTTTGAGGGGTTTTAGCTCTTCTAAGTGAATGACCCAGTATTTTATTTTGTGTTGCTATTTTTACCTGATTAGATTTAATGGTTTGGGAAAGTGGTCTGGGCAGAGAGATTGGGGGACATGGAGGAAAAAGAAACAAAGAGCAAGACCTAGGTAGGGTTCTAGTTCCAGAACATTCTCTAATTAGCTTTGTTATTTTGGTCACTTAGGTAAATTTACAGAATTATACTGTCCTAAGCATTTTATGTGAATTAGCTCATTAATCTCTGAAACAGCCCTATGAAATAGGCTCTGTCATTATCTGTCCTGTTTTACAGATAAAGAAACTGAGGCTCAGAGAGGCTAAGTAACTTACCCAAAGTCACACAGGAAGTAAACCAAAGAGGTCAAATTTGTGCCCAGGCTTTCCTCTCTGCAGAATCCATAGTCCCATCCACTTTGCTATAGGGCATCGTTGAGCTTGTCAGTGATGACTGTGTGTAGACAGTGTACTGGACACTGCTGGACACTGAGCCACATGTGACAATACAGTGTGGCCAAACAGACATGGCCCTGATTACATGGCGCTTATAGTCCAGAAGCAAAGGCACACATGAAAGAAATAATTTAGAATTATTAAATAATCTCAAGTGTGCAAAGAGCTCTGAAGAAGAAACGGACATTAGGTTTTTTCCTCAATAAAGTGAGGAAACTAAATTATACAATCTCTATTCCAACTCTATCTTTCATTCTCTTCTCTTCAGAAATTTACAACCCCACATAGAATGGAAGGCAACAGTAAGAATCATTAGACCTACAAAAATTCTGCTCAGTCCCTAAAGCTTGTGCAGACCTATGAAAGCTTCGTGTTCTCCAATTTCAACAAGCTTCCTTCTTTCTCTTAGGTCTTCTCTGAGGATCCTACTAAGTTTGTTCTAATTCATAACATTTGTAGAGTGTCTCACAGGTGACCAGCATTTTCCCATAGGTCATCTCATTGAGTCCTCCCAACCATCTTGAGAGGTGGGTGCTGGTACCTCCATTTGTAAATGATAAAAATATTGAGGACATTGGTAGTTTAAGATGGGAGTCTGCCAACTGCCTCATTTGCCAGCAAATTAATAAACTTCTCTTTCCTTCTCCAACCACTTGTCCTCATTCTTCTGATGTGAACTTGAGTCCTTTGTTCTTTCCTTCATAACCCAGATGCATCTATATACCTATGTCTGCTCTGGGGGTTTGGAAAGATATTTGGAAAGTAACTCAAGTGTAGATAAATTGAGAAATATGTCCTACTTCATTTAAAAATGACATATGGCCATTAGCAACTTGTTTTTTGTGAAAACAAAGAAGATTTGCATTTATAAGACAGAATCATTAGCAGAAGCATTTACCGTGCATGGCTGGAGTTGATCTGTGCTGTTGCCTTATTCAGTTTTTGACATGTTTATTATTGTGAGAGCAAAAGTCAAGAAATGCAGAAGCATGGAATGCAGACGTACCACACTTAACTTCTGATGCAGCCAGCTGATTGTGCTCTGAGCTAGTACAATCATCAAATGTAGACATTGCCCAGGAAAGTAAACTTTGAAATCTTCAATATCCTCAGACATCTCTCTGGACTTTTCCATGACTCAGTCTTGATCCTCTAAAGCTCTTATGGATAAAGAAACTTTGGAGTCTTTTGATCAAATAAAATTAAGCGAATAATATTATTTACATCACACACAGTTTAACCTATGAGTGCTGTGTAATGCTATTCAAGGATCATGACTTCTCACATTTTAAAATTCAACTATAAATGAGGTTAAGCAATATTATTTTTTTAAGACTAAAATTTAAGTTATCAACAAACAATGTGCTTGGTATGAAAGTTACATATTCTTAGAAATAAAAGTATAGGCGAAAAACAGAGAGATACTACAACATAAGGGTTTGGGCACAAATAGAAGAATTTTAAAAATCAGATTACAGATACGGGGTCATTATAGCCCGGATTTTTGACCAGCAATTTACCTCCCTGCCACTAGATGGGGCTCCCTAGTTGAGGTTATTTCCCTTCCAGATTTGCATTTTTGTGTGAAACAACGTAGAGAATTCAACTGGGATTTGGGTTCAGCATTTTAAAAGATAAGTTATTGGAAGGTATTCAATGGGAATCCTAATAAGATTGACTTTTTTGTTGACCACAATAGTCTTATTGAGCAAAGCTAGCTTTATCCCAATTTAACATGAAATAGGTCACTATTAGAAAAGACAGCTTTATTGTGTTTGTATTTGGGATTAACGGATAAAATAAATAGTTCTTTTCTTCCCACAGGGGGTGATGAGCCAGCTTTATTCTAAATGACTGAAGACTTCTGTTCTTTTCAACAAACACAGTCCTCCAATTAGGAGCTGCAAATAAGATTATATGCCCTGAATAAGTCTGAAAAGGTCCTTTTATAATTAGAAAGTTTGTGTGTGGGGAGTGGAAGCAGCATGAAGTGCTCTCTGTGGCTTTATTAAGGGAGCGACATGAAGATTTCCCAAATCCTCGTCTGAGTGCTCTAAAACGATAAAATAAAAATTATGGAAAATAGCAAGTGTGCTCCATTTCTTCATCTTCTTCTTTTTTTTTTTTTTTTTTCTGGAAGCCTTCACATTTATGCTGCAGAAACAAGTCAATGTTTTTTATTTTATCAGACATCTTTGAAACAGAGTGTCATTTGATAGTGCACAGATTGTTAAAATATGTGAAAATAATTTACATGGAGGGATGAAGTTAGAATAGCCTCGTTAATATAGGGCATACTGTATATTTTCACTTAAACACTTTCATGATGGCCACTCTGCCACTACTATGATATATAATATTCTGCTAAATACGAATGGGTTTAATGATGTTCAGCCTCCTGGCCTGTGGACACACAGCAGTGATTGTACTCACTACTCTTCCAGATCAACCAGATTTCGGTATGTAAATGGATATTTCCTGGGTGAATAAATGCCCCTCACACACACACACAATGCACTCAGGGCCCAGGTGGACGCAGCCTGCAGAGCCTCACAGAACGGAGCTGCAGCCGCCCAGAGCTGCCTGCTGCACACGGCTTCCTCTGAGCTGAGATGGGCAGACAAGGCCGGCACAGAGAAGAGCTGAGAGTCTCTAGATAACGCAGGAGAAACAGCAGGTCCAGACACGGCACACAGAGCCACACCCGCTCTGCCACTCAGCCACTTGCACAAATGCATTTTGGGTGCTTACGTTGTGCCAGACACTGTCCTGGGGCTGGGGATGCAGCCAGGGACAGGACACAGATCCCTGCCCTCAGGGAGCTGACACACCAGCTACTCTTGCCTGTGTGACCCTACTGTACCTTTCTTTCCTACACATTTATCTATAAAATAATGCCGACCTAGCAAGTCTGGTAGATTGAAAACAATATATCAGGTTGGTGCAAAAGGAATTGCAGTTTCAGACCGTGAAGTTTAAATCATTGTAACTAGGCTCAAACACATCTTTATTAATCAAAATAGGAACCATTACAATCAACACATTTTTCCCAACGAGAAATAAATTTATTTCTGTAGCATAAAAATCCGTGCTTCGGGATTTGACAAACTCTTGGAAGGCCTTTTCTGCATCCTGCTGGTTGTGGAAGTGTTTTCCCTGCAAAAAGTTGTGCAGATGCTGGAAGAAGTGGCAGTCGGTTGGCGAGAGGTCAGGTGAATATGGCAGATGAGGCAAAACTTTGTAGCCCAATTCGTTCGACTTTTGAAGCACTGGTTGGGCGTTGTCATGGAGAAGAATTGGGCCCTTTCTGTTGAACAATGCCAGCTTCAGGCATTGCAGTTTTCAGTACATCTCATCCATTTGCTGAGCAGACTTCTCAGATGTAATGGCTTTGACAGGATTCAGAAAGCTGTAGTGGATCAGACTGGCAGCAGACCACCAAACAGTGACCATGACCTTTTTTTGGTGCAAGTTTGGCTTTGAGAAGTGCTTTGGAGCTACTTCTCAGTCCAGCCACTGAGCTGGTTGTTGCCAGTTGTCGTATAAAATCCACTTTTCATGGCACCTCATAATCTGATCCAGAAATGATTTGTTGTGTTGTATACCATAAGAGAAGATGACACTTCAAAAGGATGATTTTTTTGATTTTGGGGTCAGCTCATGAGGCACCCACTTATTGAGCATTTTCACCTTTAGAATTTGCTTCAAATGCCCAGCAACCATAGAATGGTCGACTCTGAGTTCTTCAACAACTCCTCATGCAGTTGTAAGAGGATCAATTTTGATGATCAACTTCGATGATTGCTCTCAATTGGTCGTTGTCAACTTTCCATGGCCCACCACTGCACTCCTCATCTTCAAAAGTCTCCTTTGCAAAACTTCTTGAACCACCACTGCACTGTACATTAGTTAGCAGTTCCTGGGCCAAATGCATTGTTGATGTTGCGAGTTGTCTCTGCTGCTTTACGACCCATTTTGAACTCAAATAAGAAAATCGCTTGTATTTGCTTTTTGTCTAACATCATTTCCCAATTCTAAAATAAATATAAAATAAACAGCAAGTAATAAGTCATTAGCAAAAAAACCTAGAAATGTGCATTACAATGATGTGTAACATAACCACATTTATTTAAGGATGCACTCCAACATCAGAAGGCAAATTTCAACAATGCTAAAACCGCAATTACTTTTGCACCAACCTAAATAGCTGGAGAACCCAGCAAAGACACTGACAACTGGGAGACACTCAATAAATATTCCATGAATTAATTAGTATACCTACCAAATCAGGCACTAACTCTCTATGCCTAATTTCCTAAACTTTTAAACCCACTTAACAAAATTAAATTGCAGAAATTAAATTGATGATACCATCTCTTGGCATTTTAATATTGCATACAAATCTCACACACACACACACACACACACACACACAGCAGGCTCTCTCACTTTAGAATCATGAAGTATTTCAGATGTCAAAAAGATTTTGTCCATTGTTACTTTTTCTAGTTTAAATTATGAAAAAAGTACTATCCAGAAACAAAATTCTGTAACAATATTGAATATGCTCTTTTAAGCTACACTCTCCCAGCTTCACCCCTATCCCATCCAGAAATTTAGACATGCTCCTCCCTCCAGGGATCACCATGCCAGGTAGACAGTGAATGTGGTTAGCTGCTGGCCTGTTTGACCGAGAGAACATTTCCGTCCAGATGGAACCATAGGCTTCATGGCATAGCAAGGTATGATTCAGACCAGCGGTTCTAAATCACACCATGCTGGTCCTGTCATCTGGGGGAGCTTTATAGAGACACCAAATGCCTTTGATTTCTTGTAGATGAAATCAAAAACATGGGCAACAGAAACAAAAATAGATAAGTAGGACTACATCAAACTAAAAACCTTCTGCACAGAAAATGAAACAATCAACAGAGTGAAAAGGCAATCTATGGAATGGAAGAAAGTATTTGCAAACCATGTATCTGATGAGGGGTTAATATCCAAACTATATGAAAAACTCATACAACTTAATAGCAAAAACTCAAATAGCCCAATTTAAAAATGGGCAAAGGACTTGAATAAGCATGTCTCCAAAGAAGACATACAAATGGCCAACAGGTATATGAAAAGATGCCCAACATCACTAATCATCTGAGAAATGCAAAGCAAAATCACAAGGTATCACTTCACATCTGTGAAGATGGGCATTATAAAAAAGAAGAAGAAAATAACAAGTGTTGGCAAGGATGTGGAGAAATTGGAACCCTTGTATACTGTTAGTAGGAATGAAAAATGGAATAGCTGCTATGAAAAACAGTATGGAGATTCCTCAAAAAAATTAAAAATAGAACTACCATATGATCCAGCAATCCCACTTCTGGGTATTTAACCAAAAGAACTGAAATCAGGATCTTGAAGGGATATTTGCATTCCACATTTATTGCAGCATTATTCACAATAGCTAAGCAGTAGGAACAAACTGTCCATCGATGGATGGATGAATGGAGAAAGAAAATGGGGTTTATACATACAGTGTATGTATACATACATATGGCATTAAAAAGGAAGGAAATCCTGAAATCTGCTAAAACTAGGCTGAACCTTGACGACATGATGCTAAGTGAAATAACCCAGTCACAGAATGACAAATATTGTATGACTCCACATATATGAGGTATCTAAAGTAGTCAGCCTCAGAGAAGCAGAAAATAGAATGGTGATTACCAGGGGCTGGTGGGAGGGGGAAATGAGGAGTTGCTGTTTAATGGGTCTAGACTTTCAGTCATGCAAGATGAAAAAGTTCTAGAGATCTGCACATCAGATATGTGTGACAATGGGCATATAGTTAGTAATACTGTACAATACACTTAAAAGTTTGTTAAGAAGGCATATTTCATGTTATGTGTTTCCTACCATAATAAAAACAAAAAGCAAACAAACACACAAAAAATCATCTAATGCCTGGCCCCACTCTAACCAATTAAATCAGGATCTCTGGGGCTTGGGGGCTGGATATCCCTTCATTGTTTTTGATGATTTTCTTTTTAAAAGACAAAGTTGCCATGTTGCCCAGGCTGGAGTGCAGTGGCTATACACAGGCAATCATAGCTCACTACAGCTTCCTGGGCTCAAGTGGTCCTCCTGCCTCAGCCTCCCAATTACCTGGGTCTACAGGCATGCGCCACCACGCCCAGCTTGTTGTTTCTCCTCTTTCAGCTACGCACATTAGAGAGCTATTATACGTGCCACAGGAAACTGTCTATGAAACTACATTATCTTCTTTTTTAAAAAAAATCTCCATCCTCTTTCCCATATTTACCCCCTAGTGATAGCTATAATACTAAATAATACCTATTTCGGTCAATGGGACCATCATCCTTCAAGTTACCTCACCTGGAAACTTGGGTGTCATCCCAAACTCACTCCTACCTCCAGCTATGAAACGCTGTTAATACCACATCTTAAACATCCATCCATCTGCTTCTCTCTCTCTCTCCACTACTGCATCTTAAGGATGGGTTTTGCTCTTTTCTAAAATTGAAATCTAATTGCGTTGCTCTATCTTTGAAAAAATTTCAACAAATAACCTAATCTTCAGGATAAACTTTACACCCAAACCAATATGCTGCTTTTGTCTACTCCACCTACTAAAATAAAAGAGGGTAAGCTCTACATAGTTCATTTTATATCCCTGTCATTAACATTTCTCTCTGAGTACTTATCAAACTAAGGTTTGTGATTTGAGTGGGCCTTGCTGTTCTAAGTGTTGCAACTGACTTGGACACAGCCGTGTGTGTCATGCCCAGCTCTGCATGACCTCACCCTTGCCGGTGCTCTCCCTCATCTCCACATGCAATCGATGCTCTGTCATTTCCAATCTACTCTCTGTCCTCCTATGGGCCATCTCTCGCTGGCATTCGAACATTTGCACAGGTTGTTCCAACTCTCTACAACACCTTCCTCCTCCCCGCCCTTCTCCACCTGCCTAACTCCTCTTCGGACTTCAAGATCAGCTTACATATGCCATTAGCTTACAGGTGGGACAGGGACAGTTACAGTAATAGATGATATAACAAAGATGGCAGGCGGTGCCCAAGGGCTTTTGAGCCTACGGAATTTCATTTCTGAAGCTGCCTTCCGGAGGTCGTCCTGATCAGCTTCATAGAGTTTATAAGGACCCACTCATTCCTTTGTCTTTGCAGGTTACCCAGAAAGGAATGTTCAGGAGGAAATGGCACAAAGCCACAGAATTTTAATTGCAGTTTAGAATGACAAATATGAGTAAGCCAAAGTTTGCAGCGCTTGCAAAACTGAGAAAGCACTATGAATTTTGCAACAATGCCAGGAATGGTTGTGAGTAGGTCCACACAAACATGCAGGAGTCATATAAATACAGGAAGCCACTTTTCTCACCCATCCTTAACCGCTAGAACCAGAGCCAACAAGCCCCTTTGGCCTCCTACCCATTAAACTAGAAGGGTGAGGGGTCAAATGAGAAGTAGGCTCTCTAGACCATATTTTGCATTGCTATAATGAACATTTCTTTCTGAGTACCAATCAAACTGGAGTTTGTGTTGTGAGTGGGACTTGCTGTTCTAAATGTTGCAATTGATCTGGATGTGGCTATTGATTCGCTTTTGAGACTATCATCTATTTGACAACCAGGAAAAATGATCTTCTTTGGATCTGACCTGCCAGATTTGATTCCCAAGGAATGATGAGCATCCATTAGAGGACCCATATATATTAATGAGCAGGAGGGTGTGGAACTGCGTACTCTGTAATTATATCCACAATTGCTTCCACATTTAAAACAAATTCTGATATTATTTGCATGCGTCATTGAAAACCAATTATTTATACAGGTTGCAATTTTGACTCATAAAGAAACGAACATTTGTTTTATACTTTTCAAGGAGGGAAAAATGCAATGAATAGAATATAATAGGTTCTCTAAAATTATCAGTTACCAAAAATATTTCTTTTTAATCCAAGAAGGACTGTTAAATAGGAATGTTTGCATTATTTGGTTTGTTTACTTGCTTGTAGTTATTCTTGTTAAAATTTACAAGTCCAATTATTTGACTGTGACATAGAATTATTAGAGAAGCATTTGCCCACTGGTAATTAAAGTTTCTGGGGTGATAAGAATTTAAAAGATTATATAAGAGATAATAATATTATCTTTTAGTGAGTAACTATTCCTTTAGTTTTTTGAAAGGGGAGTGCTATTAACTCTTCCAGCCTGTATGTTAATTCATCCTACTCAAGTGTGAGTTGGAAGGAAGGGTTAGTCGGAGTTAATAAACACCAACTACATGCCAAACACCACCCTGGGAACTCAGAGAAAGACAAGTCAGAAATGCCTCCTCCCTCAAGAAACTCACATTTTAGTGGGCCACCGTGTCTGAAAGTTTAAAATATCACAGGTAGGAAGTCATCTTCTATCCAATATGCTCTCCATCAACACTGAGGGAAGCCAAGGCACTCCAAGCCCTGGCATTAAGTGCAGGAAGGATCATGAATATTTCAGAGGCTACAAAAATGTCTGCAGGCTCATAAAGTTTGGGAACTTATGAGGGCAGATTAAATTTGCTGATTGAACACACAGATGAAGCCAGGCATGCTCATTTGTCCTGCGGCCCCTGCACATGTGGGAGACCGGGGAGGATGGAGGTTTAGGGCAGCTACACGCACTGGCTGTGCATTTAGGGGGGAAGCAGGCTTTGCCGTTTCTTAGCTTATGACTTTAAGCACCTTATGGAGCACACCCTGGCCTCAGTTTCTACTGCAGCAAAATGGGAGTAACACTCGTCCTCGCCCCATAGGGCTGCTGTGAAGATTGCGAGTCAATGCTTGCAACAGGGCCGAAGAGGGCTTAATAAATGCAGGCTATCAGGGTAATGATCTCAGGCACTTCTCTCTCAACCCAAATCTTTGGAATTCAGCTCTAAATCCATCTCCATCACGACCCTTTAAGATGAACTCTAGACATTTCCCGGGGCTGACTTGACAGGGAGAGGGAGTACAGGGTAAGCTTGTCCTCACTCTCTGCCATCAGGTTGAAAATTACCTCATTAGTGGCTCATTTTTTTTTTTTCTGGCATACAACAGGCTTTGGGACCTTTGAAGAAATCCATCAAAAAATGCAGATTCCCCTGGGAGAGGCCTCTGCCAGTCTCAAGGAGAACAGAGGTAGCAAGTGCATGGCACTGTGCCCAGGGAAGCAAAGGCTTCACAGCTGCCTTTGTAAACACTGCACTGGGAAGGGAAAAAACCCTGGCCCCATGCCGCCTTTTTCCCTGGTACCCTGAGAACCGTTGCAGGTCCTTCCCCAGAGCTGCATCTGCGACAGGCAGAGCTGGCAGGAACAATCCTCAATGCACAAGCGCCCGGGAAGCTGGGCGGATGAAGAGCTTAGGGGAGCCGAGCGAACAGCAGCAAACCCATCCCTCTATTGACGGAAACTTCAAGGAAGCAGATATTGAAGGCTCAGGTTTGTACAGGCCACAAAATACTGTTATTCACTGTGTCTTAGGTGATTGAGGTGAGGAGGCTGCAGCACAGTGAGACGAAAATGCAATCAGGTGGTACTTCCCTTCCAGGACGGATACTCTAATCTTGCTGCCGTGATGGGTGCCGCTGCTGCCTGGCGGAGAGCCGACGTGGAGAAAGTCGTGTTTTCTGTGCCTGGACCTTCGTGCCCAGTGGAAACAGACTGTGAGGCACGAAGGTGAATGTGTCCTTTTAAACTTTCTTGTAACCACATCTAAAATCAGGAAAGAGAAAGAGGAATTAATTTTAATAAAGCATTTTCTATAACCCAATAGATCCAAGAGACTGTCATTTTGGCAAATAATCAGTAAAAAAATAATATCTTTTACATTCTTTTCAATGCCGTCTTCGAAATCCGGTGCGTATTTTATACCTAAGTGCATTGCAATGTGGACAAGGCACATGTCAAGTGCTCAACAGCCACCTGTGCCTAGTGGCTCTGATTCTGGGCAGAGCAGGACTAGACCCTTCTTTGAAAAGTAAGATAAAGCAGAAACATCAAGATTGCCAGACCACTGAAATGCCTTCCATTCGAGCACATTGGGACAAGCCGAGATTCATCTTGTAAATTAATTACAGGCTTTTTGCCCCAGTCACTTGCTTTCTCTTCTGGCAACAGGAGGCAGCGGCCACTCTGACCCCAAACCGCTGGTCCTCTGCCTCGTGCAAGAAGTACCTGTTTGGTTGATGTCTTTCCATTTCTAAAGTCCCCAAGGTTTCCAGTGTTACAGTTTCTCTGGGCATTCACGCCTACTTTTAGGAGTTTCTAGGTCTTCCTGACAGAAGGTCAAGCTAAGCGAGGGGCAGGAGCTGGAGAAATCCCCGACGACTTTGGAAACATTTGCAATGCAACAAATGCAGAGACTGGACAAGTTACTCAAGTCCTTGCTAAACCGCAGGAATGGGAGGGGGAAGAGCAGATGACACCTTCACCCGGCCTCCCAGGCTTTGCTTTCCTTCCCTTCCAATGTTCCCAATGTTCCCACCCGTCCTCAGGAATTTATGAATCCATGACAAGTACATTTCTCCTGATCACTCGCCTAGTCTCAGAATGGTCTGGTTGAGGGCATCTCCTCAGGACTCTGGCTGTGGGTACAGCTCACAGGGAGGTTACTCGTTCTCCTGAACCTCAGGAGATCTTCTCAGCCCGAAGATCTCCACCCACAGGAAATCTTCCACCGACCCACCACTAGAGCAGCCGTAAGTGATATGTGTGCACTCTCGTAATCTTGGTATTTCTCATATTTTATAATCGTGATCGACCTGGGTGATTATCTGATGATATGATTAATCTGTTCCTCCATGTGCTTCCTGTAGGCAGAAAATGGATCTGTTTTGCCCATGTCTGACGGAGATAATTTGGCATGTTATCCTCTCTCCCCAGCCCATCAGACTCTATTCTGAATTTAATATTACGCCAAGCTCAGAAAATCTCAGGCCCAGCCCTCAGTATTTATTCAACTGTTTTGCTTCTCCTCGTTTCATTTCTGTCTTTGAACACAAACAGTTCTCCTCTGGCTCCTAGTTCCAGCCCTTCCTGAAGGCGCCTCACCTAGTGTGCAGAGTCCCCTGTGTGCTGTGTCCCCTTTCCCTCCTCCAGCGCCCAGGCCTCCCCTCATTGGACCCACCTCCCAGCTCCTCGCCTGATATTCCAGAGACCACTAGACTTTTCCGTCTGTCCTATGTACAGACTAAGAAGTCTCTGTGTTTCCATTGCTATATTCTTGAAGGGAAAGAAGCTATACCCTGAAGTCCTCACCCTTTATTGTGAACAACAACCGCAAAGTCACATCCAAATGCTTAAGGGAGAAAAATTGGCGAATTAAAAAGACAGACCATAAGATGCTTGATGTCAAGGCAACTTCCCATATTTCCTAAGTCAACCCAGGGCTCCTTTTTCACTATTTCTGCCCATAGCTATGACTTCTTTCGGGATCCTGCCAGATGCATTAAGAATTTAGAAAGCTTCACGCAGGCTTCCTATTTTCCACAGATGACACTAAACTAACGGGCCTCCAGACACATGTTGGTGGATGGAATATGATTGCAGGAGAGCGACTCAGCCTAGTGCCAGCACTCGTGTCTGGGAAGACCTAGTACCTGAGACAGCGGCTCTGGGTGGTCCCTCTGGTTTCAATGAGCATCATGATTCACTGAAAATAAATCTCTGGGCAGCTTAAGGAGTCTCTGATTGCACGTAGATCCATGTGTTTGAATGCCAGGACTAGAGAAGATGAACGTTTTGTTTTCTATGCTAGGAAATGCTGGAGTGAGCTTCATAACAATAGGACGTTGGGCTTGAGAAGCAAGACCTGCTCTTGGAGAGGAGAGCTGAAGGTTTTTCTTTGTGGTTTTCAGAGAGAACAACAAATGAGACTCAGAGTGACCTGCACAGAGCTATCAATAAGAGCCTGTCCTTGTAAAACATTTTGACATCAATCCTCTGAGACAGAGAAGGGAACAACATTATAGCCATTTGCACAGATGGGGAAACTGAGTCTCAGACCTGCTGAGAAACTAAAGAGTATCAGAGTCAGAACTTGAACACATATTTATTTCCCTGCTTCATTTACTGTTCAATAGTATCTTTTCTCTCAATTTCATTTTTAAATTTAAAGCCATAATGTATTAACCTAGAAGGACTATTTGCGGAGGGCTGCTTATGCAAATACAAGGTGCTGTCTTTTAGCTGCATTTTTCAAGTGACTTGAAGATCACATTAACCTAGTAGTAGGCTTTAGAAAGTTTGCTAGAAAGCAGTTATCATGTGTTTATCTGCAGATTATGACGTTGTTTTGTACACGTAGAGACAATGACATAGAACAGAAAAACATAATGACTTGTAACCAGGAAATCTTTTATTGGCTTGAGAATTTTTTTAGCAAGTTGCTCTAGAAAGCAGGCAGAGGTAGGGGTGGGCAGGAATAATGTGTACAAAGAAAATGTTCTTTTTCATGCAGCAAAAAAGAGCAGCATAAGAAAGAACTGTCCACACGCACACACACACACACACACACACACACACAAACATGCACACACTTACATCCTTTCCTCTTTTCCTCCAGGTCTTAATAAAAACCCAGAGACAGCCTCTGCAAACAGTAGACCATTCCGGGGGAAAAAACAGACGCCCAGAGCATTCCCAACCCAATTAATCAAACCCTCAACCAAGAGCACAATTGAGCCATTTTCTTTTTATTACAACAATTCATAAAATTTGAGAAAGAAAAAAATCCTATGCATAACCCTACCAGCCCAACAAGACTATTTCCAGTTATGCAAATTCTCTTCCAGGTTGTCTTAATATGCATATTTTTCCAAAGTCCCTAACATGTAGTCATTTTCTTTGAATTGTATCAAATATTTCAGAAGAAAAGAAGTTTAAGTTTAAATATCATCACACTCTTGTTTCCATGGTGGTCATTTCGTATTTTTACTTTGGGAGTTATTTCAGAATGCAGTCTCCTGGGCAAAAGCTTGCTTCACAGATTGTTAAAGAGAACCTATTAATATTGTCCTCAGGTCACACATGGAGCCCAGTATTTGGTGAAAATGCAAATTTATGTGACAATATATATTTCATAATAATTTTCTTCTCGCACTTTCAAATTACTTTAATACATGAGGCCCATCATTTGTATTAACAAATTGAAATTTATTATCATTACTTCAGAGTAAAGTGTCATCCAGGTGACATTAATAAATGCCATGTGGCACATGATGGAGTTGGTACCATTGGATCATGCTGTCTGCTGTTTAAATAATGCCAGGGTTCAAGTGATTAAATTCCACTAAAGACTTGGTCATTTTAAACAAAGTGACTTAATTTATAGCATCTGCTTTGCATAATCACTCAGCCTCTCTTGTGTAGTCTTCTTGAGAGCAAGATTAGGGGGCTGATAACTGCATCCCCAGGTATAACATTTCAGAGTTAAATTCGATGGTTTGATCTCACAAGTAGCTTCTTAAAAAACATGCCCATTGGGTTTTTTTTTTTTTCATCTCAAAATATTTATATTCTAGTGGAGTTTCCCATCAGAGTAACTGTCATGGACAGGAAGAAAGAAGATATTTGAATTTGTCCTTGAAAAAGGAAAAAAGTATAACCACTCTACTTTAAAAATACAACCAAAATCCAATTTGGCTCTTGCCGGCAAACTACATTCTCTGTTATCAATGTGCAGATCACATCTGGGATTTTCTTGAAAAATCAAGAGAGAATTACTTTTCTAATGACCCTGAATATAATCCTTCCCAGGAAGTAGCAAAGGAGCCAGATGGACAACTTATATATTCCAAACATGTTTGGAAGGTAGACTAATTTTCACAATTGAAAACTTTGGAAAGAAGCAATAAATGGTTTCAGTCCTCTGACTTAAAGAAGAAAGTACTGGAAACTTTTAATGATTTGTGCTGGTCTTTGCTTTTCTAAGGAATCTGAATATGTTATTTCTCAGCTGCTGCTTTAATCTTTTATAATTATCTTTGAGGTCTGTCCTGCCCCCTTGACATTCCTAAATTTTTGAGCCTTTTGTTTCATATGTCAAGTTTCAGATTTCCTTCTCATCCACCCACCCATGTATCCATCTACCCACTCAACTCAGCATCATTAATTCAGAGCACTTTAGAAGCTGCCAATGTGATGTGAAATAAGACACAGACCCTGGCCTCAAGAAACTTGGACTCAATCACCAAATGAAATGTGTATGCCATGAATTACGTATTGCTGAGGAGGCAGATTCTCCCAGGATAAGTCACTCACCACGTGTAAATTGAGAGGTACATAATTTTAAGTAAATTTAGAAATAAAATAGGGATAAAAGGAGGACTAAGCTATGGAAAGTGGAAAAGAATTGGGAAAACTGCCTGATCTGACAAATACATACTGTAGCGTTTATTTATCACAGTGGAACAGTTGTTGAAATAGGAATTCTTAATTATATTATTAAATAATTAATTAATTAATGACAAAATCTTGGTTCTGGCTGGCCTGAGATTAAATCCATTCCTCATGTGTAGCTTTGTTAGCTCTACTGGAGAAGATCTTTAAAGCCTGGAGAATTTAGAAAGGACGAAGGGAGTAGGGGTGGATGGAAGTGAAATATATCACTTATGATCCATGCATGAAATATTTAAATTTGGAAATGACATCATTTACCATTAGCAGGTGCTTCATTGAACTTCCAGCGACCATCTTGGTCAAAATACTCTTGTGCAGGCAAATGACAAACAAAAGACGCAACTGGTTTGCACTTACCCTGGCCCTCACCAAGGACCCCCAAGGAAGTCATCTTGTAAAGAAAATTGAGAACATCTTAGGGCCACAGAAGGACTCTTGAAGCTTTCCTTGGACTTTTCACTTTGTTTTTAGTGTAGTTGTTTTTTTAACATAGAAAAAGGTATTTGGTTTAGAAACACCTAAGGGTAAGCATCGTCAACGGATTTTTCTGTTCTTAGTTTCATGCTGTGAAGTAGTAAGAGTGTTAGGATAGCGAGGGAAATATAAGCAGTGTCTTGAAATTCTGATGATCATAAAACATAGATTTTATGTTTTTAAAATAATTTTTGAAATTATTTTGCAAAGCTGGAGCGGAAGACTTCTGCTACCCTTATGAATCCCTGTAACAGGGAGGTCACAGGGGGTGGTTTAACCCAAGAGTTTCATGGAGGCAGAGTCTGACTTCCATGTGCATTTACCACCAAGCTCCCTGATCAGTCCTTCCATGAACTGGTCACGTGGCAATTTAGAAATGGCAAAGTGGGTCTCAGGGAGCCACGTGTCAAAGAGTCTGGGTGTCATCTTCAGTCACCTATCATGTGCTCTCTGCCCTCCTTGACCATATGTGGTGCTGTTGCTGTCATACTTAGGCGCAGGCATCACTCCTTGTCAGTAAAATTCAATATATTCATAGTTACAAATCGACAGCATTGATAAAGTTGGAGACATTCATTTTTCATAGCACGAAACCTCAACTTTCCTCTGTGTTCAGATTGGATTGTATCATGCCACGAAACTGCTGTCTAAAAAAAAAAATGAGAAGGGAAATTGGGAAAGGAGACTGACTTTTCACTACTTATCCTTATCCTTTTACCCTGTTTGAAAACTTTACCATAAACGTGTATTATCTATTTTTTTGAACCCTATACAACAAATAAATAAATAAATGCCACCTGGAAGGTGTTTTTCACCATCGTTAGTCGGGCTTTCTCTATAAAAGGGCTTCTGAGGCCCAGTGCTGTTGTCATTCAGATTTAGAGCAGTCAAGGGGAAAAACAGAAATGCTGAAATATTCAGGAGAAGCAAGATTTTGTTTATGTAATTGAAATTTATCCCAAACTAACAAAGACCAAAGTGAGTACAGTCACTGAGATTTGCTGGAGCAATCGTCTCCGCAAAACGGAGCAGCATTTTATTGCCTCTCCGTCAGCTGTTAACAAGCTAGACACCAAAGCTAATGACAATTACGGTTGAACAAGTGACAGAGACACAGTTCTCATCTTTTCACGCAGCCTTGGGGAGACTATAACTTTTTAGAGTTTTCTACTCACAAGTCCCGAGGCTAAGGTAGGGGATCGCTTCCCTGCTAACATAATCAGCCTTTCCTCTGTGGAAGAGGCACATTTGCAGGCAGCCTGGGCAGGGCCGGTTGCAGAGAATGACGACTCTGAACTAGGAACTCAGGAACGTAGCATAGCTACCATGGACCAAGGAGATGAGGCTTGGGAAATCCGTGTTAACACAGCCCCAGTGCGAAACTAGTAAGCAAGAGAATATGCTGGAAGACCCCCACCCATGCACTGTATGCACAGGGGTCAGGCATGTCATTTCCAGTTAGTTCCTCATGCCTAACCTCATGATCTACTTGAGTACCTTTTCCAAAAACTCTGCGCTAACAAAGCAATGTTACCGAGTGTTCTTCTTTTTAACGTTTGACTTCTTTCTGGCACTTGTCACTGTTGACCGTATTCTTCTTAAGACTCTCCTCACATCCCTGAGACTTCTTAGAGGCCAAGACTATGTCCACTAATAGTAATAATATTAATAATTCCTATGAATTGTGAAACGTCTTCCATGTACCTGGTACTTTGCATAGACCTCTTACTTGATCCTTGCAACTACCCTTTAATACCTCCCAGGCATGGTCATCCCCAGGGAAATGCAGTTTGGAAAGCAGAAGGGATTTAACTTGCATTTCTGGCATCGCATTTTTAGTATCCCTGGCCCTGTTACTTCCTAACAGTGGGACACTAAAGTTACATTACCTAAGAGTTGTAGACAATGTGGCAGTTACAAAGAAGTAGGGTGTGTTGGAAACAGTATGAGTTTCAGAAACAGACGGATCGCGGATCCCCATGCATGAAGGATGCTCGATAATTGGTAGATCCCGCCACGTGGCCCGTCGCCATCAGCAGCAGTCGCACCATCATCTTGGTCATCATCAGACTTGAACACTCTTCTCCAGGATCTCTTGCTCATTCCAGTATGCTACACTTCCCTGTAACTGCCACCGTGTCTGTAGCCTGCTAGATACCCTGTAAGTGTTCTGAAAATGGATTAACTGGTTGCAATATGTTTGTAGATACAGTGATACTGAGAAAAGGACAAATCGGTAAAGTAGCAAATTGGTATTCAGTTCTATTAATCAGGCCATGAGCATTTTTGCTCGAAGGCCCTTTCCCAGAGTTTTAGCCCCCCAGGACCCACAGGGACATTGCACAAAGGGACAGCCTTCAGGCAACCACCATCACCTCCAGCTACAAGTCCAGGCAGCATAAAAACTAGACAGCTTCACACAAAGGAATTAGAACAGTCTTTCAGGAGCAAGAAAACCCCAAGGCAGTAAGTGTAATCTCAGCTAAATGTTTTGTCAGACCAAAAGGAACATGACCTTGTACGTTTTAATCTTTTGACCTTGTCAGCAGAAAGCACGGAATAAAAGTGTGTTTACCCGAATTTTACTACAGCAGAGCTCAAGGAAATCAGCTAACATCGGAAGTTAGGATAAATATCTTTAAAACTTCATCTACGAAAGCCAACTGTAACATTGCAACTCAAACAAAAATGAAAAAAAAAGTGCTTCCAAACGCTAAAAGAGATTTCCATCTTCCCATCATTTTAAGAGCAACCACTATAAAATATGTCCTAAAACAAACACAGAGCACTAAAAATTCCACTGTTTAAGCTAAAAGTCAAACATTTGTCTCACTGCCTTCCAGTTGCACCGTGGTTCCTGAGGGTCTCAACTAAAAACTGCAGAAATTTGGAGCTTTCCCACTTGCGTGCATTTTGAAGAGTTAGTTTGGAGATTTTTAATCATCTTTATTAGTTAATCATGGCTTTCCTTCCAGCCTAAACAGACGTGGAAGGAAGGACCATCTATGGAATGGAATCATAAGATGATTCCAAAGGAAGTGGGGAGAGAGTGTAGGATAGTGGGGGAAAGCTGGACGGCCCTGGGTCAAAATCCTGCCTCTGCATCTTACTTTCTAGTGCCCTTGGCCTTGGTATGTTACTTAACCTTACTAAGTTTCCTCTTTATGAAAAACAGTATCTATCATACTTGGTCCATAGGGTTTTTGTGAGGATTCGAAAGGATAGTTTATAAGCTTTTGCCTGGCGTTGAATCAAGGCTCAGGAATGGAAACCCATTGTTGTCCTTCTTCAAATGGATGGAGGAAAATTAATAAAGACAACTCCTCGCTGAGCACCTATTGTATACTTTGTATATACCTGCATCTAATTCTTAAAGCCACTCTGAATGAGCAGTTGAGTCATTACCCCTATTTTACACATGAGCCACACAGCTACCATGCAGTGGAGCTAAGGTTCTCAACCCAGGTTTGTTTCCCTCAAAAGCCTAGGTCCTTTCTGCTACCCTACACCGCCTCCTCGCCAAGAAACCCACGCAACTGGTCACACGAATGCTGGCAGTTTTCAAAATGGGGTTTCCTCTCAAAGAAGCTTTTCCTAATTGCCAGCCTCCTGGAAGACACCTTTTGTGATGTTATTGTAATTGACCATGAGCTGGGGAGCCTACTTCAGCCTCTCAGCAATGACGTCCCCAGGACCGAGACTCGTCTGGGTCATTGTGTACACCTGGTCTGGGGGCAAATGGTATGAAATCCACTGATTCTGGGAAATGATCACTTAGCAGTTCTAGCAAAAAGTTTGATTCCTACGTCAATATTTGCCAGCATAGAATCAGCACGTTATCCCTGGTGGAGTTGTTTGCTATTCCTTTCCGATCATGTCCTTCCTGTTGGTTTGGTTTCTGGTGTGAGCTCTTAGCATCATGAGTGTTACATGAGTGATAGAGAACACACCATGGTTTCACAGCAACCAAACTACCCAGCCCAGCCCTATCAGGCTCCTGTCGGCAGCCTGATATTGTGTCTTTATACCGTACTCTCGGAAGTGCATGGGTGTTTGCTAAAGACTCAAACAGGAGCAATGAGGCAAAGTTATTCCAACTGCCATCTCCAGGCTCAACATTGCTGAAATTGTCTTAGTACATGGGGTTAGAATGTTGAACAAATTATTTAACCTTTTTGAGTCAAGGTATCTCCTGTGTAAAATGAATAACTTGGATTATGTTGGGTTCTTTTCAGGTATGCTATATTATAATTACATTCTGCCTGATCACTCAACCCATTGGTCTCCCCAAAAGTAGAAGAGAATTTTAGAATACATGACAATGAATTATATCTATATTTAGGAAACATTTATACTGATTATTTTTAAATCCCTCATGAATTTTGCAAGGTTGAATAGATTACAGCGATTTAGAGTAAAAAGCATCTAACCCTAAACAAAAACGTGAATGATGCATCCGTGTATCACTCAGTGATTACAAATATAGGTGATAATGTAATAATGGATCACTACATAGTGAGCTCTCTAATCATGAGTGCTCATCTTATTTCATAAAAATAATAAATTTGTAACACATAAAAATCTGTGAAAACTAACATGTAAAAGAAAAAACACTGAAGTGAACCACGAAGGCAAAATTTTTTTTAATAATTTCATTTCCCTATAATTTAAATGATTTTAAGGTTACCCTTAATAAAGCAAATCTAATTTTAAATTCATTCAGAAATGTTTTATTTTTCTAACTAAATATCAATGATCTTAAACTTTCCTACTAATCATTTCTCAAAAAAAGACTTATGTGAAACATTCATTAGAATAGATTTGCAGTCCCATTTTGTGAGGCAGAGGATTGAAGTAAGCATACTTAAGCTACTATTTTGATGGAATCCAAAGGATTTTGTTAAAAGCTGAAGTACTTTGAACCCAAGTATTTAAGCTTCAAACCAAGCTCTAAGCACTAGAGGAAACGTAAGTCAAATTTTGATTCAAGTCAACCTAAGATCCTTAGCTGAAAAAGTACTTATGTTCTTAAAAATATATATGAGATCAGATTCTTATAAGTATTTTGGTGTGCACACCCAAAACACATGCACTGTCTTCTGTGAATTCTGTCAAACTAACCAATCACTCATTTTGAGGCATTTAAAAAAATACCTTTGTTTCTACATTCAATGAATATATTTTATTAAAGATCTGTCTGTGCCAGATGCAAACCCCAAAACAACTCAACGTAAAAGCACCAGAAGACTTAAAACAACAACCAAACTATGAAGCAATCAGAGAAATTTTAAGGTGTGGAAAAAGTCTCATTGGGTTATTGAAATTAAGTCGTCAGAGTCAAAACACTGAACCTTTCCCTGGGGTCCCAGAGACAGACACAAAAGCAATTGCAGACTAGGTCCTCCTTGATAGCAAAACTCGAGTCTTATTTGTCTGTATCTCTCCGGCACCCACAAGCCTGACCCAGCATGTAGCAGGTGCCTAGATACATTTGCCTTCTTTCAGGGACATAAGCCTGGACTCTGAAATATACCTGGGACATACGTGAAGTTGCTCCAACTAGTCTCATTATTAATAGGACTCAGGATATCTGGGATTGGTTTTGACTCAAAAATTATCAGGTCTGCTTGACGGAGGTTTGCTGGCACCAAGAGGTGGCTTTCAAGGACTTTGTCCTGTGTTCCACTCTCTCCCCCTCAACACCTATATATACAATTCTTTAACATGGAAAGTGGATGTTTTCTTAACCTATTGATGTGGATTCTGGGAAAGCAACCTCCAAGCTCCCCCACACCCACTTCGCCATTCACTGACGCCTTCATCAATGGCTGCGGTGGCCGATGGCCGGGTGGACACTCATTCTTAGGGGCAGGATTTTGATAAATAAATGGTAGCCCCTGGAGACCGAAAGCCTGATGAGCAAATGGCCCCAGGATAACCAACAGGCCAAATTCGACCAGCCAAGAGAATCACAGGGTTCCTGTTACAAAGAAAAACTCATCTTTAATGATCAAATGAAAATGCAAATTTAGGGAAAACAAATCGGGTTATTTGGAGGACGGTATGTACTCGGAGGATATTAATGTCACTGTGGTTTCCTGAGGAAAGGGCCTCTGTTTTGCTTGCAAGCAAAATGTCAATTCTAATTATTCAAACTGACATCCCACAGGAACTTTTATGAAAATTGAGGTAGATCCAGAAGAATGGGCAGGAACCAGAGTTTTGATTTTGGAAGATGGGAGAGGTCAGCAACTCATAGATAGTTCCGATAAAGAGAATCCTTGAGTGGCTGAATCCAAGTCTCTTGGTAATAGAACCTAGTTGAGGATCCTTGAGCAATGCTATGGTTTGGTTGGTTGGACCCTTCCAAACCTCATGCTGAAATTTGATCCCCAATGTTGGAGATGGGGCCTAACGAGAGGTGTTTGGGTCATGGGATGGGTCCCCCATGGATGATTTGGTGCCATCCTCAGAGTAGTGAGTGAGTTCTTGCTCTATTAGTTCCTATGAGAGCCGGTCATTAAAAGAGCCTGGCACCTCCCTCTCCTCTGTCTCTCTTGCTTCCTCTCTCACTATGTGATCTCTGTACATGCCTCCCCCGCCCATGGCCTCCTGCCATGCATGGGAGCAGCCTGAGCCCTCACTAGAAGCTGAGCAGATGCCAGCATCATGCTTCTTGTACAGCCTGAAGAACCATGATCCAAATAAACCTCTTGTCTTTAACATTTCCCAGCCTCAGCTATTCCTTTATGGAAACACAGACTAGGACAAGCAGGTCTACCTCCTCTGCCATCTCGCCTTGTATTAAATTAATTAAACAAGCTCTTTCCTTAATAACAGCCCCATCTGTAGCACCCAGTACAATGTGAAATATGAAGATAAAAAGTGTCTTCTGAGATTACCAAGTGAGGTAGTCTTTGAAATATGAGTGCATATCTTATTGTAAGGATTATGATTATGAGCATTATTAATGACTAAGATCTCCTATTTGGTATATTAATTGTCTATTGCCATAATAACGCTGCATAACAAACAACTACAAAACTCCCATTGCACACAAAAGTAGCATTTATTTAACTCATGAGGAGCAGGTCGGGCTATTTGGGTTGGGCTCAGCTAAGCAGTTCTTGTCTTTTCAAGGTTGGCGGGCTGTCTGCCACCAGTTCTAGGATAACCTTCGCTGGGAGACTGGGGTGATTCCTCTGTTCTCCGTGTGACTCTCATCCTCTAACAGACTAGCCTGGACATATTTTCATCATGATGGCAAAGGGCAAGAGCAAGAGTAAGCCCAGTTCACAAGCTCTTTTCAAGCCTCTGCTTGCATCTCACCTGCTCCTATCTCCTGGGCCAAGTCACGTTACCTGAGTGTGGGGTCAGGATGGGAATGCACTAAGTCCCATAGCAAAGGATGTAGACACAGAGGAGTGAAGAATTCGGACCAGCGGAGCAATCCATCTACCCCATGGGACGTGCTATTGTTTATCTGAGAATATTCATTTATACTGCTTTGTTTTTGTAGAGTTAAAACAAATTTTTGTTCTATCGGAATTGACATCCTACAGGAACTTTTATGAAAATTGCAGTAGATCCAGAAGAACGGGCAGGAACCAGGGTTTTTACTTTGGAAGATGGGAGACGTCAGCAATCTGCAGATAGTTCTGATAAAGAGACTTCTTGAGTGGCTGAATCTAAATCTCTCGGTAAAAGAACCTTGTTGAGTCATCCTGGGCAGCACTATGATTTGGTTGATTTGACCTCTCCAAATCTCATGTTGAAATTTGATCTCCATTGTTGGAGGTGGGGTCTAAAAGAGCTGGGCTTCTCAAATGTTTGTGACAGTAACCCACAGTGTCAACCTAAATAACAGAGAGAGCCTCTCTAAAAGAAAGTGGTGTTTATCTGGGAATTCAGTATTGTCATGGGAATACACATGCCACAGTGAACTATGTACATGTTCAGGGAGGTAAAGGAAGACAGAGGTTTTTAGAGAACATTCTCTAAAAATTATTCTCTCTTGTTTTAGAGAATAATGAAAATGAGAAGGATTACATGATTGTTTTGAAATAATTATCCTTGGCTACAAAAATCAATAACAAAGTTGATGCCAATTCAAGGCAGCTGCTGGGCAGATGTCCTTGCAGCAGTATTTTTTTGTGTAAGTTTTGCAATGGCCTTTGTGCATAGTTGTTGTTTTTGCAGAGTCTTTTGTGATAGTTTTTGTTATCAAACATACAAGCATGAACCCTCTCTCTTCATAGCCTTCCCTGGCTCTATTTTTCAGGGTGTTTTTTTTTTAAACATTAGTGTCTCCAATTCGATGCTGACAACTTTCACATAAGAAACACAATGTGACTCATTTCATACAAAAGTGTCATAAAACATTACTTCTTTAACTATGCATATTTCTGTTATACTACTTAATTTTTGAAAATGCTGGTCATCCACTAAATTAATTTTAGGATTCACTAATAAGTTGAAAACAACAGTTTGAAAAATACTGATTTATAGGGCCTGAGACTTCCCCTATTCCTTTCTTGTTTTAGAGAATAATATACAAAAGTCTGGAAGAGTCAAAGAAGCCAGGTAGAATATCTGAGTTGGGGATGTCACAATACAACTACAAATAATCCCTAGCATTCAGAAGTGTAGTCATGAGTGCTCTGGACACATCTTCTTCTGGTCATCCCTGGAGCCAAGGTGACCTCTGGGGTCTTGAGGCCAAGAGGTGGCAGAAGCAAAGAGGGGAAAGTGTTAATGTTCATTGAGACACTTTGCGAATTTCTTTAACATATCAACATTTTCACAAGGAAACTGAAGCTTCATGAAAATGTTACCCAAGGTCACACAATATTTGGCAGAGTGGGGATTGAAAGGTCTCAGGTGCCAGATATTCTAATGAAACCACAACCCCATCCTCCATCAAAGCCCTCATTTCCATTGCATGTAGGAAGAGAGAAGTATGAGTCAAGTCATGCCCACTAAGAATAATTCACACTGATGTGTGACATCAACATACATTTAACAAGGATCCAGTAAGATGAAGACGCCGTGCTTTGTGATATCTTACGAAAGATACTTAAGTGGTGTCCTCCATGAACCAAACGCTCTTGCTAGAAAATATCTGAGCGCAGCTGCTGGGAAAACTGCCGTGTAAAAAGTTGCAGCTTTTGCTTTGTCAGTGTGTGTATGGGAGAGGGAGGTCCCAGGTGGAGACTCAAGTTTACTTTTGAGGCAGAATGTTGTTTTCATTTGTTTTTTGGGAACAGCCACCACTCTGGGGACTCTTAGTTATGCAAATCTTAGGCATTTTACCACTCATTGTTTATGGGGAAAACCCAAAGGCAGCGAAGTAACCTGAACTCAGATATTTAATATTCTGTTTAGTCAGGTAAATTGACTAGATGTTTTAAAGAGAGCTGCATCTCTGAGGATTGTTTATCCCTTAGAGAGCCGTTATTCTTCTGAATACAGCTTTAGACTGCTCTGTGTCTCTCTAGCATTATGTGTTTCTTAGGCAAGTTGTGTGTGTTTATTATCTAAGTTGTTATCCGTGGCACATCAGAAAAAAAAATGGACTAAACTGTTCAGTGCAGTCTAAACTGAAATGAATTGGTAAAGTCTCACACATGACACTGAAAGACCCAGAATTTCAAAAAAATACACTAATGTCAAACCAGCATGCTGTGATGTCTTGGAGGTGGGGGTCCAGTGGGGAGGGCCCTATCTCTCTGCTGTGCTTTTCTGGAAAAAAAAAAAAAAGAACATTCTTCCTGCCAGTGACCATGTGTAGCAGTCATTTCTCCCAAAGAAAATAGGGACTGGGAAGATGGGGCTTGGCCTGGAAAGGGGAGCACAAAAATTCTTCTCACTAGGACTTTGAATTTTAGCCTGGACTGCAAAGTCCTTCAATGACTAGAGGATTCCAGGTGTTAGAAAGTAAACTAGCCACTGACACATGGCAACAAGGTAGAAGGGATGCTAGAGTCTTGAGGCTGGGTCTGGCCCTGGGAAAGATTTATAAGTTCATCTCTATGCTGCGATACTCTTCTCTCCAACCTTCTGTTCTTTAGAGAATTGAGAATAAGGATCTATCCCATGTTTGGAATCAAGAAAAAAAAGAGCAGTGTCACTTACTAAGGCCAAAAATAGTCGTGACAGTGGTGGTCACCAGCAAAAGACCACTTTGCCATGCAGAATGATAAACACATGAGGGTCATGAGCAGCAGAGGCATGCTGCCCAGGTGAGGCAGCCCCAGCAGAAGAGTAGAGAGGGTCTGACCCCAGGAAGCAATCCGCTAGGGTGGGAATGATTGTGTTCCCCCAACATTCACATGTTGAAACCTAATCACCAAGGTGATGGTATGACGAGGCAGGGCCTTTGGGAGGTACTTAGATCATGAGGACAGAGCCCTTGTGAATGGGATTAGTGCCCTTACAAAGGGGGCCCCAGAGAGCTGCCTTCCCTCTTCCCACCATGTGAGGACACGGCTGGAAGGCGCCATCTATGTACCAGACCGCAGGCCCTCACTGGACACCAAGTGTGCCGCCATCTTGATCTTGGACTTCCCAGCCTCCAGAACCGTGAGAAATAAATTCCTGTTGTTCATAAGTTACCCAGTTTGTGGCATTTTGTTATAACAGCCCAGATAAACTAAGACACCATCAAATAGCCCCCTGAATGGGAAGATCTCAGGAACAGCTGGGAGATACTTTGATGGAAGCTAATTTCTGGCAGTAAATCTGGTGGGAGTTAAGGCATAATAATTTGGATTCTTCTTTCTGGGAATGTGGCAGTACATTACATATTATGAGGAATCCCAGTACAGAACATCTTAAAATGCTGAATGAAATATTTATAATATCATTTAAAATGCTTAGCTGAGTTGAAGACAGTGAAAGAAACCCTCCTAGGATAAAAGTAGTAAAAAGGCACGAATCCAAGCCGTAAATGAGCATTGAAGCTAAATCTTGTCTTCAGAAAATCTGCCAATATATGATTGTGAAGTGTTTTTTGTTTTAATAGGGTATGAACATGTGGGGGAGGGGACAAGTGACAATGCCTGGGATTTATGCAAGCTACAGAGGTAAACTGAGACCCTTGCATAGAGCCAGGCCTACAAAAGACAGCAAGGCAAATTGGAAAACTAAAATTAATATCACTGAAATAGACAGTAAAAACTTTTACCTTTTTCAGCTTTGGCTCTGGGTAAAGAAGGAAAATAAAGGCTCCTCTGAGAACTACTAATCAAAAGGTGAACATAACATAGGCTTAATATGAAATTCACATGACTTGAGGAGCATGAAGAAAACCAACCTGAAAATTGCATTTACATGATTACAGGTAAGTGATGGCCCAAAGTGTCTGGAAGAAGAAATCACAAATCTCTGGGGAAATGACCTTTACCACAAATCTCAAAGAATGACAACAAAGTTTCAATGACCATAAATAAGGTCACAACAAAAAATCAGAAACACATGATGAAACAAACCATCATGAGCAAGAACCAGCAGAAATAACAAACAATAGTATCAGACCCACAAGAGCTATGTATATTATAAAAATTAGATTAAAAATGTAAATTAAATGTATTTAATGCCTTTAAAGAAGTAAAAAAGGATATTAAAAGTATGGCCAAGGAACCATAAAATATTTTTAAAAGACTAAGAATATTTGATATTAAGAAATTATAGATTTTTTTAGGGGATACAAAAATGGTAGTGTTGTTTGTTTAAAGGGGAATGCTTGCCTGTTAGAGATACATACTGAACTATCACAGATAAAATGATATAATGTCTGGGATTGTGCAGTCAGACAGGAAGTAGGTAGAAACACGGAGGAAACAAAATCAGCCATGAATTAGTCATTGTTGAAGCTAGATAATAGGGACATAGGGGTTTACTATACTATTCTTTTTACTTTGAATGCTTGAGGTTTTTCATCTTAAAAAAAACAAACAAACTTTTTTTTTAAGTGAGCAGGGAGGTTTGGAAAAAGCCAAATAGAAAAATTAAAAAGAATAGTAAGTAACATTAGAGATTCAGTGGACATAGATATCATAACAGACACAATTAACAATAGACTGTGTGAACTGGAAGATAGATTTGAGGTAATTACTAAGAATGTAGCCCAGAGATACAAAGAGATACCTTGAAAGTAGACTCAGAAGGCTAAAAAGCATCTATTAAATAATAGGAGTACCGGAGGAAAATAATTGAGAAAATGGGCAAGATGTATTATAATTTTAAAGAGATATTAGCCAAAAATTCTCCAGAGTTGATGAAAGACACAAATGCTCGCGTTCAGGAAGTCAAACAAGTCACAAGCAAAGAAACTCCACCTCGATACATCATGGCAAAACTCAACGATAACATGGAAAGGATCTTTCAAGAGAGAAAGGATATAGTGTATAAAAAGTAATGATTTGATTGATAATTGACTTCTCCACAGTGGCATTGAAAGCCACGAGACAGCAGAGAAATACTTTCAAAGTGCCAAGAGAAAAAGCTACCAACACGTAAGTGTGCACTAAACAAAATGATATTTTTAAAACAACCCTTGAAGCTACCCAAAGGTATTTGCCTTTTTAAAAAGAGGATACTCGAAACCCCCAATAGAATTCACCCACTAAATAAATAGCATGTGTGGCTGGGACAGGACTTGGGGGGAGGCAGATCCCAGAGTTGAGAGTCCAGAGCAACCTGTCCCTACCAGCAGCCCCCTAAAAATAGACCTGCCCCAGTGCTCAAGCTTATTATTTTTCAGAGGAGGAAATGAGAGGGAAATGATCCTTTTTTTAAATAGACTACGTGCAAAGATTTCCTTAAAAAGAGGAAATGCCATGCAGACAGTTCTCTGCACAGGACTGCTGGCTTCCCGTTCACTCACTTTCATGTAAATCATTTTTGTGAAGACACGTTACTGTTATAAAAACTGATGTGTTTTCCATGCAGTAATGGCCAAGGATCTTAAAATAACATGCCTGAGCTCCAAGCTGAAAGCTAAACATGGCAAAACATGGAAATCCCCAGGCTGGATCTGATAGAGAGCTGATTAAACAACTCAGGGTATCCTTCATGAGAAACCACGAGCTTTATCTACCTGCTCCACTGGGCAGTAATGAGGAAGGGAAGGGGAATACTGAATTGTTATGAAAAAATTCTACTAAACATGGCATATTTCCAGAAGCAATCTTTTTTTTTTCCCTCCCCTATGCAGGGCACTAATATATTTGCCGTATAGCATTTCAAGTGCCACTTTGTAAAACAAACTTTTTAGCTCAGAACATTATTAAACATACAGAAAAATTGTGAAGCTAGCAGAGAGAATTCTCCTATACCCCCACACCCAGTTCCGCTATTATTAGTGCACTACATTTGTTATAACTAATGAACCAAAATTGGCATATTATTAACTAAAGTCCATACTTTATTCAAATGTCCTCATTTTTCCTTAATATTCTTTTTCGTTCATGTCTCCTTAGGTTCCTCTTGACTGTGACAGTTTCTTAGACTTTCCCTGTTTTTCATGACCTTGACAGTTTTGAGGATTTCTTCCCAGATATTTTGTAAATGTGCCTCGATCAGAATTTGTCTAATGTTTCTCTTATAATTGGACTGGAGTTATGTGTTTTGGGGAAGAAGATCACAGAGGAAAATGCCATTCTCATAAAGTGTCCATTTTTTTTAAATCTTATTTTTCCTTTTTTTTTTTTCTTAAGGTAGGTGTGAGCATGTAGGATCAAATATGTACAAAAAATAAATTACTGGGGAATAAATCAAAATCTTATCAGAAGTTATCTCAGAAGAGTGCAGTTCCCGGATATCTGTACTTCCAACTTTTTGCTTATCTGTGTTTTCTTAATGTTTTGCAGTGGACACGTGGGTCTGTAGTGTGATCTGGGGTCTCACTCACGAAAGCTTAGCCTTGCATCTGTTTCTCCAGCTCCCCCAGCAATGCTGGGGAGAACAATCCTTTAATAAATCACATTTCTGCTGAAATTAGACAGAATGGTTTCTGTTGTTTGCAACAAAGAACACTGGCTGATATATCCAGTCATAAAACACAAGCTCCACGAGAACAGAACATCATGCAGCACTTGACGCATAATAGATGATTAATAAATCATAGACAGAAAACAACTGCAATCCTATCACCATTCTGTTTACAGTCTATGAAGGAAGAAAAAATTTAAAAAATTACGCACAATCCCATCACCAGAGATCATCACTATCAGACTTTCAGTGACTCTACTTCAAGCTTCTCTTTCTCTATAATTATAGGTAGACATCCAGATGTATAAAGAAATAGAATTTTTAAGCAAAGTGTGATTAGAAGATATATATTGTTTGTAACCTGCTTTTTTTGTTTTTTCCTCCTTTCTTACTTTTAAAAACCTCAATACATCATAGGCATGATTCCATGTCAACAAATTTTACCTACATCATCATTCTTACTGGCTGATAGCTGCAGGTATTCCATTGTTTGTATAAACCATAATAAACCAATTTCCCGTTTTTGGACTTTTAAATTAGTTCTAGTATATATGTATTATACATGCAATATATTTTATATATGTATTAAATTATTACACATATTGATATATAGAATTATGCACACTTGATCATATATCTCTGCTCACTTTTTTCTGTTTTAGAGACAGGGTCTTTTTCTGTCACCCAGGCTGGAATGCAGATCACAGTCACGATCACAGCTCACAGCAGCCTCGAACTCCTGGGTTTGAATGATTCTCCTGCCTCAGCCTCCTGAGTAGCTGGGCCTACAAGTGAACGCCACCATGCCTACCTAGGGGAGTTTTAAAAAGCCACCTTATTTTTGCATGCAGTGAGATATTCTAAGTAATTAAGTATAATAAACCACCCACCGTGAGAAAACCCTGAATCAATAAAGAAGTAGAAATGGCTGCCGACTACTGAGAACTGGGTTTCGTAAGTGAGACCTGCCAATTTCCCCATTTTGCAACCAACAGAAAATCCCACTGGATATTAAATATTTCCCTCAAAGGCAGGTGGAAAGAAACTGTGCCCCTACTGATTAGCAAACATGCATTTCCAATTTAGGGCATCTTGTCATTAATTGTCGCTTTGGTCCAAAGCGTAGCTTTTCTGGCTCCTCCTAGAAATGTACCATCCCATAAAAGACGCCTCGGTATAAATAATAGAATAATTGTAAAAAATGAACAAATGTACTCCTCTGCATTCGAGTGGTTGCCATGGCAATGAGTGGATCACCGGTGCAAATTACCTACGAGCCAGCCACGCGGTGAAGGGCCCAGCGCTGCCTCTCTTAACCAGAGGCTGCCTCTACGGTTCAGCTTGTGAGGCCGTCTCTTCCGGAGTTGGAGAGCGCTCAGATCTGTCAGGGAGAGCTGCCCACCTTCTAAATCACAGATCTCTCAACGTCTCTCTCTTACCCCACTCCAACTGCACCCTCACTAGGTTTCCTAATGGAGTCAGCAGGGAAGTGATTCATACCAGCCTTAAGTGTTCATTAAGAAATATTGGTACTAATGAACTAAGATAATTTATTGGAAGCATGCACTTAAAAATTACTCTTTTTTTCTGTTTCCAGTTTCATGAACAATTTTCCCTTTAAGCAATTTAGGAAGCTTTCCAAGGAGCTGCCGTAAGCTCTTACGTATTTGGGGGCTGGTTTCATATTCTGCCATCTTTATGCTCTTAAATCTTTCTCTTTCTTCTCCTTTTCCTCTTTCTCTATAATGTCGATTACTAAGTGTTTGCACAACTGCTATGTCAGCAGTTAATGGCCAGAATGTATTAAAGAAATGATTGTTGTCAGGATTCAGAACTGGAATATAGCCTGAAAAAGCCAAGAGAGGCTAAATTCTGGGGGAAGGCCACGGCCAGACACACTGGGTGTTCGGGTTGTATTTGATAACCACAGAGGAGTTCTACCCGTACTAGGCCCCAGGGCCTTAGAGCCAAACTGGACTTTGATCTCTGGCCAACAAGCCCTCCTTCTCCCATCCTATCTCATCCCTAAGGTTTTTAGTGATGAATTTCCTCGTGTCTACAAGACCCTTGACGGGTTCTGAAAAAGTGTCCTTCCACTTCCTGGTCTTCCAGCACCAGGGGGAAGGGGGAGGCTTGTTCCCCCCAGCTTTGAGGATCTTGGACCCCTTTGAATCTGATGGAGGCTGAGGACCTTGCACACGCATGTACACACACACATTTCCTGCCACACACAAGAACACTCTCAATTTTTGGCGAGTTTGTGGATTCCCATGGAAGCTTAAGGTAAGGACTGCAGAGCAAAAGGTATTAGTCAGCATGAAAGGGTATCAGCCCAGATCTAGTTTTCTGTCCTAACATAATGTCATCCGTGAGTGCTGATTAAACACTGCTTTTATGCCTGGCTGCTCTATCTCTGGCTAGATACTTTGACATGGAAAACAAAAAGAAAAAAAAGAAGATATGATCTCTGTTCTGGAGGATCTTATAAGTGAACAAGAGGCATGAGGGGAGACAAATATATGAACAAGCAAATAGAAAACAGTACAGAAGGCTAAAGGGGAAAAGGGCAAATCTCTCTCTCTCTCTGCACACACACACACTCACTGCAGAAAGGAAGACAAGGAAGCAGAGATCCTATGGGCTAGAATTAGTCACAGAAGCCTTCACAGAAGAAGTCATTCTTGGATGAAGATCCGGATCCCAGGTCCTACCCCACCCACAGGGGAAGGAAATTGGAGACTGTCAAAGAAGTGGGCTCTCCGAGGCTCATAGTGTGACGAGGACACTGGCTTCCTTATTAACTCTAGTGCTGATTTTCCCCACATCCGGAACTGGGAAGGAGAAAGGTTGAGCAGTTTATAGAAGACGAGGAACTTTCTGTCCACCTAAAAGTGGTGTGGATCTGCATCTTCTCTCGATGTTTTGGTTGTGGAAACCCAACAGTGCCAAGAAGCTATTTCCTCGTCTCTCGGGGCAGGGTTACTGAAGTCCCAGAGCTGCTCTGTTATGGGAAGAGTTCACGAAAGTATGTCTTAGGCAGAGAGAAAAATAACAAAAGGGGTTTTTTCAACTTAAAATATTTATACGAACAGGAATACTGTGCTATATCACTCAAATGCTACGCTAAACTGCAGATTCGGGCAACCTCCCTTGGGCTGTGCCTCAGCAAAGCAGCTGAGCGATGGAAGATCAAGTTTACATAAAAATGCACACCCAGCCCGTGGTCATCCATATGCAGCAGTGCCCCAGCAAGCATCCTGCATGTGCAGCCTGCACCGTGGGCTTTCCAAAACAACAGGAAAGGATGTATACCTTAGACAGCATGCTCTGCTTTCTATCATTTTTTTAAAAGATTTTAATACAACTGTCTGAGCCTGACCAATGATTTAGACAAATCTAATCGTGGCTGTAAAGAGAAATCATTGCATTTTGGAGTTCCACCCTAAGTTTGCTTATCTGAAGTCCAAAGACTGACATTTAAAGAAACGTACAGTTTGCACAGAAATAGAGGCAAAAATGCACTCCATTGAAAGTCTTCTGAGGTGACGACTTGCCCCCAAAGTATGTGTTTTAGAGCACTCTGGATCGCTACAGCAATCACCTAAAACATCACATGGGAGCAAAGCGGGAAAGCAAACAGTATCGTTACAACTTGAACATTTTTGTTTTTTAAGCTGGATTTTAAGTTGGTGACATTATTGCCAAATGAGAACATTTCAAGTTGAGAAAGAAGCCACTCCTTGGCATTGCATGAATGTGCCTATGTGGTTTTGCATTTAATTAAAAATGAGATTGTTTGCTAATTATTTGGGAAAAGGAAGTGGAAATAGTCAGAAAGCTATCCTGAGAGGAGGGGCTGGGGCTGCAAGCCAGTGTTCACCCCTCCCGCTCAGCAGGCTCTCTGGTGACACCCAACTGCCACTCTAGGCAGCCCTTTGTCACCCTCTTTCTATGCAAACCCTCTGCAGCAGCTGGCACTGTTACTCCTGCTTGAAGTTACTTTTTGCCTGATTGAAAAAAAAAATAATTCAAGCATGTGTGGATAAAATAAATATCAAGGCTGGTGACGCTTAGATCCTGCAAGACCTGTTGGGGCTGGGGTGGCCAGTAAAGAGGGTTAACAGAGGAGCAACACCTTCTCCTGTGTCTTCTGATCAGTCTTCAGCCTCCACAGAATTAAATACACACACAAGTGTGTGGCTCCGGGCAGTCCTTGGTTTTATTCAATAACTAGCTGGTGAGGACCCTTTAGTGACACTGGTATTCATAGGAACCATGCTTGGAAGTCGGGGCTGCCTTAGGCCCTGGGAGAATCAGACTCAACGTTACATGTCTTCACGTCAATCTCTTTATGGACATGATGATGCTGATTTTTAATATAGATCTTTTTATGATGAGTTTGCGGATGGCAGAATGACTTTTATGAGGACAAACCCAATTATTATGTATGTAATTCATTGGGGCTTTTAAGATGTAGAAATCCGATTGCCTGCCTAGTGCGGGGGCCTTTTTTATTGCACGTTCAAGTATGTTTATGAAATTCTCTGGCACCAGATAACATTGCCGTACGATAAGAATGGGGAATGTTTATGTGACCTTGTGGCGATGGTGGCTGTGGTTTGAGGGGCTCTGCTCTCAAATTCGTGCTTTGTATAGAACATTCGATTACTCCTGGTGAAGACAGGATAATTTGGAGACACATAGAAGAGGCTTAACAGCTCCATAAACACAGTGGACTGAAAAGGAGGGTGCTGGTGTCTTCATCTCCCTGGAAGCCCAGAAGTGCCCTGTCCCCCACAGCACGCGGCAGGCCAGACTCCTGCCCACCCAATGGGGGCGGGGATGCTGAAGGGTGAGGACTGTCCCCGTGGGCAAACCCAAGAGGACCAGTCAGACAAAGTGTCATGGTGGGAGCTGTAGGCAGTTTCCAGGGCCCCCCAGGAAACCACTGCAGAAATTATTAGCCAAGGAAGATAACCTTGGAGAAGGCACGTTCCTGGGCTCCGACCTCTCTCCCTAATACAATGTCAGCTACCACTAATCAGGTGCTCTTGCTGTTTCTCAGGCTCTGTTCAATGCTTTGCATACGTCACCCCATGTAATCCTTACAACGACCCTTACAGAGAAGGACACCGAGGTTTGTGGCAGTTGAGTAGCTGGCCTAAGGTTGCACAGTGCCATTACCATTAACACTTCACCAATCTGGTCTCCGAATGCCGAGTCACAGCCTAGCTGTCTGTCTTCTCCAAGCCCACCGTGTCTGCGATCACAGGCATCCTCTTTCCTCCCAGTTTGGCAATTTCCTGTGACTTCCGTGTGGTTCACGGCAGCACTCATTTCCCAATTCATCACCTCAATTCAGGCTCTTACCCCACATCAGATTTTTACAGTCACCTCCTTATCCATCTCCCTGCCTCCATCCTCTCTCCCCGTGCCACAGTGTGCCTGATGGTCTCAGCGTGTCACGTAACTGCGTCACCTTCCCGCACGGTCTTCACGGACGGTCAGTGCGGTGTGACAGGAGAGACACAGGTTTAACACCAGCCCGTGCTGGGTCTGACTTTCAGCTCCGCCCCTTACTACCAGGTGACCTCCGAGCCTCAGTTTCCTCATCCATAAACAGGACAGGAATTTTTATCTATTTTATTTGCTGCTGAATCCCTGGTGTCTAGAACAATGGCAAGCACCTATTAGGCCTTAAATAAGCAACTGTTAAATTAGTAAATAATACAAGTAAATATTCAAGTAAAATATTACAGGATTGTTCCCCCTAAGAATTCTATAGTTTCTTCCTCAGAGTAAGTTAGAACTACGTAAACCTTGCCAGAACATACCACTGGGTCTTACCAATCACTTATGGATTTGATATTATATCTCTTCTTTAAAATTGAATTCTAGGCCGGGCGCGGCGGCTCACGCCTGTAATCCTAGCACTCTGGGAGGCCGAGGCGGGAGGATTGTTTGAGCTCAGGAGTTCGAGACCAGCCCGAGCAAGAGCGAGACCCCCGTCTCCACTAAAAATAGAAAGAAATTAGCCAAACAACTAAAAGTAGAAAAACTTAGCCGGGCATGGTGGCGCATGCCTGTAGTCCCAGCTACTCGGGAGGCTGAGGCAGGAGGATGGCTTGAGCCCAGGAGTTTGAGGTTGCTGTGAGCTAGGCTGATGCCACGGCACTCTAGCCCAGGCAAGAGAGTGTGACTCTGTCTCAAAAAATAAATAAATAAGTAAAAATAAAATAGAATTCTCTTCCATTCCATTCAATCCAGCAAGTGCTCATTGAGCCCCTACTGTGTGCCAGGGTTCCAAAGAATGTGGTCAGATATCAAGACCAGAGCTCAGAGGCCAGCAATGAAGGAGTGGAACCGTGAACAGATATTAATAGGGAAAACACTCTCGGATGATGCTGTAAGGCTGGGATTTATGAAGACTTCTACAGCACAGATAGGCAAGTATGAATTCTGCTGCAGTGGTTTCCCCTGGAGGGAACTGGACGTGAGGAACGAGTCGGAGGAGGCCGGGCCCAGAACACGTAGAACAGTGCTGCACAGAGAACCAGCACACGCAAAGACACGTGGTGTCGAATGCACGACGGTCCCGCTAGTCAAATATGATGCACGCACGGGGAGCGGCTCACAAGACCTGAAAGGCACGATGAGATCGGTCTGCAAGGCGCTTGCACGCCAAGGACTGTGTGCCCTGTTCCCGCGAGCACCGAGAGCCGTCAGGAGCTTTTAAGCAGTGCGATCTGACATCTTCAGAGGAGATATATTTGGAAATAAAGATACTGGAAATGACTATTTCTATTCAACCACCTTTTTTGTTTTTTTTTTTTCAATCTCCCTGGGGGACCAGAAGGGACTGATTAACGCTGTCAGCAGATCTGCCCGAGATAGGCCCTGGCGGATTACGGGACTTCTGGCCATTTCTGATAGTTTCTTAATCTTACAGGGAATCGGAGCAGCCTTTGTCTTTGTCACTCATCATATTTTCTAACGCCCACCCTGGTGTCTGACTCTGTGCCTTCCTTTAATCTTCTGGAAGATTTACGGCCCCGGCACTTGGGCATGTGACGAGCTCATCTGATGTCGGTTACCCTAGGTGGGGCTGGTGGAGAGAGAGTCGGTTACAGCTGAGGACGTGTGACAGCTCCGAGGGAAGGAAACATGCCTCTCGGGAAATCACTTGGCATTTCAGCTTCGTACGAGGGCCCATTGGGGAGGACAGGGGACGAGCTGCCAATTTGCTAATGGGAATCTACAACCCGGAGCTCCCTCTCTGCAGAGGGGTGGCATGCGCGTTGGCGGGATTGTTTGCATTTCCTCACATCTCGGAGGCTTCGGTGGAAATGCAATCCCTCAATATGGAAGGCAAAGCCAGAGATACAAAAATCACTTTGCTTTTATTTGCCCCAAACCATGTACACTCGAACAGATGAAATATGTATGAAGCGAGGACCATCTGTGGCATGCAGAGAGTGTGTCCCACTGAAGCATCCCGGGGCCTGGTCCTGAGGCTCTGATACCTGGCTGACTCGTGACAGAGACACACAGAGAGAGAGTGGCAACAGCATCTTTGAGCTTTTTCTGTCTGTCTCCCATACAATTTTTCCCCATGCAGTCTTTTCTTTTTTTTCTTTTTTTTCTGAGACAGAGTCTCGCTCTGTCACTCGGACTAGAGTGCAGTGGTGTCATCATAGCTCACAGCAACCTCAAACTCCTGGGCTCAAGTGATCCTCCCACCTCAGCCTCTCGAATAGCTGGGACTACAGGCACGCACCACCTCACCCGCCTAATTTTTCCATTTTTTTTTTGGTAGAGACGGGGTCTCGCTCTTGCTGAGGCTGATCTCCAACTCCTGACCTCAAGCAATCCTCCCGCCTCGGCCTCCCAGAGTGCTAGGATTACAGGCGTGAGCCACCGCGCCCGGCCTCCCCATGCGGTCTTGAAAATGCACTTTTAAAATGCACCTGCCTGAATTTTAATCTTGGATCTCTTTGCTCACAGGATTTCCCTCTGAGACTGCCTCTTAGACGAAGACGTTCTTTGCCTCCCAGAAGTCTGTAGGGCCTTCAGCATACCACGCGGCACAAAATTCCTGCTTGTTTCTGTCTCAGTGGATGAAACTTAGCTCAACTCTTACGCGGGGCCAGTGTTTGTGCCCTCTGAGCACTACATGCACATGGATGTACATCTGGGCACGCTCACACGCTTTAAATACTACTTATTGGGATCTACTGATTGTTTTGGTAGATATTAGATGGTGACGTGATTTTCCTTCATAAAAAAGAACATAGATAAAATGTACTGACATTGAACGTGCAGTTTCTGGTTCAAGGATGGCGCGTCCTCACTGGGTCCTGATATGGTGGAGAGAGAGAGAGAGGGAGAGAGAGAGGGAGAGGGCTCACTGGTGTTTCTTCTTGTAAGGACACTAACCCTATCAGATCAGGGCTCTACCTCCATGACATCATTTAACTTTAATTGCTCCCTTACTCCAAATACAGCCACCTGGGGGTTAGGGCTTCAACTTACGAATTTGGGGGCAGGAGGACACAATTTAGTCTATTGGACCCCCATCCTTTGTATTCTTTGAAGCCCAGCCCTCGTGGTTACCTGGTGCCATGCTACTCAATTCCCAGATACAAAGGCTGTGCATGCCTGGTTCCTTGAGTGTTACTCTGACACTCCCCTACCCTCAGTTGTATTTTTGGGGGAGCTCTTAAAGACAAATGACCCCCAGAAAACTTGAAAAACATAAAATGTACCAAAAAAGAAAATTAAAATAACCGACAAATTCCATAGCCAAGAAATAACATTTTGTGGTGCATCCTTCCAGCTAAGATACATAACTATCTCCTTGTCTATCCATATTTTTAATAAAAACTGTATCAGCCTTTAGAGACTGTAGCTGCGCAGGGCTCAGATACTGATTACAATTCAGTTCTGGTTCCCTGTGGATTGACTGTGAAACAAATGACACACCCAGGGATCCCATAAGCCAAAAACTGTCTTTAACATTAGACTCTCAAAAGAATTGTAGAGCCTCACTTTTTCTCATGACAGCAGTCGTATGGGAGTAATGTGGATGGATGATCACACGTACACAGTCTCTCTCTCTCTCTCTCTCTCTCTCTCAAAACATGCTACCCCATCATTGCTTTGAGATAAAGACCAGGAGCTCACCACAATCTGGAAGGTTCTCCACGTGCACACGCTGGCCCTGTCTACCTTCCAGCCCCATCGCCTGCAACTGCACCCCGTCTTTCAGTCCTTCAGATGACAGTGTGAAGGGTCCTTCCTTCCTCAGGGAAGTCTCCCCTGAATCCCTGACTAGCTCAGATTTCTCCCTTTCATGCATTCCTACAACACCAGGGACCTCCTTTTCTTAGCATTTATCCAGGTTGTGGTTTAACGTTTATGCTGCTTCCCAGATGGGCTGGAACTCCATGCTCACCACGGCAAGCCCATCACCTAACCCTGCGCCTGTCACATAGCAGACACCCAGTGTTTCATAAAGGAACAACCGAAGAAAAGAACACATACTTGATTTTTTAGAATTAGTGTTTTCTGATGAGATAAGCAAAACCAAGGCCCTAAGCTTACTTCCCATCTGAGACCGCATGGCCAATTAGACACAAACGGGGTTGAGATCAGGTCCCCAGGTGCAGAATGAGGCCTCCTCCCACAAACCGGTGACGGGGGCAAGTGCAATAGCTGGTTTCCCGAATTGGACATTTTAAGCAAGGTCAGGATATTGGGGCTTATTTTCCTGGGGAAATGTGGAAGCCGCAAAATAGTGAACAGGATAAAAAGTTATGACTTATGTTTGAAGGAAATTGCTTTTCAGTACACCAAATTACTGCATGTTCTCCATCTCTGAACACAATTCCTTCTATGATTATGAAATCGTATTCTTTCCTATGTATTTTTCCCCTTCGCTTCTGTCTGTGGTAGGTATTAAATAAAAGATATTTTATTTTTTTAAAAACAGAGTAAGAGAGAAATAAAGAGAAGATAAAGTGACCAGGCAAGTTATTTATGAGGGTTCACCATCTGTTCCTTTCAAAAATGCAATAGGCTTCTTTAATATAACATTTATCAATATGGATACGGGTTGTATTGAATGAAAAGAACTCCAGGGGAGAGAAAAAGCAAGCAGTCGGTGATGAACATGTTCTAGGACACAACCACTGGCTGACCAGTATCTGGCTTGTTGAGAGCCGGAGCCAAAAGGGAGGTCTAGACACGAGTGACAGTTCTACTGGGGTGTCAGTCAGCTGCAGTGATGGAAATCTTGGCACACACCGTAAGTACACGAGAAACATACCTTTTTAAAATTATCTCTCATACCTCTTAATGGTAAGCCTCACTTCTTTGTGAAGTAAGCACCCGCTGTGTACCATGTTTGTGGCACTGCCCCAAATCTCCAGGATGTCGGGGCACCTGGCGGTTGGGGCAGGTACATGGAGAAGCCACCTGGGCCCTGCACAGCCTGTGGTCTTTAAACTGTATGTCCCATCATCCAGGCCTTTCTTTTTTCTTAGATCTCTTTGCCATCTTCTCTGCAATTCCAGGAAGCCAGTCAGCACAGGAAGGAAGGAAAGTCCAGTGTTATGGGTTGAATTGTGACCTCCAAAGGAGATATGTGGAAGTCCTAACCCCCGGTGTCCCAGAATGTGACCTTACTTAAAAATAAGGTCGTAACCAGGCACCGTGGTGCATGCCTGGGGTCCCAGCTGCTCGGGAGGTCGAGGTGGGAGGATCACTTGAGCCCAGGAGTTTGAGACCAACCTCAGCAATGTGGCAAGACCCGTCTCAAAATAAGTAAATAAATAAATAAGGTCTTTACAGAGATAACCAAGTCAAACTGAAGTCATTAGGGTGGGCCCTTATGCAATACGAGTGTCCTTATATTATAAAAAGGGGAAATTGGACACAGAGCAGACACATGAAGGGAATATGGTATGAAGACACAGGAAGAAGATGGCCATGTGACTATAGTGACGCATCTCAAAACAGCTCGGGCAAAAACAGGAATTTATCATCAGGATGATGGACTGTCTCACGGACTCCAAGAACTGGAATGTTCTTAGGCTCCAGAAGCATTTAGATCAGGTGCTATATTAGTTTCCTAGGGCTGTCATAGCAAAATATCATAGACAGGGTGGCCTCAACAACAGAAATTTTGTTTTCTTTCAGTTCTGGGGGCTGGAAGTCCGCGATCAAGGTGTCAGCAGGGCTGGCTGCTTCTGAGTCTTCTGTCCATGGCTCGTGGATGGCGCCTGCTGTGTGTGCTCTGTCTGTGTGGTGTGTGTCCCAGTCTCCTCCTCTTATATGGCACAGGTCGGATTGGACTAGGGCCCACCCTAATGGCCTCATTTAACCTTGATCACCTCTTCAAAGACCCTTTCTCTACATACAGTCAGTCACATTCTGAGGTCCTGGGGGTGAGGACATCCACACACGGATGCTGAGGGGACACAAGTCAGGCCATCCTGACCCTCCGTCTCGAGCCCCGCTTCTCTGCTCAGCTGCATCCATCTGAAGACTTGCAGCCAGCATGGCGGCCCCAGCCCTGGCCTTTCCATCCCAGCGTTCTCACCCCAGGCCCAGAAGGTCCCGGAGAAGAGACCCAGTGGCCCAGGCAAGGTCAGAGCCGACATGGTGGCATCTCCGAACTCTGAGTGTCCGGGGAAATATGATGGAAAAGATCCCATTCCCACCCGCCCCCTCCGATTTTGTGCAAAATACATGCGGAAAAACACAAATTCCTCATTTTCTAATCATCTCACAAAATCCAGCTTTTCGTGCCAATCTCCTTTCTCCCTTTCAGCAAAATTGATTAAGAAAACATTCATTTCTTGTGTAGGCTATCTTACAGAATGCATGTGCCCCCAGGCTGGGTGATTTTAATTTTGACTAAACCGAGAAGATGGAATGTGGGAGGGAGGAGGATGTGCCTTCAGGTGCCCACTCCAGATAATTGGGCCTCACTTGTAAAACCAGCGGAAAGTGTATTCTCCCCCTTAGCACTCGGGCGTGCTGCCCACCTGCCCCAGCTCAGGCGTTGGAGCAGGTGGGACATTCCAGTCGGGTCCCATGAGGCTCCCCTTGTCCCATGTGCCTCTCCTTACACTTTCCGTCTTGCCCTGTGACAGGGTGACTGCTCTGAGGAAGACAAGCTTTTCCACACCCACAACACACGGAGGACCCGCTGGCACTGGGTTGCTGCTGTGGACTGAATCGCGCCCCGCCACAGTTCACATGCTGAAGCCCTAACCCCCGGTGTGATGGCCTTTGGAGATGAGGCCTCTGGGAGATATTTAGGTTTAAATGGTGTCATGAGGGTGGGGTCTTCTTGATGGGATTACTGCCCTTGTAAGGAGAGGTATCAGCTCGTGGTTTCATATGCACGCTCTCTCTCTTTCTCTCTCTGTCTCTGTCCTATGAGGACACAGCAAGAAGGTGGGTTTCTACAAGCCAGGAAGACAGCACTCACCAAACATCAACCCTGCTGGCACCCTGGTCTCAGAGTTGCAGCCTCCAGAACGGTGAGAAAATAAATCTCCGTTGTTGGAGCCGCCCAGCCTGTGGCATTTGTTACGGCAGTCCAGGGCAGGCTAACAGTTGTTGTTGGGGTATTTTCCCTCCTGTCTTTTTACTTTGAAGAATTAAAGAGCTCTTTGAAGGTGGGAGAAAACAAATGTACTATTGAATTGATTTCACGTTTGGCTATGAGAATTTTTGTTTTAACTCATTTAGTTCCAGAGTTTCAAAAAAGAAGAAAAAAAAACGAACTCAGATCTCAGAGGAAGGGCAAACCCTTCCCAAAGAGCCCACTATAACTTTTCTCTTTTCTTTAAAACAAGGGCCAACCCTTGCATGAGTCATCTGTGGTCAGAGTGTTATAATTGAGAGGCAGAAAAGCACAGTGTTGAGCTCTGGAGCCAGATGACCTGGGTTCAAATCCTGGCCTGGCTCTTGACATGACCTTGGGCAAGCAATTTTCACCCTGTGCCTCAGTTTCCTCATCAATAGGGGATGAGAGTAGTGGTATCTTAGAACATGGCAGCTCCTGTAGGGTGACATGGGGAACAAGGTACGTCTCAGAAGAAGGGAAGTGTGCTTGATAGGCCGTTCTCAGTCGTTCCCTATAAAGCCTCCAAGCACCTACTGCCTACTCCAGGAAGCCTTCCAGAATGCAGAAGGGAGTCTAGACCAGACCAGAGCTCCACAAGGGCAGTTCTCCGAAGTCACAGGTAAGTTGTACGTATGCATCCTGTTAGTCTAGACATTGTTACCCGAAGTGTGGTCTGCGGACCAGCAGCATCAGCTGTCCCCTGAAAGCTTGTTAGAAGTGCAGAATCTCAGACTCACTGGAATCAGAATCTGCCTTTTATCAGGTCCCCAGGTCACTTTGCACATTAAAGCATGAGAAGCACTGGTTCAGGTGTCACCCATTACATTGACAAGAACCATTGGTACCACCGTCCCTGGAAGGGGTCAGTGGAGGGGAGCGGAAGGTGCGTCCCTGCTCTTCGGAGCTGAAAAGGTTCCTCACACCTGCAGTCTCTGGCCACCGTGTGTCTGTGCAAAGAAGACTAGGGGACACCAGGGGAGCTGCTCCAAAAACATCTCTTTCATGCAGGCTTTTGTTATATCCTAGGCAAATCCACCTGCAAGATACTGGGTCCTGAACACTGCAGTGGAGTCAGACAGATGAAGGTCACAGACCAGAAGCTATGCTGGAGGATCGTTCCAGGCCACGAACACCACTCATCTTAAGAAGACAGACATTCTAGGCCGGGCGCGGTGGCTCACGCCTGTAATCCTAGCACTCTGGGAGGCCGAGGCGGGCGGATCTTTGAGCTCAGGAGTTCGAGACCAGCCTGAGCAAGAGCGAGACCCCGTCTCTACTAAAAATAGAAAGAAATGATCTGGCCAACTAAAAATATAGAAAAAATTAGCCGGGCATGGTGGCGCATGCCTGTAGTCCCAGCTACTCAGGAGGCTGAGGCAGTAGGATCACTTAAGCCCAGGAGTTTGAGGTTGCTGTGAGCTAGGCTGACGCCACGGCACTCACTCTAGCCTGGGCAACAAAGCGAGACTCTGTCTCAAAAAATAAATAAATAAAAGAAGACAGACATTCTGTTTATAATAAGGATTGTCTGTCTATCAACAAAACCCAGCACACTTGCGTGGGTAAAGCCATCTAAAGCCATAGGCAGAGCTTGTATCATCAATCAATCCAGAGTCAATATGAAACCCCATGTCAGGAGCCAATGGACAAGCCAGAATATTGTTAGCAACGACTCCAGTTCCCTCCTGTGACCCTAAAGGCCGTTAGTTGATTTGGGGTGTCATAGGTCACGTTCCCTCCTAGGTTTGCCACTAGCAATTGGAAGATATAACCTCACCGATTAGTGTTCTGTAGCATGCATGAAACTTAGATATTTTTTTCCTTTTTTTTTTTTTCCCAGTTTGAAGTCTTTGCCTGCAGACACAACTGAGAAATACAATAAAGGCAACAAATATTGTTCTGCCTGCTCATGCCGAAAATGATCCAATCTCTGACTCAGCCTTACCTTCAAAACAGTGCCTATGCCAAGCAGTGCCCGTGACGTTTAAGGTCGAGTCGCAGCATTCTGCACACTGACACTGCAGAAATACTAAAGCCCAGGCCGGAACAAAACCAGCCACTCCCTGTAAATAAAGTTTCCATAGACAGCGAAGCTCACCCAGATGGAAATCCCACAGGCCCCACACTCATGAGCCTGAGGCCTAAAGCTACCCCAAAACAGAAGCCTCTCTCGCCACCTACTATTTTGCTCTCCAAATGCTTATTTTTGTCAACAACTCATGGTTCTGGGTCCATGAAACGGACATTAGGGTTTTCCAGGAGCTCAAGCAATAACAGCCATCCTCCCCACCTTTGTTTAGATAATTAGCTAAGTCAAGCAGATGGAGACGAGCGATCACCCTTATCCCCAAGAAAGCTGTTCAAACCGTGGCCTGTAGTCTGCAGTCAAGCGGCCTTGCTAATAACTCACCTGTCCTCCAGGAGAGAAAGCAGCCGGAGGTGGGACTGGGACCTAGGATTCCTGCCCCTACTAGCTCTGAGACGTGTCCCCTCTGAGGTTGAACCAGATGATCTCTGAGATGGCTTCAGGAGCCAAGGATTCTGGGGCTATCAAGGTAATAGGATCCCGTCTGTTTTTCTCTCCAGGCCTGAACTATTCTCCAGCCTCAACTTTCGCCAGGTGATTCCTGAAGCTCTGGAGGCCCCATCCACCGGCCTCCGTTCACAAAGCTTCACACTTTCCCCCTCTAACTCCTGCTGCTGCCCATCCCTCCTAACCTAAACCCACTCCCCTTCTGCTGACTCCTGCCTGCCTTTCTTTTCCTTTTGCAGACGTCTCCGGCCCCCTGGGCCTGGTCTCCCCCTAAACTGAAGTCCCAGCAATCTCAGTTCTTGCTACTCCACTCTGGGAGCCCCCGATTCTTCCCAGCCCTTCTCTCGGGCCAAATAAACATCACCTGTGCCACTCACAGAAAGACATTTCTTTTTAATCCGTGAGCCTGTCTAAGATGGTTTTGTCCCTTCTCTAATTGTTTGCCCTGGGGATGAAACTGCCTTGCTTCTCCAATGGGGGCAGTTAAACTTTAAAGACCCTCTCATCTGCTGTGGCACTGGGGCCCGGGGCGGGGCGGGGGGGGGGGGAAGCTGTTATTATTTAATACATATCAGGGGCCTCCAACTCCCTGACGCCTCCCACCGATCTCGCTGTCACTATTACGTGCATTGTCCGTCCCCTGCTGGCATTTCTGTATGGGATCGCCACCATACGGATGCCGATAAATGCTATGTAAAAGTCTATTAAATTAATCTAATGGCTGCCATGCTGGTCCCCTAATGACACAGCAGATAGGAGGGTCTTTAAGTTTAAGTGCTTCCAGGAAGGCTCGGAATTATTTTCCTCGCTGGACTATGGTTTAAATAACCAAGCTGTAGCTATTAAGGGGATTTTCTCAAAACTCCAACCTTCTAACTCCAAGTTCAAACTAGAGGCTCCACGTGGGGAACCACTCAGGTTCCTAGAGACAAGTTTGCAAAACATTCAGATTTATTTCTTAAATTTTCTCTTCTGTGCTTTCCCATCCCCACTCCCTGTGCCCCTCTCACCTCTTGTCATTTCCTCCTTTCTTTCTGCCTTTGTACTAATCTACTTTCTGCCTTTGTCGATTTGACTGTACTGGACGTTGCATATAAATGAAACCACACGTTATATAGTCGTTTATGTCTGGCTTCTTCCACTTAGCATATTTTCAAAGTTAATCCATGTTTTAGCATATATCAGTACTTCATTCCTTTTTATTGCTGAATAGCATTCCGTTGTACAGGTATACTATATTTTATTTATCCATCCATCAGTTGATGGATATTTGGGTTGTTACCAATTTTGACTATTATGAATAATGTCGCTATGAACATTTGTGCACAGCTTTTTGTGTGCACATATGTTTTCATTTCTCTCGAGCGTATGCCTAGGTCATATGGTAACTCTGTGTTTAACAATTCTAGGCATTGCCAGACCACCTTCCAAAGCGGTTGCACACTGTACACTCTCACCAGCAGTGTGTGAGGGTTGCAACTTCCCCATGTGATCACCAACACGTACTATCTGCCTTTTTGATTCCACCCACCCATTGGTTCTGAAGTGGTATCTCAGCGTGGTTTTGATTTGCGTTTTCCTGAGGGCTAGTGATCTTGAGCATCCTTTCTTGTGCTCATTGGCCATTTGCAAATTTTCTTTGAAGAAATGTCTACTCAGATCCTTTGACCATTTTTCAACTGGGCTGTCTGTCTTTTTAGTTGACCTCTGGAATCCATCCACATCTCTCCATTTCCCTAGTCCAAGGCACCATCATGTTCCACCTGCACCACTGCATGAACATCCTAACCCATCTCCCCTTGTCGCCTCTTGCTCCCTGCCAACCTCTCTTCCTACAGCAGCCGATATATTATTTTTAAAATGCAAATCTGATCTCATCACTTCTTGCTTAACACCTTTCAGTTATTTCCCATTGCTCTTGGGACAGAGCCCCAAATCCTTCATGTGACTTTTCCAACCCATTTTGAACCTTTCAGCCCCTCACTCTGTGCTCACCAACACTGGTGTCCTCTCAGATGCTCGAATGCCCCAAACTCCTTCCCACTTCTGAGCTTCCACTCACGTTGCACATCCGATGGGTTCTCACTGAGCATCTGACATGTGCCGGGCACTGGGCTGGCCACCGAGGGTGCTGCAGTCACCAAGTCCAGTACACTCCCTGATCTCTTGGGGCGGACAGTCTGGATGGGAAGACAGAGGGTCAACAAGCAATTAAACAGGTGTCTACATAATGCCAGTTGCAAAGGGTGCCAGGAAGGAAGAGTACATAGTACGGTGCATCGTTTCCTCTGCTTAGAAAGCTCTTCTTCCCCAGCCTGGCCTGAACAGCTATTCAGCTAACATGTCACTTCCCAAGCTAGATCAAAATCCTCTGTACTGCACCCTGCAAATCCTCTTTGGAGCGTATATCAGAACTTTAAATCAATTATTTTACATTTTTATAATTATTTGCTTAACATGTGCCCACTGCATTGTGAGTCTTCTTGCCTCTGTGTCCATGGTACCCAGCAGTCTCTGACCCATTAAAGATCTTAAACAGATGCTGATCGAATGAATAAATGAATGCAGGAATGGAATGAATGAATGATGGCTAGAGCCCGAGGTGCCCAGCAACTCTCCAACCAGACATCTGTTGTCTTTGACCTCCCACCTTTTTTTTTTTAATTTAAAAATTTCTTTATTTTTAATTATGGGTATATAATACTTGTGTATATTTATAAGGTACACGTGATGTTTTGAAAGAGGCATAGGATGTGAATTAATCAAACCAGGGTAATTGGGGTGTCCATCACCTCGGGCATTTACCATTGCTTTGTGTTAGGAATATTCCAGTTCCACTCTTTCAGTTATTTTAAAGCATACCCTACCTTATTGTTGATTACAGCCACCTCTTTCATTGCCACTGTACAAGTCAAGTCCTAGCTGGTGTCATCTTTAACTTAGTCACAGGAATCCAGATTGCTCCTTTTTATTCTCTCTTTCCATAAATATGTGCCCACGGCAGAGCAGTTCACTTGCCCTCTTCAGAGATGATTCATTAGGAACGCCCCACCCAGACGGCCACTGGAGTGCGGGAACAAGGACAGCACTGCAAGCCTGAGGCCGGGACTGGGGGTATAGTTAGTCACCGCTGGAGCCCACAGTGTGTCCGGGGATGATCAGGAACATGACCCAGGCTTCCCTCTGCCTGGCGAGCCAACATGTCGTCAGCCTCTTTCTCTTTCATTTCCTGGCCATTCTGGGTCCAAGCAGAATGCTCTCTTGGCAACTATGGATACAAAAGAGCTAAGGTCCTTCCTGGCTAGGTTTCCAGGGGTAATTCTTAGGCTGAGACAGACGGGGGCCCAGGAATCCACGCCCTCCTCTGGGTTCCCCCATCCTTGTGCCCTGAAGCCCTCCTGGCACAGCTCTTCCTGGCCTTCCTCATCCTCACTCCTTGGAGACCACGTTACCTCCCAGACTGACCCCTGTTTCCTTCCTCCTACTGTTCTGTTTCTCCACCACTTCTCTCACTCTACATTCTTGGGATCCCAAAGTCATTCATCTTTCATTAAATTTTCTCAACAAACCTCCCTGGGATACTTTCAATGAATATTATGATGAATATTCAACTTAAAAGAAAACTAAGATTTGGCAAAAATGGGTACCTGTGACATGGTTATATTTGCTCATTGGGCCCTGACTACACACCCGTTTTTCCTACAACCTGTCACCATCATTCCAACCTTTGCTATTCCTAGAGGGCGGAGACTATCCTTAGTCTCTGCTCCCCGTTACCAAGCCTGCAGGTGGAAGGTACTTAGTGCTTGTTTGAGAAAGGATGGACAGAGGATGGGAAGGACAGAGAGGAGAGGAGAGAAGAAAGGGACAGTCTTCAGTTTAGACAGGATCCTGTTTCTTTAGTACACTGTCTAGAAGCCGAGCTATCCAATATGGTGGCCCTGGCCACATGTGGCTATTAAAATTAATTGAAATTTAAAATTCAGTTCATCAGTACTAGCCATATTTCAAAAGCTCAATAGCCACAAGTAGCTAGTGGCTACCGGTATTGGTCCAAGCAGATGTAGAACATTTCCATCATTGCAGAAAGTTCTTTTGGACAGACCCTGGAAACTTTCTAAATGCCTATAAATGGTTTGTTTTGGGAGAATAGGGAAATGTTTGGTGGTGGTTTTGCTAAGGATATGGTGAGAAAATGGGGCGACCCCAGACCATAAATACAATGTTAACAATTCTACTTATATTTCTTTGAAAAAATCAGATTTAAAACAAAGAAAAACAGAGATACTTGGCTTACCTGAATTTAGGAAGTAAAATAATCTTATGATTTTGTGGACTTAAAGCATAAACTTGAAAAAGTAACTAAAAATCCTCCTTATGATTAATTACTTCTGTTACTCTTAATCTTAACCTATGTTTGAAATGCCCTCACCCCGCCACGGGGACTGCATCAGTTAGGCAAATTAGCAGCCCTGTCACAGCCAGGGAGCACCAGGCACGAAACCTCATTGATTTTAATCTGCTGATACAGCCTTTGTGAAACTGCATTTTTTTAAAAGTGTACCAATTTAGTTAAAAATATAGAAACTCTAAAGAAAAGTCTCTTTTTAGGCAATCTTTAAAAGGCACTTTAGCAATAATGGGCACACATTCTACATTTTTTAGACTTATTAAAGTGTATTCCAGCAGGACTTGTGCTTAAACTGTCTTCTTTATTAGCTTAGTTTTTGTTGTTGTGTTTACTTAAAAAAAAATAAAATAAAAACAAAATTCTTTAGCTCAGAATTTTCATTGATTTAACGTCAGAGCTTCGCTGCTCTCTGTCCTGACTCCACGTCCTCTCCCCTGCAAGCTCCATGCTGCAGTAGTGAGGTTGTACTGTCTTCCCAGACGTGCAAGGATCTGTTCACGCAGTTGGGAAGCAGGGCGCCATATTGTTTTAGGCAGTCTCTTCCACAGTGAAGCCAGAGGAGCTTCTGCTGGAAGTTTAGGAAAAGGAAACCATACAGCAAATAGAAAGCAACACATCCCCTGCAGAATGGCAAGAGAATCTGTGATGCGGAAACTAAGAGAACAGTCTTAACAACATATTCCAAACTTCCTGCAGATGTTTATATCTTCAGACAGATGAAAAGTTGCTATATATAGCTGTGCTTTAGCAAAATACTTTTCAGCTCAGGCTGTATCCCAAGAATGATAGGTAAAGCACAATGGATTTTTTTTTTTTTACAAATGATGAAAATGTTTTCTCTGTTGGATAAATCAGATATGCAAGTCATTCAATCGCCAGGTTCTTCTCCAAACTGTGTCTTCCTCTTTGGTGGAGTGAAACAAAACATTGAATAATTAAAGCAAATGTGCAGTAGTAAATAATTCAATGTAGACCCCAAGCTGTGGAGATCAGAGACTTGGCTCCGACCCACTGCCACCTGGCCCCACTCACTTCTACCTCAGATTCTGGAACTTGCTATTCCCTCTTTCTGGAATTCCCTTGGGGCTTAGTCCCTCAGCTACTTGGAGCTTTGCACAAATGTCCCGCTCTCAGTGAAGCCCACCTTGACCACCCTCTTCCAAATTGCAAACACAAGGTCCGGGTAGACGCTCCCCAGCTATAGGAAGAGGACCCCTGTGGGGGAATCTGGTTCTACCAAGGGCAGAAACCAAATGTCGCAGCACTTAGGTGTGAGTCAGGCGGTTGTAGTCTCCAAGTTGTAACCCACCCTGGCACCCAGCATTTCTCCCTGGCTGCCCGGGGAGATCTGAGGGATGAAATTAAAACCCCAGCATTCATGGACATACCACTAACCCTTAGGTCTAGGCACATGCGTTTATTTTGTTTTTGTCTTTTTTTATTTTTATTTTTTAGAGGAGAATGTAGACCATACATTCACAAGGTTCAAAACTCAAAACATAGAAAGGATATTCAGTGAAAACCTCTCCTGCCTCTCTCGCCATTCAACTACCTGCTCCCTCCACTGAAAGCCACAGATGTCATCAGTGTCTGGTGCAGCCTCCCAGAGATATTTTATAGATATCCAAACAAAGATGTTTATATTTCCCCCTTTACCCAAACGGTGGCATACTATACATATGCTCTTTATTTTTTTCAGGTGTATGTCTTAAAGATATTCCCTTTTCAGCTTCCACACTCCGTTCATGGCAGCTTAGTAATCTCTTGGTGTACTATCATGTTTTATTTAAGCAGATCCCTTGAACATGCGGGCTATTTCGAACCCTTTGTTGTTAAAAACAGTAACCTTGAGCACGGGCCATTTCTGCCTGGGCAACTCCTATGGGGTTGCTGTGTCACGGGCGTGAGCTTTCTCAGGTTTGATCAACAGTGCCAAACTGTCCTTCCTAAGGAAGACGTCCTGTGTGATGTGTATGTGGTCTAATGTTCACCCTCTCAGGCAGAGAAGCTAAGACTACTGAAATAGGACCCTTTTAGCACAAAATCCACACTTCAGTGCTCAGGGCTTGGCACACAGTTGGAGCTTACTAAATGTTCGTTAGGCAAGTGTACAGAAGGACAAGAGGATGAGTAGATGGGAGGACTGATAGTTGGAGACACAAACTAACGGTGACATTCAAGACAGCGCAGGTACCGCCTCCTTCCACAAAACCCCAGTCTGTGCTTCCTCTGCTCCCTTTTGGTGTCAGGGCCACAGAGTTTAAGATTTCATTGTTCTCTGCTTTATATGTGTCTCTTTTGAATTCTCAGATTAAGGGTCAATTCCCGGAGGGTCAGGGCTGGCAAGGCTGGCGGTAAAGGGCAAAGCAGATGGAATCCCACCGTTTACTAGCAGGAGGACTCTGGGCAAGTTGCTAAATCTACCTGGCACCAGTTGCCTTGTATGTCAAATAGGGGTGAGTACACTTGTACCTACCTACCCCACAGGCGGTGTTGAGAGCATTTAACACACTAATGTGAGTAATGGGCTTACAGCACACCCCGCCAACGGCAAGCCCTGGGCAAATGTTTGCTGTTCATCGCAATCGTGTTTCTGTTGTGAGTACTGGTGGGCACACAAATACTCGGCTAATATTTCACCACTGATCCCATACACTTTCGTGAACAATGAATTTTAGTTGGACCATGCCATTCTTCCGGCACGCACGTTGCTTCTGATTCCTGTTGACCATCTCAGACCTTGTCTGCCCAGCTCAGGGCAATGAGAGCTTTGAGCAAGTCTATCTTAACTCATGCCACCAGTATGCCAAGATTACAGCCATGAACAAGACAACAAAATCTTTGCCTTCTTAGAGGCTTCTTTTTTTCATGGAGCAGACACAGCCCACGGAGCTAAGTGAAAATAAGGCAGCCACCCCGGGGAATTTGCTGCACAAAATGACTTTGTTTTGAAAGTTGCAGAGACAGAATTATCCCAATTGTCTGTCAACACCTCCCAACTCCCAACGCGCCTGGCTATTTGCTCTGCTCTGTGGTTCATTCATTTCAGCTATGAAGCTTTTACCTAAGTTCTCTGAATTTCCTTTCTCGAATACCTCCTTAATCAGATCCACTCTCCCCCTCACCTCCTTGATCTTCCTTCTCAAATGCAGTTGCTAATGCACACATGTTGTGCTGCAAACGACTTCGCGCCTGTTAATTTCATCCCCGGCGCAAGCAGGGATGCTTGAGCTATAACAGATGCTGCCTCCCCGGGGCTTCCGTGCCCATCGATCAGCTCTGTTGAGGAAGGAAAGGAAAGTTTCCTCCTTGACTACCATTTGAATACAATTTATTGCGTTCTGAAAGAAAAGTGGGGAGACGTAAAGGTACTGATAGGCGGTAACACAAACGAATTGTGACGGATGGCACTGGGGTTGCAGTTTCAACTAAAGTCACTAAATGATTGCAATGGGGAGGCAACTTCTCCACGGCTGTGCCAAATGGGCTCCTTCTAAAGGGCCAACGTGCCTGTTGGAGTCCATCAGGGAGTGAGATGAATAATTATTATTTACTTAAAATAAGCACACAGGGTTTTAGAGCAAGGACGTCATCAACAGACTATGTGAATTTGAATCCAGCCTCCAGCCTTGAGCAGGTTACTTAATGTATCTGTGTAGAATGGGAGGTCTCACTTGGGAGGGGATTAAATTAGTTAATATACAGGATTGTTGGGAGGGGATTAAATGAGTTAATATACAGAAAGTGATTAGAACAGTGGCCGGCATGTAGTAAGCACTACACTGATGTTCGCTCTGTTTGATGTGATGAATACTGAATTTTGTTCTCTGCCAGGCCCTGAGCTAAGCCTGTCTGTCCATGAGTTCCTTCACTCTCACCTCCACCTCCCACTCTGTGACACCCCCACTGCCCTCATATTTTAAAGGAGGGAACAGATGGAGGGCCATGTACTTGTCTTCCAAACCCAGTTGAATGTCTGACTTTGCTCTTATCCTTATTCAGTTTGTATATGTGAGTGTCTTCTGTTTATTTATTTGCATTTCTGATTACGTATAGAAACAAATTTTAAACCCTGGAAACAAAGACTCCAAGCTCTTCGTGGTGGTCGTCTTTGGGTGATAGGATTGATGCGGGACTAGTTTTTTTCCTTCTATTTTTCTTATTTTGCTGATTTATAAAGCTAATTGTGTTTGTGTTCATTTACAATGGAATGTATAAAATGAATGTTTTCAAATGGGGGAAGAGCAGATTTAGTTCATTCTCCCTCTTCCTGGAGTAACGTAATCAACCTCCTCATCAGAGCGTGTTACTGGAAATCGGGAGCTGAATGCCACACACTGGCCCGCAGCTGGCTGGTTGCTGAAGGGCTGTCGCTACGTCTGGGGACTTGCTTTTCCCATGAGATACCTAAGTCCACCCAACGACATCACTTCATATGAGGAATTTGTCATATACATACTTTACGGAGAATACTACATCTGAGATAAAGAGCAAAATATCATAAATCATTTAAAATTAGAATAAAAATAAACAACAACCAAAGCAACAGCATCTCCCCTGTGTAAGAATGAATTGCATAAATTTCAGGTGGTCTGTGAGTTCCTTGTGTGTTGGGCACTTCTGTTATCATGGGCCTGGCCTGAAACGGAGGTTAATTAGATGTTCCCTTGCAGCTCAGAGACCACTTCTCCTTTAACAATACCACTCGAATTTTCATTTATCTTTTCCACTTTCCTGCTCACTTGAAAATCTGTTGAGAAGGCATTAGAGATTGAATAAAAAAAGGGGAAAAATAAAGTAAAGGCAGTCCTGCCTCACACTAACCCCGTGGAAGACAGCAGCATGAAAGCTCTAAGGTAGGTTGTGGAGCTCAAGAATTCAGTGGGGTTAGAAGTCCTCCTCAGTCAGTCAACAGCTGCTACAGATCTTAGGGCACTCGCGGAAGACAGGTAACAGCAACGAAAGGAAAGCCTATGTCCTCTCTATGACCCTCATCTCAATTTTGCAACTTATTGTTACATAAAGACCCAAAAAGAAAAAATTAGAATTGTCCAAAATGTGATAGAACCCCCTATAAGATATGTATTACCAAAATAATGCTGTATAATGTGTCACCCGATTTAGTTGCTTACAATAGCAACCATGTGTGATTTCTCAGCCGGACAGTTCTGCTCACCTGTGTTAGGCTCAGCTAATCTTGGCTGGACTCACCCATGCATCTGTGGTCAGCAGGAGGTTGGCTGGGGACTGGGCCTCACTTGGGTTGACCTGCCCCCAATCCGCGTGGTCTCTCATCCTCCAGCAGGCTAGCCCAGGCTAGCTCACACGGCAGCTGGAATGGAAGCATGCAGAATCTTTTGATCTTAAATTCAGAACAGACTCTCCATCACTTCTGCTGATTCCACTGGCCAATGCACAACACAGGTGAGCCCAGATCCCAGGGATGGGAAAGAGCCAGGTCACGTTGCGAAGGGCGTGGTTACAAGGAGCGGTGAAAACTTGGGGCCATCTTTGCAATCTACCTACCACAAACCTGAAACATAATGGTACCTGAAATAAGCAACGATCAGGAAGTATATTTCATTGCTGTAATTGTTCTGGGACAGTGGAAATCAGAGGATCTTCACAAAGATAGAAACCAAAAAATAACTCATTGAAGTTGCTTCAGATGGCTTAACAAGGTCTCTTGATCTCAGTTTTTTTCCTGACATAATCAAGTTTTGACCAAAGGTAGAAACATAACTTGGGAAATTATTCTGTGGCCTGAAAAACATTCTCTTTTAGATGAAACTCTAAAAATTTATATTTAATAGTGTATGCGTACTATGATCGCAACCATGTGAAACTGCGTACGTACAAAAACAAAGATGGACTGGGAACACACTAGAGGGAAAATAGTTATGATACATCAAGTTAATGAGATGGTTGTGTTTTTCTCGTTTTTCAAAATGTTCCTTAATGCTGGGGTTATTTACTATCTTAAAATAAAAGGGGGGGATGTAAATTAGTTGAAAGCAAGGATTAAAGAGCATTTATCTTCCATAGTGTACACAATGCACAACAGCAGAAACTCAGTATTGTCTTTTTATTTTATCATCCTTGATGCTGACAATGAAATATTCAAATGCCAAGAAACACAAAAGCAGTTCAGAATTATACTGGAGGAAGAGTTATGTGACTCCACTATCATTACTTAATTCATATAAAATGCTTTAAATAAGTGGTTTTATCTTTATCTTGTGATCTTTTTTATTGAGCAGATTTCTATGAATGTATCTAATGATGACAAGGCAGCCGGGCCTGTGAGCTGACACATATCTAACTGTGCAATCACAGTCATTTGAAAAAAAGAACAAAAGAATAATCACAGCTATATATTCTCTGGGTGGTTTTGGATACAAATACAAAAATTGGGGCAAATGTTCACAATTAATGTATCCGAAGGCAAAAAGAAAAACCTGGCTTAGTAGGAAACATTTTAACTTAGAATGTCAAGTAATAAAGTTAACTCAGTGTAAGAGCAAAGGAAACATGTTTCATATTTTGTTTTCCAGGGTTGAGCACAAAGCTTTTAATCTTAGTCGGAAGCTTGATAAAAGGATGCAGCCCTCTCTGAGTCAAAAAAGCTGTTTTTGCTCTTTAGACTATTGAATAGCTGTGAGAAGTGAATTGATGGTTCTAGCCTATTCTTAGATCCTCCCTTGTCTCCTACTTCCCTACCAAGACCACACATAACCATAATAAGAACATTTTATATCCATGCCACGCTGATTCTTTTCAAATTATCTTTGCATATATTTTCTGATTTAGGATTCTTCCAACCCAGTTGATTGGATGGCACAGATATTATGATCTCCATTTTACAAATAAAGAAACCAAGTTAAGCCGGGTGTGGTGGTACGCACCTGTAGTCCCAGCTGCTCAGGAGGCTGCGGCAGGAGGTTTGCTTGAGCCCAAGTGTCCTTGTCCATAGTGTTCCCTCTGGTTTGCTCCTTCACTTCCTTCAATCTCTGTCCAGACATCAGCAGTGAATTCTCCCCTTGGCACCCTAGTTAAAGGGGGCCCTCCTTCCCCCACGGCCCCCACTTCATGTCAACATGAAGGATGTGATATGTGATAGGACAGATCAACTCATTCATTTGTTTATCTACCACCTTCCCCCACTGAAAATGAAGCCTCGGGCAGGCGGGCACATGTTTTAAATTTTGATTCAGTGCTTGATACTCAGGACCTAGAATAATGTTTTATACACAATAGATTTTTTTGTCTTCCAGGGGGAGACAGAAATTAAACAAGTGAAAGAGCAAAGTTATCATACCATATATCATATAATTGAATGATTTATGCTATAAAGAAAAATGAAGCTGGTAAGGGAATAGACAACTATATCTTGAACATTTCCTTGTCATGATACATTTTTCCAAAGAGTAATTTGTAATGGCTGCACGATATTCCATTGTATAAAAATACCACAATTGTATAAATTCTTTTCTGGGTTTTCTTCCCTTCCTCCTTCCTTTTTTCTTTCTTTCTTTTTTTTTTTTTTTTTTTTTTGTTGTTGTTGTTTTTTGTCTGTTTTTGTAGCTAGCACTACAGTGGCCATCCTCTTGCATAATCTTGATCGTCTTTTTCCTCAAAGAATTGTGGAGTCATAGGATTAAAAAGGTTTTTGAAGCTTTTGGCACATTTTGGAAAATTGATGTTCAGAAATATACCCATTCATTGTGCCACTGACATCCCACGTTTCTTGTGATTTCAAGATTTGCAGGCATTGGGCCTGTATCAATCCCCACGTCAACAAGTATGTGTGGTCTCGGTTGGGCCACCCTCTGCTCAGTGCTTGGTGTACCTGAGACCCCACAATAAAAGCTGTTGACATCGCTTGACTCGACCCTGCACGTTTGGTGCAGTTGAGAATGTGCAGGCTTGGGAACTCCTGAGAGCTGAAGAAGGAACCCTAGCACTTCCATGGTGAGCTGTGTCACCTTGGGCACGAGATTTAACCACCTGGATATTTAACCTCGTCTTTCACAGGGAGAGGGCACCGCCGACTTCACAGGACTGCAGTGAGGTTTAGATGCAATAATATGTGCCAAGCACCTGGCAAGAAGCTTGTCTTTAGGCAGTATTAGTCAGCCACCAACACCCCACCAGATTCTCCTCCGTCCCACCAGTTCCTCCATCTCAGCCCCTCTCTCCCAAACCACAGCAGTTGCTTCTCTAACATCTTAGGATTCTGAGTTTGTTTTATTTTATTTGATGTCTGAAGTCTCTGATGGAAGGTGGACAATTTAATAATCAAAGGAGAGGAATTATCCTTTCTGTGATGTTGCCAGACTCCCTCTGGGTGGAGGTTACTACATCAGCCCTCTGAGTGAAAACCAGGCTGCTTGGGCCAACAGCCTCTCCAATGAAAGTTCCCTCTGGTTTGAAAAAAGCCTCTTTTGGAGAAATGCCCACATGATTCTGTGGCTTTCTGTGTTGAACGTCTACCAACAACAGTGGATCAAAGCCAGGAAGTGTTCAGCCATTTACAAAGTCATAACTGACTTGTGTTACCATTCCTTTCCATTTGCAATCACTCACTGTACGAGTTCCAGATGAACTCATGACTGAATACCACTTGTATTCATGATGTGTTTGGGCTTGGGGGCAGATTTTATCAACATTTATTACATTATTCATTCACTGAGAGTTTATTTAGCACTTGCTACATTCCAGGTACAGAGACAGGTACTGCAGGTCAGTGGTGAATAAGAAAGACATAGTTCTACATTCAAGACACTTCCAGTCTACAACAGAGATAGATAAACTATAGATGGGAAACAAAAATGCAACCGAAATTACTTATAGTATAAAATTAAGAGCCACAAAGAAGAGGGAATGCCTTAACTGTATTTATCTGGAACATCTAAACTAGGGAGGTGGATGAAATTTAAACCAGACTCTAAAGAATGACTTGTTAAAAAAAAAAAAAAAAAGTATGACAAATTGTGGCAGATTGTATTTTCCAAAAACAATCACAACTGCATGACAGCCCCACCCCACTCAGGGACCTCCCACTCCTCCATCAAGTGGTGGACTCCATGTCCCCTCCCTCTGCCCCTGGACAGGTCTCTGTGACTGGGGTTTATGCTGGGGCTAAGAGCATCAGCCCCCTGGTTCTCAGGCCTTCTTCTTTGGACTAGAATCATACCACCAGCTGTCCTGAGCCTCCAGCTTGCAGACAACATGTCATTGGACTTCTCAGCCTGTGTAATCACATGAGCCAGTCCCTCATAGTGATCAATCTCTCTCTCTCTACATATATGTGTTTGTGCATGTGTGCATGTGTATAGGAGATATATATATAACATATATATGTGTATGTCCTATATACCCTATATCTTTTCTACTGGTTCTGTTTCTCTGGAGAACCCTGACTAATACAAAGACCATTTTGATGGAGTGATGAGTTGAATAACTGGATTCCAAAGGATTCAGAGGTTGTCACAGTGAGAGTGAAAAAACTTGAGAAACTTGTCACTGACCAAAAGTAGAGAGACAGGGCAGTAACAAAATGGAAATGTGAAAATCCACAGAGATGTTTTTCTGTTTTGAGTTGGGGGAAATCTAGGATGTACATTAATGCAAGAAAAATAGCCTGGTAGCAGGAAGACAGAGGCATGGTCAATGGGGCAAGGTTTTGGAGAACCTATGAGGGGATGGGACTGAGAGCACAGGAGGGACTGGTCACGAATGAGAGGGTGGTCACTTGTCCACTGCAGCGGGAAGGGGAAGAGGAGAGGTTGAGTCCGGGCCGGGTGCCTCTGGTGGTGGGAGGATGGCCTGTGCTCTCGGGCAGTGCATGTACAGATGCCCTGTGTATATTCCCTGTATGTACCCTGTACATCCTCTACTCTCAGAGCTGTAAAGCTGTGAGCCCAGGGTGAGAGGGAGCTGGGGGGCTGGGGGGCCAGGGCTTTGAAGAACAGAGAGAGTGAGCTGAGTAGAAAAACACAATGAGATTACCGGGCAGCACTGAGATTATCCAGCATTATTGCAATGAACATATTTGAAACGATACCCATCTGCGAGACTTTCTCCTGAATGCCCAACAGCTTGGGAGCGGCACAGGGAAGGCGAGTGGTTCGGGCTGCCTTTTTCTAGAATTGTGGGACAGGAAGGACAGAGGGGTTGGCCTTATTTGTGAGAGAAGAGCTTTAAAGATGGGGCTCTGAGCTGGACAGTGGGGAAAGGGGAGCCCGGGAAATCTGGTGGGGAAGAGAGGGAATGGAGGAAGGCTCAGCTAATGTCAAAGGACAGAGGCAACACACAAGGCCGAGGTCAAAACAAGGCAGCGGGAGACAGGAAGTGTGGCAGGAAAGTAGGATTTTAAACTGGGAGTTTCAGGTGGGGATTGGGGTTGCTGTGCTATCCTCTGGCCTCATACTTGCAGCCTCATTCCGGCCTAAGTCCATCATATTCTAGTGATTCTAAAGGTTGATTTGGTAGAAAACACGGTGCGGTGGAAAGAACACTTTCAAATCAGATGGGCCTGAGCTGGGGGCAGGGCTGCTGCCCAGGCAACCTCTCTGTTCACTGTCAGCCTCCGTCTCCTTTTCTAAGGAGAAATCAGTATCAAAAGAGTGTTGTAAAAATAAAATAAAGTGATGTATTTAGGTATAGATATACTGACATATATTCAGATATGTATCTGAAATATACATAGATATTTGGCATATACAAAACTTATATATATGCAAATTGCTGTCTGCCTATAATATATCTATATTTACCTACATCTGCAGACATCTATAGATATCTATAGACAGATAGCAATTGTATATCAAGTTTCTCAACATAAAGTTCTCCGCACGTGGCAGACACTCCACAAATGTTAGCCATTCACACACACTCCTCTCCACCCTCCTTTTTTCACACTTCAGAAAGTAAGAGCCAGCTGATTTAAATGATAATCCTCCACCAGCACTCACGCCTGAAGAATTGCTGCTTTCAGAGCCTGGGAAGCGTCCTCCACCGGCTAGAAGACAGAGTCCACAGTGTGAGGCGCTCGGTCTGCACCGGGCAGATGCTCACAGACCTTCCATTCAGGGAGCGCCAGGCCAGCCCGGGCAGTGGCGCAGACGGGAAGGAGCCGGGTCTTTCATGCACTGAGACCCCGAAGAGGATGTCTGTGGGTTTGGTTTTGTCCTCTGGGAAGGCTGCTCTTCACTTTGTATTAATAGCAATAAACAGTTTATATATGTGTGTGTGTGTGTGTGTGTGTGTGTATATGGATATCAATTTAGAAAATATATGGGTCCTCAAGTTTCACCAGTGGCTATCCCGTGGCCTCACTGTCTCTGTAATTTAGAAATGACATTGCTCATAAGGCATCAGGGCGTGGCAGCTAGGAGGTCAGACTTTCTCAGACAGACACCTCCACTGCAAATATTCTGTCCTGGCACCACCCCCCTCCCATTTCCAATACTCCGTCAGGCCGCGTATCAGGCTCCTGGTTTGGGACTTTGAGAATCTGGTCACCATTTAGAGCCACAGGGGAAAGCAGGACATCCTTTTCTTCTCCAACTTAAAAGAAAATTATTTATTGCAAAAACAACATCGTAACAAACAACACGACCAGACATTTTATGGAAAGAAAAATTCACCCCTGAACTGAACATACCAAGAAATCAAAATGTTTTATTTTTTTGACATGCCCCTCATCATTTCCAATTTGTGAAATATTTGATTGTAGCATTAAAAAAAAAAGAACAACAGGCAATAGCAAAGCTGTGTGAGCTCCCAGACCTGCACTCTCCCACCCTCTTGTCTGACTCCTCTGCCCAGATATATAGATGCAAACTATAGGAGTCTTCCCCTCCCACCCAGCCCACCTGCAGATGGCCCTAATGAAACCCCCAAACTCCCAATCAATCAAGGTTTCCAAGCATTACCTACTGCGTGCTCAGCGCTCTTCTACTCACGGAGGGGGTTTGGGGGAGGGATGTAGGAAAGAAATGGAAGGCCTGCCCCTTCCTCTCCAGGGGCATTGCCATGGCAACAGAAAGGGGGGCTGCAGAGGGGTAGGAAAAGGGCACAATTACCATGAGAGGCCAGGGCCTAACTGGGGTTCTTGCCCCATTTCGTGTGTGCGGGACGCAGCTGCCTTCTTTGTCCTTCGTGAATGAAGCCACTGATTGTGGTTTCTGAGGCAGTTTCCCAAAAGTGTGTCATGAGAAAGAGGCAAGATGTTAGTGTGCTAAGCAGAAAAAAAACAATTCCATGGCCAGATGAGTTGGGGACATGACGGTTAAAGGAAAACAAACAGGTTTCTGTCTTCGGATCTCAGAGCCTTTACTCCGTAACAGGCAGTGTGAATTTCCAGGAGGACGCTGAAGCTCGCTGCATTTCCCGAGCTCGCGTGGACACAGAGAGGAACATCTTGAGTATCCAGCATCTGAGAACACACTTTGGAAAATGCAGCTCCAGAATATTCTCTCTCCTGTCTGCCCAAAGACCATACGCCAGATTCTCCTGGATAATTTTAAGTTAAAGGAAGCCACTTCCTTGCCTTCCTCCTCATGCCTGGAAAGTGGTAGAACTGATGGGAAACACGTAGTTGGGCTGGAAGGCCCCTGTGCAGAGATGTGGGGGGTGGTGAGGAGGAAAAGATTCAGGGAGACACCAGTGACCGAGCACCTTCTCCGCTTCTAGCACCGTGCTAGCCCGGGAGTACGAGGAACAGCTGCTGCTGGAACCAAGACCAAAGACAGCCCCCAAGCAGAAGGCACCACAACCCAGTTCCGTGGGTGCCTTTCTGAGAAGCCACAGAAATCCCAGGCTTTCCCCATTTCCTTCTCCTTCTGAATCCTCTCTCCACAGTGTGGACGGGAGCTGAGTGAACGGAATCATGATGGATCACTTAGGCTCTTCCAGATCCTTCTTCTTCCTAAGCTTCCTCCTCTGATTTCCTTAGGTCACTCCATCCTTCCACCCTCTCATGCAATGGTTCCCAACCGTGGTTGCACATTAGCATCATCTGGACGTTTGCTTGTTTGTTTTATAAATCCCACTGGCTAAACCTCATTCAGACACATGAGATCAGAATCGCAGGGGTGAGACTCAGGCCTCAGTACTTTTACTGACGATTCCCCAGGTGATTCCCATTTGCAACCAATGTTGAGGACCACTGACACAGGCCAAGGACAGAATCCTCTCTTTTAGCAATGCTGGGCGCTCAGGAAGCAAGTTCTTTTCACCTGGAAGCCAACTTATCCTCTATTTTGAGCTAAAAGGGTTCTCCATAGAGCACCAAATTCTAATTCATCTCTGAGGGAACATCAGGCCCTGGCCCTCTCTGAGGTTCTGCCCAGATTGCCATCTTTACAAACCACCACAAGGTCCTCTCTAAGCCACTGGCCTCTCTCTTTGGCCTCACCTCAAGTGTCACTCAACACATAGGTAATTTGATATGTCTGAATTCCAGACAGACCAAGGTTTCTTAGCCCACCTATGTTTTTAGGAAAAGGAACTGGGTTTCATAGTTAGAAGCCTAGTAGTAGAACCCCAGGACACTATACAACATGCAAAATAAAGTACGGGAGGAAACAATCCAAACGTCCATCATCTGATAAATGCATAAACAAAATTTGGCATATCTATACAATGGAATATTATTTAGCCACAAAAAGAAATGAGGTTCTAATACATGCTACAACTTGGATGAATCTTGAAACATTATGCTAAGTGAAAGAAACCAGTCACAAAAGGCCACATATTATATGATTCCATAAATATAAAATGTCCAGAACATGAAAATCTACAGAGACAGAAAGTAAATCAGTAGTCACCCGGGGTTTGGGGACATGGGTGCTGAGGGGAAGACATGATAGTTAAAGCATGTAGGGCTTCCTCTGGGGGTTATGAAGATGTTCTAAAGCCAAATGTAGCAACGGTTGTACAACTGTGAATATACTAAAAAACCACTGCAGTGTACAATTTAAATGGGTGAATTATATGGTGTGTGAATTATATCTCAATAAAACTCTTTTTGAAAATGAAGTATAAAATGAGGAGATGATCAACAGTTCATGTGGGTCTCCTCATCAGGATTTTTTTTTCTACTGGCCACTGTTTTGCTTCTGCACTCTCCCACCCTCTTGTCTGACTCCTCTGCCCAGATATATAGAAGCACATAAAGAAAAAAGCACAAAAAGAAAATCCAAAGACTCATGTTACTCAGAGTTCTCATAGGTATTTGCAGAGGTCATCTTCTGAACCTAACACCTCACCCCTCAGCTCACAGGAGAAAAAGGAGTTGTGAGCAGAGGAATCCTGATCCCTACCTCACACCTCTGTTCATCCTATAATTCCAGTACGACAAACATTTCACCATCAGAAGAAACTCCAAGAATTCCAGTAAAGCCAATAGTCTGGACTTTCAAAATATACACTCGATCTGCATAGGAAGATTTATAATCATAGAATTTCAGACCTGGAAGATCTCACAGAATGTAAAGATTTAATTTAATCCTCTTATTGCCCAGGCACAGGATGTTTGACAAGCTCCCTCCCCACAGAATGAAATTTCCTCTGCCCTCTCACCCCAAACCTGCCTGAGGAGTGTCTCCTGCCCACCTTCTCCCAGGCCTTTGGCCTTGCCTTGCTCTCCTCTCTCCTCTTCCCCCAACATCCTCTTCCTTCTTCAGAAAGTTTAAAATTGCCTTCCTGTGTGGCAGGAAATTGAATTTGTCATATGCAACATTCTTCTAACTTTTTGGTTTATAGTAAAAAATTTATGCTTGGTCCTCCAAGCTCTGTTACTAAATATTTAAAGAAAAGCTTCGAGAATTTGGAAAAAATATGTTCTTTTTTTTTCCCCCCCTCAAGTGTCTGGCTCTTGCAATTCAATGTGCAGCTTTCTCAACTGCTATTGCTGAAATGGGCATTGAGAGTGTATTTTGGCCATCACAATCCTTTGACTCCTTATTTCTCTTCGTATTCCAACTATAAAAATCCTGATCCCTCTTGAGGGTTGAACATTGGACATAATGTTCAAAAAAAAAATAAAAGCATGGTACCATTTACACATCTAAAAACTTGCTAACTAAGGCTTGCCAGTTCAAATGTTCTATGATTCTATGACTTTAATCCAACCAACCCTGGGTCTTCAGTTCTCCTCCCATGGGAGTGGGCCCCCACCCAGCACCAATCTTTCATTCTTCCTACGAAGTCCTAGGTGGCACCTCCTCCTCCTTTCCATTTTCTCCATATGGTTGGGTGATGGTCTTCTAATACCACCTCCCAGTGGGCTGCCAGTGGTAGGAGAGAAGGAACACGTGGCCCCCGAGTTCTGTGGCACAGCCTAAAACAAGCTTATAAATTCTTTGAAATGACTTGTTTTTGTCTTGATTCATGCGTATGTTCCATTCTCCTCCAAAACGGATCACTGTTTCTTTTCAATATGACACAGAAGTTTTAAATCACAAATCCAAAGTACTTAGCTTATTTTCTCAATCTCCGAGTAAAACTGACCATCCAGGGTAGAGCACTCCTTTGATCCTGGGGCTTCTAACAGGCCTCAACACACAGCTGAGTGGCCCCTGGTGGTGGACACAAGTTTCACAGATATGGGTAGGTTATTTGCCAGTGTGAAATCTGTGTTGCCAAAAAGCATTTCAAGCCACAACAGCATTATAATATCATGGAGTTGAGACAGTATTTGTGAAATACGTTCATGTGGAAGAGAAAATAAAGAACCAGTCACTTTGAGCAGGGTTGAAGGCCTCTTCAGAAAATGATAAGGAGTGAAAATTGGTTTGCTCCTTGTTGAGACCAGCAGCTTTTCAGCATTTGCCGTAATCATGTAGAACATTTGCATCTTTGTAGCCTGTAAGAGGGGCACTATTTAGGAAACAGGATACCACCACATTAATCCTCGGTTGGCTTCAATTCCAAATCATTCTAGGACATCCAGAACAAGAGTCATTTCATGCCTGGGGGTCTCAAATCATGAATTTCCTCAGAACTGTGGAGAAAATATTCCTTTCCACATGACAGTAAAGCCATAGGTCTGGCTGTCCCAGAGAAGGGAGAGCCTGTCCTTCCAAGTGGAGGACAATGGGGAGGAGAGAGTAGTTGAGCAGAAAGGAAGATGTAAGGGTTCTTCTCACCCCCATCTTGGGGTCCTCCCCGGTGAGGGGCAGTGTATTTGTTTTCTACGCCATGTCACAGATTATCACAAACTCAGTGGCTTAACACAACACCAGTTTTTCATCTCACAGTTTCCATGGGTCAGGAGACTGTATGTTTTAGTTGGGACCTCAGCCCAGAGTCTCACAAGGCAGAATAAGGTGTCAGCTGGCTATTTTTCTACCTGGAGGATCAACTAGGGACAAGTTTACTTTCAAGTATATTCCGGTTGTTAGCAGAATTCCTGAATTCTTTTCCTCGAAGTTGCAGGACTGAGCCCCCGTTATCTTGCTGACTGTCGCCCAGGGCTGACTCCCGACTCCCGCCAGCCACCCTCAGCTCCTTGCCTGTGGCCTCCCCCGTAGGCTGCCTCACGCTTCTCTGACTTATCCGGCCCTGACCTCCAAAAGGGATTTAAAGCAGTGGTCCCCAACCTTTTTGGCACCAGGGACCAGTTTCATGGAAGACAATTTTTCCACAGACATCAGGGGGCAGTGGCAGGGGAGCTCTGCAGCCCTGTCCATGGCCCAGGGCTTGGGGACTGCAGATTTAAAGCACTCATGAGACAGGGCCTGGCTAATCTCCCTCTCTTGAGGTCAACTGATTCGAGACTTCAATCACATCTGCAGAATCCCTTCCCCACAGCACCCAGATGAATGTTTGACTGAATACGGGGCCAGAGCGTGCACACCAAGGGCAGGGAATCCTGGGGGTCGTCTCGGTGTCCTGCCTACCCGGTGCCCGGCAGTGCATGAGGAAGCCTGAAGACCCCTCACTAGTGCCCAGTGCCTCTGGGGAAAGCCCAGGCCCGCTGCAGCCACTCGTAATAGGACAAGGACAGTGAGGGACGTTGCTGTGGAGGAGGACAGTCAAATGGGCTTCTCCACGGTGAGCAGGGGACTCAGAAGTGTCCAGGCGGGCAAAGGTACCGGGGGCCTGAGGGCTGCTGGCCTGGCCTGAGGGCAGAGTTAAGGGGACAGGGTGGGTCCACACTGAGATCAAAGGCTGAGCCAAAGCCACAGACTCCTGCAGTGGCCCCAGGGCGGGAGCCCAGGCAGTCTGCAAAGCTGGCCAGTCCTGCCACCCTCAGGACAGGCAGGAGGGCTCCAGAGTACTCCACAGAGCACGAAATACCCGGGCTCCTCTTCCTCGCTGAGGGTCAGGGGCCCCAGCTTTCCCCCATCACACCAAGAGCCTTTTTGGAGAAGAAATAAGGAGGAGGGTGGGATCGGGAAGCCTGAGCAGTGGCCCCAGGGAGACTCGAGTTCAGCCTGAGGATTGGTTTTCCTGGGACTGAGGGAGACTCCCAGGCCTAGGACTCTGGGTTTTGAAACTGGTGAAGTCCTGGTGAACTGGGAATCCTGGCCCCCTCGCCTGAAGGGACCGTTTCAATGACTACATGGAGCTAAGATTTGAACTAAGTTGCACCAGGTTGAGTCACACACACAGAGTACCCACCTTGGGAAGGTCACCAGAGGGGACGGTGACAATCAGCTGCTCTATCTTCGAGCTCCTGTGTTGCAGCGCTAGGACATTTGCCATCTTGTGTCATCAGTTTCTGGGCACTTTGGCCCATATTTTCTTGCTCCATCCCCACAACGCACTGTGACAGACCGAAAGGGACACAGGCACCTCGCGAAAGACAAGGTTAACGTCCTGCCTAAAAGTATGTGACCCAGGAGGGCATCGCGGGGCCCGTGTTGGAACCAGATTGTCTCATGCCCGGTTTTCAGCAGATGATGAATCTTCAGATCTGAGAATTTGACACCTGGACGCATCTTTTTCAGCCTTTGCTTAATTTCATTAATAAGTTAAACCTGAATATTCATCAATGTCAATCACTGTTCCCTGAGCGTTCCCGGGCTGCAGGGCTGCGTGCAGGGCCCCAGGTGGGCACGGTCACGGCGGAACTACGGCAGAGGGCCCTCACCTGCCTCCGGCTTGGCTCACAATAGGACGGCCAGAACAAAGAGCAGGTCGACCCACCGCTCTCTGTGCGATGCTGCCCCCTTGTGGCCAACTCGCGGCCTGGCCGGGAAGGAAAGAACTCGCCGACGGGACTACCTGCCTACTCAGGTAAAAGGCCTGCACCTGGGTCTGGCCGGGCTCTCCCAGGCCCACACTCAGCGGTTGCACGTGCAGCATTCGGCTTCTTCCAGCCGCCACTTCCTCGCAGGTGAGGCAGGTGAAGGGCAGATTTGCCCACGAGAAATCTGGGTGCCCAGAGATGAGGGCCCACAACATGGAGCCTCTGACCTCCAAATTCAGCCAGGAAATTCATCGTTCACGAGCTGACACTCCAGGACACACCGGTACTTGGCTGTCGAGCGTTGGACGCAGCTGGAGGGTGTCAGCAGGTGGTAAGCAGTGGCTGAGGTCCACGCAGGGCAGAGGGGGGCAGTCGGGGGTTAACCACCCCATAGTCTTCATCAAAGCTGCCCTCACGCCCTCCTGCGTGTTCTCATTCTTTCATGATGTCTGTATGTAAACTGAATAAAAACATTTTTAGAAAACTGCTATTTTTGTTATCTTGGCTTTTGTTAAAGAAAGCTTTAAGATTATCCTCTTAGCACCCTCTCCCCTCCCCCGCCATCTCTGAGCCTCTGAGTTCAATGTCCTGGGGCCATCGCAGGCCACAAGCTGGTAGCCCACCCCTCCCCTGTCCTTGTGGACCCCGTTTGGGGGCGAGAGGGGGATGGACACAGGCACGTGTAGCTGGCGTGTGGGGTCCCGCACTACACGGGCTCCCACAGGACCAGAGCCAGCCTACGGTGGCAGAGAGAGTCTGAGGGTAGAAGAACGGGCAGAGAGATGGTGGGGGGCAAGCAGAGCAATCAGTGGAAGACCAGATTCTGTACTGTTTTTCTGAAATCAGAAGCTCCCAGGAGGCAGCCCTAATGGCCACTAATTGGTTAAAAAAAAGTCTCAACTGATCGTGTTTCACGCTGGGTTTATGTAACTCGTGGGTCCGCCGTAAGGCTGGGGTGAGAAGGGACATGAGGGTTAGAGTGGAAACGGCAAAAACCTTCCTTGATAGAAAACTCACTTTCCGGTCTTCGCCCTGTCTCTCCTATGTCCCGTGTACCTCATTCGTGAAGCCCTCTCTTTCTGATTGCGGCTCTGATTATAACTCCAACATAGTGACTATTTGGGGAATTATTTTGCTAAGTCTGTCTCCACACCTGAACCAGGAATGAGGACAGGGGTGTCAACAGATGTTCTTGAGTTAATGAGTAAATGAAGGAAGGATGCTACCACGGAGTGACTAGGTGTTCAGTACTGTGCCAGGCACGGCAGATACAGAGAGGGACGGACAGAGGGCACCTGGCCTCAAGGAACTTACAATTGAGCGAGTAATTAGAAGGCTGATGAACTCTTCAAAGGGCAAGGGCAGTGAGTTATGAGAACCCACAGCGACGTGGCATGGTTTTGGGGTATGTGGATTTGATAGCTCCAAAAAAATGCATGGTGATTCTCTCAACAGGGAGGTGGGGAGGGAGGAAATCGCGCTCCAGGCAGAGAAGACGGCGTGTGCCAGGGCCTGAGACAGGAAGGCACTGAGCTCGTTAGCGAGAGGGAAAGAAAATCACCGTGGCTGGGCCAGAGCGAGGGGACAATGGTTCCGAGTGAGGCCGGCAGGGGACAGATCACACGGGGCCTTTCGTCCTTACTGAGCCAGACTTTTCCCTAAGGTTTGTAACAAGCAGTGACATAATCGGGTTTGTGTTTTTTAAAAAATGATAATTTCTCTGGCTGCTGTGTGGAGAATGGATTGGAGAGAGGGGAGTAAACCAGGTGAGGTCAGTCAGGATGCCGTGGCGGCCGTGCAGGTGAGGGGGGATGCGGGCTGGATCCAGGCGGTGGCCGTGGAGACGGGAGAAGGGAGGATCCGGGAGGGACTTAGGAAGCGGAACTTGGAGAGTGTGAACTTGGGCCATGGACACTAGAGGAGGGGTGGTCTCTGGGCTCATTTGGGGACTTCTTGAATTTGAGGGTCCCGTACCTGGCTATGCCAGTGTGGAGCAAAAGCAGGGACAACACTGGAGATGGGGAACAGGTAGATGGCAGAGGAAGCTGGGTGGGCCTGGGTAAGGCAGGCCTGAGGACTGCACCCCACAGCCAGTGGATGGATAGGCGTTCCCTGACCGTCCATGGGCAGTGCAGCAGCTCTGTGTGGGGTGACTCCTCTTGCATTTGGTTTTCTAATCTCTGCATTCTCATGGGACATCAGAGAATTCAACTCTCGCATGTGGTAGAGTCTGTGATTGCCTACTCCACACCCATTCCCATTCTCCCTTCTGCCTTAGTATTGTCCAAGGTCTCAGCGTACCCAGCTAGAAAACTACATTTCCCAGCACCCTTTGCAGACAGGAATGACTAATGGGATATAAATGGAAGTTGTTGAACGAGGCTTCTAAAAAAGCCCTCCTAAGGGGACTGACTCAGCAAGGAGGCATATACCCTTTTGCTCTTCTACTTTCTTTATTTCCTCCCTGGAATTTGGGCCTGATGGCTGGGGCCCCAGTGGCCATCTTGGACCATGAGGTATCCTTGAGCTTAGAAGCTTCACACTAAGGGTGGGGGAATGGACAGAAAGACAGTTTCTGGGTCTCTAACAACTGTAAAGTTACCATACCAGCCTGGGTAACTTCCAGGCTTCTTTAATTTAAAATAAAAAATAAGCCTTTACATTTATTAGCCACTGATACTTGGATTTTGTGATCTATGCCATCAAACCTAATCTAGCTCATAGATCATATGATAATCAAACAAGACAGTGAATTCAAGACAGAGACCATATAGGAATGCACAGGAAAGAGTAAAGCAGGGAGAAACAAAATGCTGTTCCTTATGTCATCAGGGAAACTTTCCACATTTCTTTTAATGTCTTGAACTGGCAGCACAGCTATAGTAGATCATCTCACATGCCTCCCCGTGGGAGTCTGTTAGCAATTGACACAAGGGGATGTCAGTTCCACATACTGGAAAGAGATACAAAAATAGTATTTGTGGTGATTAATATCTAACAACTATAATTGAATAATTGCAAAGTGTAACAATTTAGGAAGTGCAGGTAACTCAGCCACTTGGGGTATGCACCCATTCTGTACAAAGTTTATTTGTAAAACTTCCAGAAAATAATTTCAAAATATATATATATATGATATCTACCTATCTATCTATCTGTCTGTCTATAATGTTATTCTCAGCTCCTCTTAGTCCACGAATTCTTCTAGAATTCTGGCTTCAGGTTGCCTGACCAAGGGAGTAAGTGAAGGCTGCCCTGGGGTAGGGCCAGGTTGGCCTGGAAGCAGCGGCACTTTTTGCAATTTATTCCCTGTAAGAGGCATATTTGGCAATCGACACAGGGGTGCCGATGCACTCGCAGATCCCCCTGACGGATACCTGGGCCCACCTTGCTCCTCTAGATGACATTCAGGAAGTTGAGGAATGAGAAAGCAAGTTAGGAGTCCCTCCACGCAGCAGAGAAGACAGATGAGCACTTTGAGAAATTGGTATAAAGAAATTTATTGCAAGCCCGGGTAACCTATGACAAAGCCGTATCTATTAAGTAAATATAACCCCAAAAGGAGGGAAACATTTTTCTTCCTACGAAGATTAAGGAAATGAGGATGTAGCCAAAAGAGGAAATCGGAAAGGAGTTTCTGTGGCGCTTCTGTTGCTCTCTAGCAGCCCCTTGTGGTACTTGAAATGACCTGCAGCCCAGGGCCCCTCCAGGCCACGCTCTTAGCTGCAAGAGGTTTGAACTCTAAGAAACTGATACCTTGACTGTGTTAGAATCCCTGTCCTAGTTACAAACATCTTATAAACTTGGCAGGAAAAAATTCACAGTAACCAAAATCAAACTAGAAATTCATCCATTTCCTGCACACCACTGAAACTTGGTTCTTTAAGAGAACCAGTTGGATCTCTCTCTCTCTTTCTTTCTCTCTCTCTTCATTCTCCAAACATTTAATAAGACCCTACTACGTATCAGCCCTGTGACTGTGCTCAGGGAAACCGATGGACACAATATCATAGTTTTGTAGGACAGACAGCTAGGAGGTAGGCAAGGGTCAGATCATGAAGGACCCTTTATGTTCTGCTGAGAAATTGAAGGAGATAGGAAGACATACATGTAGGATGCAAGCAAGGAGGGGATATAGTCAAATCTTCCATTTAAAAAAGATTGTTCTAGAAACAGGGTGAAGATTGATTGGGTACAGGGAGAATGATGGATTTGGAGGCTGAGCAGTCAAGAGTCTGAGCCAAGGCAAGGGTGTAGAGACAGAGAGAAGAGGACAGCTTGAAGAGCTATTTGTGAGCAGAACTGAAGGGCTTAGCAAACAGATTTCTAACTAAAGCAACTCAGTGGCAGGTGGTGTCAATAACTGATATCGCAAACTTAAGAAGTTTAGAGTCGGGGAAGGGGTGGGGAGATTGGAAGAGAAGAATTTGATGAGTTTAGGTGGTTTCAGGGAAAGAGCTTTGCCTCTGGAGTCAGCCTCCTGTCCTTATGCCTCCTTGTTCTGTTTTCTTAGATTCTTTTTTGTCTATTTGGCATCCAGTAATCACAGGGCTAACCTAATGGCCAAAGTTGTTGACATCTCCCCTGCAATCCAGCTTTCACAAGTGCACGAAAATCGTATACAAATCTTCCAACCAATCCCAATTCCATACCCCCAGCCACGTCCTCTAACTCTCACACACCAACTCAGTCTTTCTCCTGCCCTAAATCAACCCGGGGCCAGGCACCAGACCGCTAGGGATAGTCCCTATGCCCCAAAGCTGGCTGGAATGACTCAGACTAGCCAGGCCTAAGCTGTTTACCCTGCCCTGTTTTGCCTCCTGTAGAAACCCAGTAGAGGCTGTGACCTAGGCTCCCCGCTTGTCCTTCTGCCTCCCGACTGACTCTGCAGCTTTCCCGTGTGACCCTGTGTGACGTGGCACTCCCCCGCCTCTTGGGAAACGTAAGTAATAAAAACCTTCTTTCAGTGGTACTAACCTCTCTGTGCCATCGCTCGATCCCTTTAAAAATTAAGACCCGGGCACAAATCGCACCTCTTCCTTTGTAATTCTAGGTGTGTTGCTACCTTCTTGGAATTTTCTTTTGCTCACCTAAAATATATGAACAATGATAAGAATCACTTCCCATGATTGTCATGAGGCTTAGTTAAAATATGTGATAACAGTCTTTGCACATTATAAGCGTGCTCATTGTTAACATTAGCTCTCAAGAATGTGATCTGCTGGTGTCTTTTTCCCAGAAAAATCAACTTCTTAGGAGCATAACACGGTCAACAAATCCATATGCACAGAACACGTTCCTGTCCAGGTACGGGACATTTTATCATAACCCAGGTCAGTTCATTGTGCTCTGACCAAAGCAACAGACAACAGAGCTATGAGGAGCTGGATTGGTTGGTCTTACCTAAAAAATGCAATATATACAAAACTCTGCATTGAACAAAGAAAAATTAGTAGAAAGGACTTTCCTAGTTTATTAAAAAAAACGGTTGTATTTTTGATCATTCTAGTTAGAACTTTTCAGGAGTCCAGCTAACCAGAATTTGACTATTAAGCCTTTGTTTAAACCCAATTGTTAGTTTATAAATGCCTTCCACAAGATTTCTAATTACTGTTGTTCTAAACACAATGATTTGAGAACAAAAATGGAATAAATGATGTTTTAGAAAAGAAAGGAAGGCAATCCTTGAAAAAAAAAAAAACAAACAGGAAACAGAAGGAAAATGGTCTTTTTCAGCAGCAAAATGGTATGATTGTTGTTCCAAAACATAACAGTGTTTCCACAGAGAACCCCCCACAGTTTCAAGATGCTAATGAGGAAAGATTTGTCCAAGACCAGCCAGAGAGTAACAAAACCAAAATGGTGACTCTGTTTAAAGGAAAACAGCACGAGGAAATTCTATTAATAGATTTCCTGGAGTACTTAATGCTAACTCCACTTGGTTCAGGTAAGAAAAGATTACAGCAGGACCACAACCAAGGTGAGGCAGGTGAGAAGACAGGGGCGTAAAATTTAAGGGGGCTCATGAACTCCCAACTCTGTGAGTGCCCAGGGTCTCCAGCTATAAGGATAAAGAATTTCCATTCTAACGCTGTTAACACAGAGGAGCTCTATCAAGTGGCTAACCCTCAGCTATAGCATAATCTAAATACAGACCATTGTGTGCTGCACTCCACACTGAAGCTTGCCTCTATGGGTAGACTGGGTCCTTTGCCAAGTAGCTCCCATCAAAACCTCACCAGAGTCCTGAATTTGAAGAGGAACTGGAACTAAACAATGTTTGCTTATTCAGACCAGAAGTGGAACAAATTTTCAATCTTAATGATGTCAAAGCCAGTGTTTCTGAGAATTTCACAAGTTCTACAAATACACATCTTATGAAAATAGCCACCGCCCAAGACCACCCATGTACTTAATTCCAATAGTGCTCAGGATCAAAAATTTTGCTGCATCTAGCTCTTCTTCTTTAGCCCTGCTCACTCCAGGCTTGGACAGGTTGCCAGTAAAACTCTGGGTTTTGTTTGAAATGCAGAATATAATTCTTTCCATAAGTCTGATGGCAAATGAGTCCATTCCATGGAATGTTTGATTTTTCTGGATTCAAGAGCAACTCTATCGAACTGTGAGGAGCGCTGTTCAGCTGTGTCCCTACCCAAAACGTCCCATGCATTCACTATCATGGTTGTTGTCCCTTTTTTACTAGAGAAGAGCACAACCATGATGCAGTATGCATTTGGGATTGGTGCACATGGGAAGGAGGTTCGGGTCAACATCCAGTTTGGCTTCGGGAGTTGCCAGATTTGAGTGTTGCTTCCTCAATTGGTCTGCTGCCCTGAAGCTCCCCCTGTAACTGCTCCCTCTGTCGTGGGTGATTCATTTAGTCCTGCAACAAATATTTACTGAGCACTTACTCTGGACCAGCCCTGTTCGAGGCACAAGGGACATATCAGTGAACAAAACATGCAAATCCAGTCATCAGGTAGCTTACATTCTAGCAGAGACAAAAAATAACCAAAAATAACATCGATAAACTATGTAATAAGTCAGAAGATTAAAAGTGGGAAGAAAAAGAGAAAGTCGAGCAGGGAAGGTGGGATAGGACGTGCTGGGGGTGGGCAGCGTGGGGGTGGGGCAGCATGGGGGTGGGGGGTGGGCTGGTGCCCATGGCAATGCTACGTAGGTCAACCTCTTGGAAAAAGTGAATTTGAGCAGATAACTTAAGAAGTGAGGAAATTATCCAAACATAACGAGGGAAAGAGCATTCCAGGCAAAGGAATAGCTAGTTCAAAGGCCGTAACATGGGTGTGTTCTTGTTGTGTTCTAGAAATAGTAATGAGGCCAGAGGAAGGAAGGGAGGGAGCAAAGAAGAGAGCAGAGGAGACATTGAAGAGGTGACAGAGGCCAGATCGTGAAGGGCCTTGACCGCTCACTTAAAGACTTCGGTCTCACTCTGACCAAACGGAGAGCCGTTGCAGGGTGTTGAGCAGAAGAGTGGCCATGGCTTCATTTTTAAAGGATCACTCTAGCTGCTGCCCTGAAAACAGCCTGTTGTGGGCGGGGAGAGAGCGGAGTAGGCAGGCTTTGCAGGAGGCTGCTGCAGTCACACAGGGGGAAGGTGATGGTGGCATGGCCCAGGGTGGTAGCAATGGAGAGAGGAGAAGCAGCCAGATTCTGAATGTTAAGGTAGAACCAAGGTCTTGACAGATTAGTTGCAGAATGTGAGAAAGGCAATTGTCAAGGACGACTCCAAGAGCTGCGGCATGAGCAACTGGAAGATCAGAGTTGCCAGTCAACTAAGATGACAGAGACTGAGGGCGTGTCAAGCCTGAGGGATGGAGGAGTGAAGTTTTGAAGGTAAGAGGTCAACCATTTGCCCGCCAGGTGCACCTGTAGTCCCGGCTCCTCGGGAGGCTGAGGCGGGAGGATCACTTGAGCCCAGGAATTCGAGGCTGCAGTGATCTGTGCTCGTGCCACTGCACTCCAGCCTGGGCAACAGAATGAGATCCTGTCTCTGGGAATAAATAAATAAATAGGCCAACTAGTTGACATCCAAATGAAGATGTCGACTAGACACACAAATCTATAGTTCAGGAGAGAAACCTCGGTTAGAAATAGACATTTAGGATTTGTCAATATGTAGATGGTGTTTGAAGCCTTGAAGTTAGATGAGATTAAAAAAAAGAGAGAGAGATTCAAAGATTGAGCCCTTGGGCTGCAAGGGAATTTGAGTATTCTGCTTTCCAACATTTTTATTAGAAAAAGCAATAAAGATGATATTTAGAAAGAACGTTAAGTGAGTCAATCTGCTCACTCATATATACAATATCTGCTGCAGAGGGTAAGAAATTAGACAGAGATGAGGATCTCATGGCTGTAGAAGTAAACAGGAAGCTGGAGCATTCAAGGTAATAGCTCTGACCAATAAATGTATCTAAATGACTTTGTACCCATACCTGAGTTGTAAACGAACCACTGCCCTATTGCTTCCATTTGAACCTCCTTTTGCTTTTATTCTGATCAATACCCAACAATTTCACATGGGGCAATTTTTCTTTTGACTCTATCTTGGACCAATACCATTCTCATTTGAAGTGGCATCAGCTAAGAGGATGACTTCAAGAGCCAAACAAGCTTTCAGCTCCATCGTGACTTCTGGTTTATGGGAATGACTGGCTCTGTCTCTGCCTTTCAAAGAGATGTTGTAGCTATAGACTATAGTTATTAAATATACATGAGCCCATTTTATAAGAGAAATATCAGTTAATGAATCCTGGCTTACTGTTCTTTTGGCTTAGAATGCTCCTACCTTCTTCTCTGCCTGGAAAAAAAAACATTCCTTCAAAGCTAAGCTCAAATGCTTCTCTCCTAGCCTGATTAAGGCTCTTTTCTCTGTGCTCTGATAATACTTTGAATTATCTATCATACTGCACTTAATCAAAATTTGTAAGAAGCAGCCAAAATAATGCTTAGAGGGAAACTAATAGCATTAAATTCTTATATTAGAAGGAATTATGGTTTCAAATAGTTATCTAAGCTTCTACCATAAGAAACTAGGAAAAAGAAAAAAACAAACCTAAACAGAAGGGAAGAAGTAATGAAGAATAGAAATCAATGAAAAAAATAAGGCAAGTAATAAGGAATAGACAAACAATGACACCAAAATCTGATTTTTTGAAACTATAACTAAAATTGATAAACCTGTAGTCAAAAATCACCAACAGGAAAAGAGAAAGCACACGAATTATCACTATGATGAATGCATGAGGGGACAACCCTACAGATCCTGCAACAGTAAAGAATAATAAGAGAATGTTATCAACAACTTCATGCTAACAAATTCAATAACTATGAAATAGACAAATTCCTTGAAAAACACAAACTACCCAATCTTACTCAAGAATAAATAAATATCCTGAATGGCCCTATATCTATTAAGGAAATTGAATTAGTAATTTATAATCATTCAACACAGAAATTACCAACCCCAGGTGGATTCAGTGGTAAATTACATCAGACATTTAAGGAAGAAAGGAAGAAATAATACCAATTCAATGCAAACTCTTCAAGAAAATAGAAGAGTAGGAAACATTTTCCAGCTCATTCTATGATGCCAGTATTACTCTGATGAACGCAAAGACACAAGAATAGAAAACTACAGGTCAACATCAATCACGAACATCGATTTAAAACTCCTTAACAAAACATTAGCAAATTGAATCCAGTAAAACATAAAGAGGATAATAAATCATAACTAAGAGGATTTTAACCCAAGAAAGCAAGATTTCTTTAGTATTTGGAAATCAGTCAATATAATTCACCATACAACCAGTCCTCAGTATCCATAGGGGATTGGTTCCAAGATCCCTCCTTAGATACCAAAATCCAAGGATTCTCAAGTTCCTTACATTATGTGGTGTAGTGTTTGCATAAAACCTATGCACATCTCCCTGTATACTTTAAATCATCTCTAAATTACTTATAGTACCTAACACAATATAAATGCACAAATAACCGTTATGCTGCGTTGTTTTTTTATTCGTATTTTCTTCATTGTTATATATTTTTTTAAAATATTTTCTATCGATGGTTGGTTGAATCTGGGAATACAGTACCCCAGGATACAGAGGATTGACTGTATCAACAAAAAACAAAACAACAACCACAAAAAAAAAAAGAAAACAATATAATAATCTCAATAGATGCAGAAAAATGCTTTCCACACAACCCAACATCCATTCTGGATTAAAAACCTCTCACCAAATTAGGAATAGAAAGAAACTTCTTTAACCTGATAAACAGTATCTATGAAAAACCTACAACTTCCATCATATTTAATGGGGAAAGACTGAACACTTCCCCCCTGGTATCAGCGATCAAGCAAGGAGATGGCTCTCCCATTTCCATTCCACTTTGCCCTAAGGGTCCAGCCAATGAAGTAAGTAGAAAAAATAAACAGCAGCCACATTGGGAAGGAAGAAGTAAAATTGTCTTTACTTACAAATAACATCATTGACTATGTTAAAAATCCTAAGAAATGTACAAGGTTGCAGAATATCAGGTGAACTGCATTTCTATAAGCTAGCAAAAAATAGAAATGGAAAAAATACCATTTACAATAGCCTCCAAAATCATGAAATATTTATAAATTAACAAAATATATGTAAGTGCATTATAAACTACAAAATATTAGGAAACCCCAATCTTTTATAATGAGCTGCAAGCAAATCCGACCACTCTTTGTCCCAGAGGGACACACTGTCCTTATTATACTGCACACCAAACAAACGTGGTCTAAAGAGAGACTCTGTTTTCCAGGATGTAGGAATCTTGTCTGTTGTATTAATCCCCGAATCCTAGGGCCAAAAACAAGTGCCTAGCTCAATAACATTGAAGGACAGAGGAAGAATTTTGGGAGGATGGCTGTGAAGGGGGCCATGGAAGCATCTAGAACCGAAGCAAAGGCAGGCACTGCAGGAGCAAGGCTACCCGGTCTCACTACCCCAGCACACACTTTGTGTCCTCTGATTGCGGAAAAGCTTCAGTTTTATCAGAAGGCTCCGGTAAACTGTATGCTGTATCCCACTCCTTTGGCTTTTTGTTACTCCAAAGAAGGACTGTCACCTCTACCTACCGCGATTTTCTTCTCTGTGACGTCCCATGCCCCTTAGGTAACTGGCCGGTTAGAATCAGCTCTGCCAGCTGCTTCATTTAGGCTTAAGCATTTTAGAGATCAACTAAACAAAGAGGAAGCTGTTCTCTCATAAATATTTGTTGAAGGAATTAATTAGAAAGTGACTTTCTGTGGCTGGATCATGGCGTCATGTTCTCATGCATTTTCTCCATTTAGGAGACCAAACTGCAGCCTTTCCAGGAAGAAAGAAAGGGTGTCTGATAATCTCAGGCTAATAAAAGATGCATCCACTCTGGAATTGTCTTCTTGTACACCCGATATCACACACAACCCTGTGGGATTGCAGGCTGAACGAAATGAGAAGGGTGATGGGATACTCAGGACAGAGAAGAAAAAGGCTTTCGTCATTTCAAAGAGTTACTTAAATTCCTAATCGAGTCGAAAACTTTGACCAACCAAACAATCTGCAGCTCAAGCACCACACAGAAAATACTGGATCTGATCCTGTTTGGAGCAGTCAGCATGAAATGTAATGAAATTCAAAATAGACAGGATACACAAGCTCCAGAGGGAAGTCATTAATACCCATGAATAATGATAAAGCAAAATACCATCTGCTAGCATAATGTGGCAAATCTCTTTAAAATTCCAATTAGCCTATAAACCAGAAACAGGGAGCAAATACGCTCCCTCTACCATGTGAGACCATGTAGTCTTGATGTCTCCATCGCTTTATGTGTAAACCGAAACGTGGGTGGTGGGAACATTACGCATGTATGAAAATATTTTGGAGAATACATTCATTATTCTTCGGGACACGAGTGCTATTTACCTAACTGGGTGGAACAGAAGGTTATAATCTGCAAATTAAGGCCACATATGTATTTTCAGATATATTTTAATGGGGGTGAGGGGGTGTGAAAAAATTGTGTCTATTATAAACACAGTACAATAATTTTGCTATAACAATGTTGTTGGATTTAATCCCTACATGTATTTGGAATCAGAGATAATGAAGCATTTCTATCACTCTGTTATCCCACAGAAAATTGCCTAGTTTATGATGGATTTTGATATTCTAAGCCATTTTCCTGAGCTGCATTTTATGAAGCACATAGCTATTAAAATCATAATACCCATTATTAGAACTATTGTATTATAGCCTGAAAAGAAATTGTTCTGATGACAAACGTGTAGAATCGTTCTACAGGCTGAGTAGCCCATTGCTTGTCTTTTGAAATATCTCAAGAAATAAAGCAACCTACTTCTGAATGCTGATATTTCCCAGTACCTCTCACTTTTCCCATGGTTTGTTGTAGATGACACTGGAATTAGTAACTCCATTGTTATCACTATTCAGTTATATTAGTTTTTAAAAAGTCATTTGTGTCTTGTGATATCTTGTTTTCCTCTTCTATAAAATGTCTTCCCTGTCATTATATAAGTATCAAAAAGGGTTATTGTAAGAATCAAAAGAAGTCAATGTAAAAGGATTTTTGAAGTTTTAAAACCCTCCAATAGTAAAAGTCATTTTTATTTACTGACTAGATAAAGTAAGCAGAGTTGTCTGCATTGCATTAAGAGGAAAAATTATATATTTAAAGAGGAGGACAGAACAAACTCTTCAGGCAAGTTTGGAGCACCCTGTGTTGACGCTGTATTAGGTAGCTATTGTTTAATCAGCAGAATTATTGTTCCCAATAATCTATCTCCTTCCTGGGGCTGGAACTGAGGTAGAGCCAATGCCCAATCTATAGCCAGCTCCTTGGAGCTTTAAGGAGGTACGTTTTGATCTGCAGGCTACTTGAATTCGGAAGTTATGTTGGAATAAGGTACTATATTCCAACTGTTAACAATGTACTCAATTTCTATCATCCATGAGTCAAAAATAAGGTGAGTTGTATCATTCTTTTAAATTCCCAAAGTCACTTGCTTTGGCACGCTTCAGAACACAAAACCTCCATGCTCCCACACTTATCACATCTCCTGCAATCCTATTTTGACTCCTAGGCAATGTCGGGCAGAGGTGAATAGAACACCGCAGATACTCTGCAAAGCTGCAAAGCCAGTGATTCACATGCAGACGTTCGAGAATTTATGTGGCAATAGTATCTGAAGACTTGAGGGCAACATCAGTTTATTTCTGCACACCCTTTGGCCCAGCGATTTCATTTGACGGACTCTATCCTAACAAAACATTACGGTACGTGCGCAAAAATGTATGTTGCAAGGATGTTCATAAAGTCATTTTAATGGCAAAAGAATTGGAAACTAAAAATCCATTTTATAGGAACGAGACTGCATAAATTACAGTACATTTACATAATAGGGTCCTATGAAGCTGATGAAAAATGAGAGAGCTCTATCTATATATGCGTCTTACAGAGATCTCTAAAACATAGCGTTCAAAGAGAAAAGCAGGACAGACTGTGCAGTGAGTGATGACATGTCAGTGTAGGTGCAGTGGCTGTAACAGATGCAGGGAATGTCGGTGCCGAGGAGGCTGGGAGTGTGTAGGGGAGGGTGTCTGGGAAATCTCTGTACCCTTCGCTCAATTTTGCTGAGAACCTATATCTGCTATAATAAATGGTCTGTTTAAAAAAGAAAAAGAAAAAAGCATATTACAAAGCATTACATGCACTGCAATCCCATTTAGGTAAAATAGGAAGCAAAAGTAGAGATGCATATAGATATGTCCATCTGCAGATGCAAAGAAGGGGCTGAAATGCCAAAAGAATACACACCAAGTGATTCAGTTTTGCCTCTGGGAAATAGGACAGGGACAGGGAAAAAGACACGGTGAAAAAAAGACTTTAACATTTACTTTACACACGTCTACAACCGCTGAATGTTACACAGAGTAAGTGCAGTCCTGTATTCCTTAGGTTGGGGAAGAAAACACCACAATAAAGATGAAAAACAAAAAAAAGATAGGATCAAAGATAGGCCAGCATTGGTCATTTTTAAGTCAAATGCTGTGTCTAAGAACTCACTAGCTCAAATAATGCCTTAAATTTTGAATTTTCTACTAGTTCATCAAAAGCCTAACACAGAGTCCTACTAGAACGTCGCTGAGAAAGTATGCTGAACAGGACTGCTTTCATTTTTATAATTAAACTAAAAACACAAATGCTGGAACCTTAGCACAACTTTAAATTATATATATCATTTATTGAAATATAAAGATCTTCATTTGCACGTTTTAAAACAAAAACACGAACAGGGGCATTGGTAATACATCTTGCATGGACAGACTCTTCCTACCGCGTTAGTCCTTCTCACACATTCACCACACCATTGTCTTGGGAACACGTTAAGTATTTTTCTCTTTATTATTTCTAAAATATAAATTTTGGACATTCAAAAGTGCAACAGTTAATGTGCCAGTGGGGAATATCACAGTTAAAAAAATATAAACAAAGGCAGTGATACAGCTTGTCATAAATGTTTTGGCAGTATTCTCCAAGTCTATATAGAAATACATATATACACATTGATGTATAACATCATTTAGTCTCACGTCCCTCTTCACAAAAATAGGACCATTTTGTACAGATTGGCAGACCACATTTTAAGGACATCATTGATGGTTTAAAAAGTCACAAATTGTGTTTCTCAGGCCGGCTTTGATTGTCATGATAGAAACAGAAAGCAGGAAGGACTGGCAAATTTTCTTCTGGGGACTTTGCAGAAGGCCGAAAAGGAAAACAAATCTGGGATATGCCGAAAACACTTTTTTAAAAAATGCAGTCATGTTCAAATTCAGGTGGGAGCATCTGTTAGGACTGGAGACTGGGGGTCTGAGAAGTTTCCTCCAGCCTCGTGATGTCATGCAAGGCTCAAAGGAACATCAAAATGCAAAGCACCAACAAAATAAGGCTGTACAAGGGACAGTGAGTGACAAACAGCATGCTTCTGCTGTGACTCTAGAAATACAAATGTATTTCAAGTCTAATTGGCTCCAGAAAACCTAGTTAGATTTTCGTTCCTCATTGGCCAATCTGGCTCAGTCTTCACGCTTACTATGAAAAAGGTGAATAAGAAAGCTGGGGCTTGCATTTGCGATTACACCAGCAGGTAGTCAAGTATTTTGTTATTGCTTCTACCTCTTCCAAAGCATCACCTGCCGGTAGCACGTACGGTGATTGCAGTCATCACAGCCCATGTTTCTTTCATATGGTGTCAGCGATTAAGCAGTATTGCAAAGAAGGCCAGAGAACCCACGCCAGCCAGCTTGACAGTCTGGATGGAAGTGACAACTCATCCTCCCATGTGATCCCAGAGTATCAGTAAAACTTTTTAATTTTTTTCACCAAAATATTGACCTGGTTATACAGAGACTTGGCACGCTGAATTGCATCATTTTTGTAGATGCCTTTCCTCGGCAGGGATGGGGGTGGGGGTGTCGGGTCAGTTCCCCCCTGCAGTGGGAAGCGGCGTCTTTACATTTGGAAGACCTGCCAAAACCAAACTTCAGCTTTCTCAGCCTCAGCTAAGACTGGAAAGTTAAATTAATGGGTGGCAATTGCTAGCTCTATGGCATTAAATGTCACTGACCTAAAGCCAAGGATTTAAATAGTAGGCTTCCTACGTGGTTGACTTCTAGCCCAGTTCCAAATTCCAAATTATTTGTTTCCCATGGCAACTTCCCGTAACCTGAGACAGTGTTTCTGAAAACTGGCTGATCCGAACAGCCAAGGAGTTTATAAAAACACAGGTTCCTGCTTCCCCAAGACTTAATACTTCAGAATCCCAGGGACGGGGACCTAGAATCTGATGCCAGTTACATTTGAGAACAAAGGATGCAGGCTAAGGATGTTACAGCCTCTGCTAAACAATGCCTTAATGGTCTCACGGTTTCAAACTGTTCTCTTTGGGGTAAGAGATAAAAGAAGAGGGCTCATGTCCAGGCATCCTTATGACCCTTTTAAGGTTCACAGATTTAAAATATATATATATTTGTATATGTTGGCAGCCACCAAAGTTATCACCAGGCATGTAACAAACCTCTGCAAATCCAGTCTTTCTGCTGACAATTATATTTTCCACTGGGTAAGAACAGGAGAAGTCACGTTCAGCATAGGTTTATGTATTTATATCGAGAACATTTAGAACTTGGGGGTTTTGTCTGTTGTTTCTAATCACCTTATTTCAGAGGGCGGTTAATTGTTTTTAAGACAGTGAGTTGGGGAACCTATTCAGTACACAATTAAAAATTCCGACTTCCTGGACAACACTACTTTTACTTTGTTCTCTATGTTCAACTAAATTAAATCCACTAAAGCTACTACCATATTTTATAGAGAAACATGTTATTTAATATAAATGTCAAACTTGTCACCTACTTAGTAAGGGTTTTTTTTTAATTGTGCTTTCTCTGTAGGGAAATCATGTTACATATTATACATTTAGCATAATTGATAACAGTAATAGTATTATAAACGTAGATTACAATAGGAAAATGAGTTCTTGGGCTTCTAGATGACCCAAATCTATTAAACAGGTTGGTTAATTATTATCCTTTAACTCTTTAACACTAAAAAAAAGTAAAATGCTATAGTACCAGTACCTTTTAAGGTTCAAAAGTGGTTTTTCATGCACTTCATAAGAAAGTTCAACAGCAGCTGAAACCAGGATTCAGGAGGGAAGTACATGGATGGAACGAGTGGTCTCTTCAGAAGTCCAGAGAAAATACGAATCTAAGCACATCCTCGGTTAGCGTTATTTACATAATTACAATGCTGGAGTTTTGCTGCAGTACAAATTGTGTACATCGGGATTTCACCAATGCCCTTGAAACACAAAGTTCGTCTTCCGTGGCCTATTATTCCCTTGTCCATCGACCTCCAAACTTCACACACCGCTGAGATGCTACTGAAGCATTGCAAGAAGCAACGCCGAGAAAGTTCATCTTAAAAACAGCCCGTTCGTTCCTAGTTAGGAGGCTCCCTGAGGCCCTTGGCTGGGAACTTCTCTTTACACATCAACCCAGTCCTCCTCTCAACCTCTGCATTGCAATAAAGTGGTTTTCGGAAAGGGATCCAGAGGTGGCCCCCGGAGTGGAAGGGACCCCGAGTCCACCAGTCACAGGAAGCTGTCCTCCACCAGGTCCGAGGAGTCTATGCCGATGTCATCCATCATGTCAATGTCCTCGATGGTCTCGTCCTCTCTCTTGATGAAGGTGGAACTGCTGGAACCTGTCTCAATGGCACTCTCTTCGGAGGTCTGCGAGCTGGAGGAGGGAGAAAAGCGAAAGTCAGGCCCACACACAGAGCAGCAAGACTGACTGCGTTTGGAGGGTGCCCTGCCACCCCCAGGCAACGGAGCTCTTCCTGCAAGAGCCTTTGACATTCAAACTCAGGTTGCTGCCCAGCCCGACACACCGTGCTGGGCCACGTGGAAAACCCAGGTCCACAGGTCAGCTCTGCACTGCAGATTTCCTTCTTTTCTGCCAGGTTTTTCGTCAAAGTTGCTGACAAACAATTTCTGCTTTCCCTACTCAATCCTAGAGAAAATAAGCAAGGCCTGACCAAAAGGCCTGGGTGAGGCAGAGCAGAGGGATGAAGTCAGCTGCAAGCTGCAGCCAGGCCTGTCACTTGCTCTGCCCGAAGCCTCACGGGAGTCTCAACTGTGTCCTCGGGACTTCCCCCCACTCCCCTGGAATGCCACCTCCCCTTCTCTTTACAACTAAAGCCCCCTGGTCGTGAAGGCCCAGCTGAAGGCGTGCTAGGTACCAGAGTGGAGGCCGAAGGGGGGAGTTCTAGACGGAAAGCCTTAGGTCTGGAGTGGCCCCACTGCACGCAAGGGCCGTCCAGCCACGTAACCGTTCTCTTTACAGTAACGATGGCCGGATACTTTCTGGACTGCCCTCCGACTGGCTGTGTGGCTTCAGACTAAGTCACGTCACCCCCTGAACTTGAAATTGTTTCCTTGCCTATATAGTGGTACGACGGTACTGCCTAATGACGTACTGTTAGGGTGATCAAATAAGGTAATAACCATAAAGCACTGAGCACAGTGCCAATTATTGTGAGCTATTCTTCTTCTCCAGCAAATGTTAGCTATCGCTGTTATGCAAACTCTTACTTGAATTTGAATGGAGCCTGAATATGAGATGATACCGGGGAATTGTTTTTAATTTTCTTACATGTGCTTGTGATATTATGGTTATGCAGGAGAGTATTTTTATTCTGGAAACGTGTGCTGGAACATCGGGGATGAAATATCTGGGTGTTTCCTACTTAGTTTCAAATGACTGAGCGAAAATAAATGAATAAACACATACATAAAGGAGTGTGTGTGTGTGATACACACAACACCCGTTACACACATATAGCTAGATAAAGCAAATACGACAAAATGTGAACTGTTTAAGTGGTAGACATATTTTCTCAATATTTCTGTACACTTGAAATTTTTCACAAAAGGTTTTAGAAAAATAACCTTCCCTAAAGTCTCCGCCCTGTCACGATTCCTTGTGTGAACTCCTGTGAACACTTTCCGTCTTACCACTGTCCTGCCCTGCTCTGCTATCTCCATTTCTATGTGCATCTTTTTGCTCCAAACTGGCTGTCATCTGCCGATGGAGAGAATCACAGTTTATTCTCCTTACTGTGAGTCTGCTGCACTGCGCTGTGCACATAGCGTTAAGCCCTAAACAGAGGCTGGCCAGCCAGAGGAGGGAGGCAGAGGGAAAGACACCCCTCCCCCAAACAGGGGCTCTCAACCTCCCTGCCTGCCTTGCCCACTGTGACTTCTCAGCCTCTGTTCCCTCCCCTCTGTATCAGCTCCAGGCAGAGAGCCAAGCCTGGCCAATTAGAAGTCTGCAAGAAATAGTCCGTCCTCATCCCCATGCCCCCCAAGGCTCCTGTGACCCAGAGAGCTCCTAGAACCTGCAGTTTCCCTTCATAACCCTACAGCTTGGGACCTTCCCTATGACAGAGCTTTTGCCTCAGTTGCTAGTTTTTACCCCCCACCCCCGCACTGCAGACATTGCAGCCTGGTCCTGCCACCTCATTTTGAACCCCAGGCCACCCAGCTGGTCTTGGTGTCTAGTCCTGACAGCCCCTCTCCCTGGGAGCTAGACCCCTGCTCTGGGTACTGGCCATGGCTGGAGCCTGTGTCAACCTTGGACATGGATCTCAACCCAGCGAGGGCCTGTGTTTTTGACACGACCACGGATGCTAAGATTTGCACTGTTGGTCCCTTCTTGGGGGCAAGTTCTACAGCTCGGTCAGGCCCCTGGCACTGGCCCTCCCAGGCCTGGCTAACTCCTCACTCTGTGGGTTTATCTCACAGAGGCAGGGGTGTGGGTACTCAGGACACTAACTGCCACCAAGACGCAGCACCAGATCATCCTCGCTGCTTGTCAGGCGTCACGGTGGCTCCCAGAGCTGATGACCGGGCTTATTCCTGGCCACCACGCTGCAGGCCCACCTTGCGGCCAGTGCCTGGCTCCCGAGGATGCTGCCCTAGTGTCCAGCCCTCTACAGCAAGGCCCTCTCTTGTGCTCTATACCTTGTACCTACTGGTTAGGAAAAACCACAATCCTCAGCCTCCAAGAAAAGGCCATGTGCTTCTGCCTAAGTGATTGTATGTAGTTAACTGAGTGACTGGGAAGAAGAGAAAACCATGTCCTGAACAAAGAGGAAGAAAAAGAGACTCATATACAACTTCAACCTTGAACCGGGGGCCACTACCATCACCTTCTCCTGCCTCTGTCCGAGGGCCATGCGAAGAGTAAGCACCATGTGGACCCGTGGTGCTCCGTCCTGCCTAGCATTAGCACCACCTTGGTACTGAGCTCAGCATCTAGACAGTGACCACCGACAGCTGCTACTGTCACAGAGGACAGGACAACTGGAGAGCATGCACCTCCCAATGGACGCACACAGCACCACGTCTGCCAAAGATCTCACCTGAGTCAGGCCCGGCCTCTAGGCTAACTACCAGGTTACAGCAAATGTAGGAGACAGAAGCTCGAGATAAGGACACTCCAGGGACGTAACCAGCAAAATTCTGATTGTGGGAACTCTACAGCCAAACGCTCTGGTTTCCTCACAAATAACATGCAAGGGGCAAAAAAGACGCAGGGTGAACTCATGAACCCACAGCAACCAAATTCGATGTGTGACTCTTATCTGCATCTCGAAAAGAACAAACCCAACGTACAATAATATTTGTGAGACAATCTGAACTCTGGATGTCTGATGCACTTAATTTACTGTCCCTTTTTTGGCTGAAATAATGGTATAGCAGCTATTTTTAATAACTTTTGTATTGACTGTTGTTATTCTTTAGAAAGAGCCCTTATCTCTTAGAGATACATACTGTAATATTATTATTTATAGATGAAATGATATGATGTCTAAGATTTGCTTCAAAATAATCCACAGGGGGCTGAGCAGATCTGGTACACATGCCACCAGACTGGCCAAGTTCACGAACACTGAAGTCGGATAATGAATACTTGACAGTTCACTATACTACGTGAACACAAAATTTAAAAGAATAAAAGAACACATCAGCCAGGGAGGACTTGGCCCCCAGCCCTAGAGATTCTAATGTGTTGGTTTAGGGTGAGCCTTGTCAATCAGTAGTGTTAAAATCTCCCCAGGTGATTCCAACGTGCAGCTAGAGTTAAGAACCACTGCTGTAGCATCCAATAACCCAGTCCAAATTCTCCCTCAATTTTTTCCTTAGTTCAATGAACCAGGGGTCACTAAGACAACGGCGGGAGAGGCTTATATTATCTCAATAATCACAGGGCCGTGTTGGTTTGATCAAATTACCTGAGGGCTGAGGTCAAAGATTCTCCACCTGGGAGGCATGTCCCCCTCCCCCCATACATACTCCTCCCCCAGCCCCAGGGGGGACATATTAGAATCATCTGGGAAGCTGTTTCAAAACCACACCGAGCCCCTGGGCACAGCCACTGGGGAGACCGAGGCGGGAGGACAGCTCAAGCCCAGGAGTTCGAGGCTGCAGTGAGCTATGATTGCTTCACTGCCCTCCAGCCTGGGCGACAGAGCAAGACCCCATCTCAAAAGAATTTTTTTAATTTTTAAAAACCCTACACAGACCCCCTGGGGATTCTGCAACTGCTCCCCTGGTAGAGAGTCCCCACCGGAGGGCTCATTATCAATGGCAGGGGGTCCTCTCCGCCAATGCACAAGGGGCGGGGAATCCAGGGCGCTGGGGCTGCCACCCCCGGGTACCTGTGTCTGTTCCTCTTGCCCAGGTCGTCCTCCTCCGGGACGGGGTCAATGTCGGGCAGAGGGATGATGTAGCCGCTGTCGGCGCTCAGTCTCTGCTCGTCGAGGCCACCCTCCCAGTCCTTCAGCTTGTCCTCCTCGTTTTTGTAGGTGACGCCGATGTACGCGTTGTCCGAGTCCACGCGCATGCGCGCCACGGCGGGGTGGTCACTCTTCAGGAAGTCCAGGTGGATTTTTTCATAACTCTACAAACGTTCATTGAACATATTTAATCAGGTGTTACCGACCAAACCTCAAAAATGAATGGTGACGCTCAGAATGTACTATTATTTAACTCTGCATGTTGCCAAACTAGCTCACAGATGCAGGATTTAGACAGCTGAAGGACAGTCATGTATCACCTGTGCCCCAGAGATGTGGGACATGAGGAAAGGACCCCAGTGGCAGAGATCTTCTGCTGGTAGGTCTCAAGGAACCAAGAGCCCTGTCTCCAAGTCAGTGTGGCTAGGACTGTGTCCCTGCCCCCTCCCCACCCAGGACGAGCTTGGACCCGTCTGGCCCCATCACGTCACCCCTCATCGCTTCTCCAGACTTTGGATGGGTCCCAAGAGGAGGTGGGGACTTCCACTGGAGGCATAATACCCAAAGCCCTCGTGACCCCTAAGCACTGGGGAAGTCTAACCTTTGATATGAGAAAACTTTTTTTTTTTTTTAACAGAGAGAGGGTCTCACTCTGTTGCCCAGGCTACAGTACAGTGGTGTCATCATAGCTCACAGCAACCTCCAACTCCTGGGCTCAAGCTATCCTCCTGCCTCAGTCTCTCGAGTAGCTGGGACTACAGGTGCACACCACCACACCTAGCTAATTTTCCGTATTTTTTGTACAGATGGGGATCTCACTATATCACCCAGGCTGATCTCGAATTCCTGGCCTCAAGGGATCCTTCCACTTAGGCTTCCCGAAGTGCTGGGATTACAGGCAAGAGCCACCTCGCCTGGCCTGGTCTGAAAAGACTCTATTTTCAACAGCAGTTTTAATCTCTTCCCACCAACACATCTCCGCCAATCGGGGCATCTCTGACCAACCTGAGGTTAATTTCTCTCTGCCTCCTCGCTCACTGCAGGGAGCTGTAAAGGGCAGCGAGATACCAGGCAAAAGTACTTAACTTCCAATTCAGCACAGTCTCCCGATGCCGCTCCTCTTTGGGAAGAAGCAAGGGAACTAAAAAGTATGCAAAGTCTACGCAATGACTAATCTGAATCTAAGAAACTGAGTTTATGTGTGGTTTCCTTTCAAGCTTCAGCAGAACGCTGTTTCATGCATTTACAGATCCTGCCTGGTTGCATGAAATTTCATTTGTTCCTTTGAACAATGCTTCCTATGCCACATGAAAACCAGCTGGAGCCACAGATAACAGCTGAGGTTGTTCCTTCCAGTCAGCTGGTAAAAGCCAACTGCGCACGGATTTAAGTGCATTCAAATTAGTGATTCAATGGCCACGGCTGCCCTGAGACTTCTGCCTGCACACCAGCTTCAGACCCCGCAGCATCTGCAGAATAAAGTGCTCACAGGTGTCGCACATTTCAGATGAAAAGGGAGCCCTGCGGGAAGGGGAGGGTTTCCATTCATCAGTTCTACCAGGGGCCCGTGGAGCACGCCATGAAGGCCCCACCCCTGCATCACACAATCTTTTTCCTCCTTTGAAAACCTTCCTTTAGAACAGAGTCGAACAGCACTGCTCTCTGGCATAACTTCCAGTTATTCTCTTCTCCTTTTGCCCAGGCCCTTCCACCCACCTTACTCAGCCCAACACACCTTTTTATATTGTCCAGGAAGCAGATTCTCCACAATCTCACTCAGGTGGTAAAAGGAAGGTCTCTTCTCCGGCTCACTGTTCCAGCACTTCACCATGATTTCATAGCTGGAGGACAAGAGAGCTCAGAGCGGGCACGGGGCTGGGGGTAGGGGGTCTCGGGGCACCTCCCCGCTCCCAGACCCCCTGGGCATGAACTCAGGCCCCTGGGATGGGGAAGGAGCTCACACTTCACTGGTGGCGTGGTCGGGCTTGGCCATCCGGTACCCACTCTTGATCTTATTGTAGAAAGTAGAATCCACCATCATGCCGGGGTAAGGTGTGCCGCCTACAAGCCAAAGGAAACACCAGGATTGACAAATGCGCAGTGCGTTGTTGAAACGCTTGGCATGACAGAACACCGTTAGAAAACGCCCTGGCTCTTTCAAGGAAATTAAGTGTTATCTCCTTGACTTCAAGGACCTGCTCAAACCTTAAATGTAACTAGCACTCCAGGCTGGTCAAGTCCAAGCACCTTAGGCAAAATTCTACATCTTTAGAAAAGGCCCTGAAGTGTTTTCCAGTGCTCTGACTACTAGAGCTGATATACAGAGTGAACTAGAAAAGCAACAAGAAATTCCGAATCGCTGAGGCCAAGAGAGTCATTTTCTCTTTTTTCTCTGCCTTTCTCCTTTCGCTGGTCATGAATTACAATTTGAAATCAGAACCGCGCAGCTTGTCACTAAGTGTGTCAGTCTCATCTGCCCAGAAGAACTGTCAGAGGTCATGGGCGCGACTCACCCTTCTCCCTGGCCCTCACCTGGCAGCACCTGGGGACTGACTGGCCGGGGGCCTGGAGGTTTCTCTCCTCCAGAATGACAGGCCAGGCAGGGCCGCGCCCCTTTTCCTGGACACCCTGCTTTCACCTGGGGGGTGGACGTGGTCAGGAGCACGTCCCGTGGGAGGACGTCACTCTGGCATGGCCCACAGGAGGGGAGGGGCAGAGGCCGGGGCGGGGTGCAGCCCCCCCAGAGACCCGTCTCCACCTGCTCGGCCTAACGCGTGGTGTGCGGCGGCTGCAGCCCGCTTGCCTCACACCAGGTGTCTCAACACTGTCTACGTCCCCGAGCACGGAAAAACACACTTCCGTCCCGGCCCATACCGAGGGAGAAGATCTCCCAGAGCAGAATGCCGTAAGACCAGACGTCGCTCAGCGTGGTGTAGAGGTTGTCGAAGATGCTCTCGGGAGCCATCCACTTCACGGGCAGGAAGGTCTGCGGGCAAGGAGGGAGGACGTTAGCTCGCGGCTGTGCCCTGACGATCTGCAGCTGCGGAAACGCAAGGGCTCTCCCTGGGCCCGCAGCCACGTGCACGTCCTCTCCTGCCCCACGTGTGTGCGTTTACTACCCTGCTCTCAGTGCCAGCAAACATTCGATGAACAATCAATCAGTGGTTAATGTTGCCTCTTATGCCCTCCAAAGAATAATACCCAAAAACACTGAATCCTGAATTTTTACTCAAAAAGTGTGTCCCCTATTTTGAGATATTCCTGGGAACAGAAGGAAGAACAGAGCCAGTCATCTGTGAGCAGACTGCAGCTTTTGCACTCTAAGAAACAGGAATTTCCCACCACTACAAAGAGCGGGACATTAAGATGAATTTTGCAGCCTCTTTTGTGAAGTTGGCCCAGCCTTCGGGACAAATGCTAAACGGAGGCAGATATATAAAGTAGCTACGTAGCATCCTTCAACCCTCTGAGATTGCTGGGGAGACGAGAGATTCATAACCTTATGCGAACAGGTGAGAAATAGACTCCACCAAAGTCCAGCCATCTATTCAAGGTGCCTAAAGTTGTGCAGGAAGAGCCTCTGGCTACAGGTCACGGCCACATGAGGACATGAACCACAGAGCAAGGACACAGGCCAGTGTCCTTCTCTGGGTGGGTGTGGCAGCCCCTGTGCCCTGTCTCCCACCAGGGCAGTGGGGTGATCTGGAATTGTACCTACGGGGCAGATGTATCCTGAGCTACTTCATCTGCTTAGAGGTGGAAGGGATAGAATGGGTCAAGTATATGAGAAAATGACTATCTTTAAAGAAACTGTGCCTCCAAGATATATTAACTCAATCTTAACATTTTAGGGGCCACAGATGCCTTTTGAGATCTGTTAGCTTAAAAACCAGAGGCGCTCTCCTTGGAAACGCATGCTCGGACATGCATACGTACAGTTTACATATTAATATTAACACTTCTATACGGCAGGCACTGTCCTCAGCACTTTACGTGAATTCACTGACTTAATCTCCACGGCAGCTCGGCAGACAGGTATGACAATCACCTCCCTGCTACAGACGGGGAGACCAAGGTACAGAGTGGTCAAGTCACCGCCCCAAATCCCAGTGGGAGTGCGTGGTGGAGCTGGCGCTGGCGCCCAGCCTGCGGCGTTCGACGGACCCCACTGCGGTCCACTCGGGAAGCCTGTGGACTCCACGTTACAACTGTGGGCGCGGAACGGCCAGGAGCAACCCCTGACTTGAGAGACGGAGGTGAGGAGGACGAGTACGCCCAAGCAGGGAAGAGAGGACGTACGCTGCCTTTTGACACGTAGTTTGAATCGTGCATGATGTCTCTGGCCAGGCCAAAGTCACAGATCTTCACGATTTTCCCTTGTGCCAGGAGGACATTTCGAGCAGCCAGGTCCCGGTGGACACACTGCGTGGAAAGGACAGAAACGACCTCAGGGTCAGCGCACCTGCGGCCGGGCAGCATCAGCCCTGCAAGACCGGCCCTCCGTGGTGGCGCCCGGAGCTGCTGGCGCACAGCTCAGGAAGGCTGCCCCCCCCCAGGCTCCCCGCCCAGCAGCTCCTGAGAGAGAGAAAGTTCTGGAGAAAAGTAGATGCCCGGTGACATCAGACTCCCTGCCCTGCACTAGGAAGACAGGTGTGTAAATGAGAGGCCGCCGTCGTTACCAGCCTCTTTAAAACCCATCTCCTAGCATCTCCCTCCACACTCCCCCTGCTCTGAAATCTGTGGCTATGTCAGAAAAGGTCTCTGTTCCTTGAACTTACATTTTTTGAAGCCAAAAACTCCATTCCTCGGGCCACTTGATAGGTGAAGCTCAACAAATCCAACAGAGTAAGGCCTTCGGAGTTATCGTCTGAAAGGAGGTTTTTGACTTCTGAGTCTGCAGAAAAGGAATTAAACGTGTTGGTGCTGGTGGAAAGCGGGACACAACGCCCACCGGAGGGGATCCCACTGGGCCGGGCCAGGCTGCCTGCGGGCTTGCCGAGGCTCACCCAGAGAACACATCCAAAAGCATTTTCCCATAGGATTTCTAGACCTCACAGGGGAATGCCTGAACTATGCAAAAATTCTGTCTTAAAACAGAAATATGTCTGCATTAACATATATCTGGTTAAAAAGTTATTTTTTATACATATGTATATACACATCTCACACATATAGTCCTAAGGACCAACCTAAACTGATCTCTCTAATGAGTTCTCGCACAGAATTTTTCTGTTTGCCTCTGAAATTTCTTTTTTTAATCAGTTAGCAAATCGCCTCTGCTACCTTTAAAACACACAGACACTAATATCTTCCATGACAAACATACACAGGGCCCTCTGAAAAAGTAGCTTCTAGGGTTTGCTTTACTTTCTTTTTAAAGCCAACTGCACAGTACTTAGCTTATAATTTGTCAATGAAATCAACCACCAGTCAGATGTGGTGGCAATCAAAAATCAATGCCAATGACCTCGCATTGAGTTCTGTGGTTTGTAACTCATCTACTTTCCCCAGTTAGTCCCATCTGGAAGGGCCCCAGGGTTTTCGAGGAAGAAGGCAATCTAGGCCAGCAGTTCTCAGGTCTTTTTAAAAACGTTCAGGCAAGTGAAGAGTAGCTCCAGCCATTCACATTTTTTCAGCCAGCTACAGGAAGGCCAGAAAGAGTGTCTGTCTGCCAGCAGGGCCTGGGCCCGAGCATGACTGAGGTTCCTCTGACATCTGGTGCCAAGTCCACCAGCGCGGCCTGGGAAGCAATGCGAACTATTTTTAACACCACGGGAGGGGAGAGGAAGCATTGGTTCCGATAACTCTCATTGGCTAATCTTTAAAAAGCGCCTGGAAGTTCACCCATTTGGCAATGAGAAGTGAATGGAACTTGGAACCACAGAAATGGAAAATATTATTATGTACTGAGCTTTGCAAAACAAGCACATTCTCTTTTTTAATGCATTGTACCTTTCACTTAAGAACCCTGAAAGCATTCAGAGCACATTAGTGATTTTCAAAACAATTTCCATGGCAGCTCAACACGTTTTTGCCTTGACCAATAGGAGGGCTCAGACCCAAGAAGACAAGATCACAGGACAAGCCAACGTCGGCCTCCCAACTCCAAGTCTATGACTAGACCACAGCCCTGGAGGGGCCCCCCGAGCAGATGTGAGTTGATCCATCTGGTGTGGGCATGAGTGAGCCCCCCTGGGGTCTAGAAATCAATTCAACCCGCCACATACTTCTCTGCTTGGAAAACAGACCGATCCACCTCCAAAAAACATTCAGTAGAGACTCTTGTCAGAAAACATAACTTCAAATTGTCTACTCTGCAGTTCCTATCGCAAACTGGATGTTAGGAAAACTAAAAGCAAGAGTTATTGAACTCACAGATATCAGAGACTCGTAAAACGTAAGAAGAAAACCGATACGAGAAAGCAACATAGGACTGCCAACTTTTAATTTTGCCAAGTAAGGGCATTAAAAAAAAAAATGAATTACCACTACACTTTCATTTAAAAAATGATGTTAATGACAAAAAAAAAAGGAAGGTCATTCTATCAGAATAAATAATTCTTTAAAGTGATTACATTTAAAGTTTGAAAAATTCATTCCATTGTCTTCATTCTTTTCGATTCACAGACCGCAAGCCTGTGAAAACATGTCACAGACCCGGTTTAGGGCCCACACAGGCTGCCAGGTCTGCTTACCAGCCCTGCTCACCTTCCTCTGAATATTTTCAGCATCGTATTAAACCACCATAAGAGCACAATACCCAGCGTGAGAACAGACACTTTTACCTAACATAGCTTTCTTCTTATATGAGGCTGGACGATCATACAGCGATCTCTGGATGTCTGAATACTTGGACACCTCCTTCCTTTCCAGCATGGGAACGTACTGGGTGGTGTCGGCTTGCTTCATGTCCATGTAGTCACCGTTGTTTTCAAAGGATAAAATGACATAGCTGCAAAACCAGAAAAAGAAACCTTACCCAGGCTGCCCCTCTGCAGTGGTCACTCAGCATTCAGGAACTGATGATTTGGGGGGGCTCCCAACACGCCAGGTACTGTGCCAGGTCTGGGGGCTGCAGGGGGAGCCACAGCAGAGCCAACCGCCCCTCTCCCGGGGTGGTGGTCTCACTGGGGAGAGGAGCATGGATCAAATAATTCACTGAAACTCAGATGGGCTGGGAAGGAAGATTTTGGTAGCATAGAAGGACAATGACTCCGTCTAGGAGTCGAGGAGGCATTTTCTGAAGAGGCAGAATGAATCTCATTCACAAAGCTGGGACAGACTCGGGGGGGTACTTGGTATGGTCCCTGGCACGTGTAAAAGGTGCCACAAATGTTGGCTGCCATGATGATTAGTACTTATTGGTTTCCAGTGTCACCTCCACTCATCTTCCGCAGGAGCACAGACACCCTGAAGAGCCACATCTAAGACAGGGGGGCTACGCTTCCATAGGCTCGAAAATTTTCTAAGTCTATTACGTTTAAAGTTTGAAAAATGCATTACATTAAGTCTGTCATTATTCTTTCTGTTTTTCAACTCATAAGCCATGAACCTGGGCCATGTGGCCATGGGGCTCAGGCAGACAATTCCTGCTACTCAATCAATTTAGCACCCATTGGGTGCCCATCGAGTCATTTAATGCGAAGTAAATTCATTTTACTTTCTGATCTTACAAAACTTTTTATCTGCAGAGCTCTCTATAGCCATTGGTAAGTTTCTGCAGTGAGGATGACTATCATGAGCTTGACTTATAGGTCTAGGCGTGGTGAGGACCAGTATCTGAAGCTTGGAGATGGGCAGACAGTTTCTCACAAGGTGCAAGAACTCAGGCGTCCCCGGCCAGCGCTGCGTGTTACAGGTCCTCAGTGGATCCCATGTGAACAGCAGAATGGCTCCCAGAAGGTTCCCACACTCTCTCTCATTCAAACCTATCAGCGATGGCTTCCCATGTGCTACTCTGGCCCACAACACCTGCAGACATCACGTCTCTCTCAGCTCTATCACAGGATGCCTGGGCAGGATGGTCTCACTCTATGTCTTACCACCTCAGGCCCAGAATCTGCAGACATGGAACGCATCGGGACACAGGTCTTCTCACCTGTGAGGCGTGTAAGACAAAGGTACATGGCAATGCCTCTGCACCCACCTCCGTGTGCTTTCGTCAGCAGGGTTCAATCCAAAGATGTCCAGCTCTTTCTTTGGCTTCTCTGGGTGGTGGCTCAGGAAGCTGTCCCTATTCTTATGCAGATAGTTGACCAGATCTCCATAGAAGCAGTACTCAGTGATAATGTAAATGGGGCCTGTAGGGACCAAAACCAGCAGAAGACAGGTGTGAAAATGAAGCACAGAAAAGTCATGAATTGCTCTGTTTGGACTGGCAAGAGATGTTGGTCAGAAACGATGAGCTTCCATCAATTCAGGGGAACAAGTCAACTCCATTCAAGGGACTTCTACTCCCTGGGATGTTTGGGGGTGGAAAGTGGAGGATTTAAACCTGGTTCAACAGTTTTCACAACCACAGGTGTTCAGTGAAAACCCTCCCTCGCACTCCGGGTCAGGAAGCTTACCTGACTTGGTACAGGCTCCCAGCAAGTTCACGATGTTTAAATGTGGCCCCAGGTGAGTCATGATCTTCAGTTCAGACATGAGAGCTTGTTTCTCACTGGATCTGGCAGTGGCTGTTGAAGAAATAAATCACGTATCGGTTCAACTGAGATACCCACTTCCCACTCTCAGAACACGCCAAGGACGCGACTGATCCTGCTACTGGATATCAAAAATTCTATTCATCAAGATAGTGACTTAGTCTCAACCCTAATAGCTAAGCCCTAGGCTTTCAGGTAAAAAGAAGTCACTAGAAATGATAACTCTCAATTTCCCAACATGTGGGCAACAGGAGTGATCTAAATAAACCTAATTGATGCAATAGTCTAAATGCACACGAAACCTAGAGTCAAAAGAGCCAAGACCCAGTCCTAAACTTGTTATTTCCTAGCTGTGTGATTTTGAGCACTTCCTTTAACACCTTCTCATTCAAAACTTCCCAGGAAGGGGCACTTACGTTTCAGCATCTTCACGGCTACTTTCATGACAGGCTGGGACCGGCTTAATCCGTAGGCTGTTCCTTCGACCACTTTCCCAAATGCCCCAGATCCCAAGACACGACCTGCAGACAACCAGAACCGTTAACACAGGCAGACTCCAGGCCTCTCCTCAACTTCGTGCCCCACGGCCAGGCCAGCTGTCAGGGGGTGCACAGCTGGGTGGGTGTTCTTCAGTACTGAGGACGCACGATGACTCCTCCAAGTCATCACGTCAGAATCAGAATTGAGCCCACAGGGAAGGAAATTAGCGTAATTGCTATAGTCAAAGAACATTTGAAAGGGAAAGGAAAACACAGACGGGGAGACAGGAGGGTGCAGCCCTCGCTGGTGTGAGCACTCTGTCTGCCAGCTCCGCGCTGGGCCCGACCCTGGGCTCCTCTGCGCTTGCTGTCTACGGCTCTCGCCCAAACCCCCTTCTCCACCCTGCTGCTTTCCACGTGCAAACAGGGACATCTTTTGCATCAACAAATCCTTAACCACTGGAAACACTTCACTATTCCAGATATCACTGATTGCCCGGAGTGATTAAGTTCGCTTCAGGCTGGACTTGTGGCTGCCTGTTGTCAGGAAGGTCAGTACAGCAAAGGCTACACATGCCCTGGGAGCACAGCACTCTGCTCCATGCTGGAGTTACAAAAAGTAACTGAAGCAGTTGTCCCCACCCTTAGAGAGCTCACAGGCTAAGAGGAACCATTCCCAGGGAGTCAGTCTCACCGAGGATAGCCACGCCAGGCAAAGACTCAGCTCACAAAAGACACTCTCAGCCAACATGGCCTCTTACCACACGTCCATGTTGCTGGACATTGGACCTGCCAAGGTTCTGCTGCACCAGCATCTTGGCAAGACCCAGGAACAGAGAGACAAAGAAATGCCTTTTGGCACATTAGGCATTGTGCCTTTTTCCCCATATTTTATTACTTTTTAACCTCCCTAAGCTCCTTGTCTCTTTTTGGGAAATATAATAAAGAAAGCTTAGATGTGACTACATGAAATTGGGAGCAACTCAGGTGCCTTGTTTGATTTCAGTTAAGTAACTCTCTAGGAAGCCCTACACTGTTCCATGTTTTGGAATGATACAGGCAGGTCATTAAAAACGATATCCAGCATTTTTCAAAGTACGTACCATTAGATTATCCATCATGACACAACCTCTACCTCTAATTTTCATTTGCCTTTGTCTTGTTTTAATTCATTCAGAATGTGATTTAAAAAAAAAAAATCTCTTGGACTAAAGTTTCATGTACTTGGTCTGATCCCAGAATTGAAATATTTTAAAAGCTTGTGATAAGTTGGCTGGCTTATTTTTACATCTTTTGCCTTAAAATGTACCTGTATTTTTATATTACATCCTCCGAATATACATAAAGAAGTATCTAATGCATCCTCAGAATGTACTATATCAGAATACATTTTGTGGTTGTCCTCATTCATTTCTCATCTGTTCCTTTTTCGTCCCAGAGATTCATGTCATTTTCAGTTTGTGTCATTTCCAAAGCAAAGCTATTTTGGTGAGTCTATTTGCCAGGCCTCTTCACATTCTCTTCTCCCTTTGTAAAATTTTCTTTAACCATAATTTGTTATGGAATGAGATGTTTTCAAAAAAAATCATTGCAGTGATCCAATTAACTTATTGTCAAGATGGAAATGTATTTCTGAAAGCAGGTTTCTATTGCTGAGCTCTTGCTAAGCGCAAGCTCAGATCCCGTATCCTGCCAGAGGCCTGTGCATGGAAAGTTGTGTGCAAGTGAGAAGGGTGTCTTGGGAGACCAACCCTACAGGCGCTTACCAAGCACGAGTCCATCTCTTGGAAACTCCCATCTCGAGTCGTAAGGCAGCTGCATTGGGTCCACATAAATGTATTCATGTCCATCGGGGCTGATCGATTCGATGACCCTCCAGCGAATTTCATACCTCGGTTTCTATAAATGACCAGGGCGGGGAACTGGTGAATTACCGAAGTCCCAAGGCACCAAAGCTCCACTACAGCAGCAAAGTGGACACGGTAGCGTCCAAGAACATTCATTCAACATATGATCACGGAGCTCCTTCTCTGTGCCAAGCCCTGAACTAGGTGGCTATTCTCCTTGTTCTTATTGGCGTCAAAGATTTTTTAGTTCTTTGACAAAATATCTACCTGTTTCCAAATGACGACCAGGACAATAAGTGAGATGATCACAATCACCAACAGCACCAGAACCGCGGCTGCCACCGTGAGTTCAGAACGCAAGGCTAGGGGACAAGAGAGAGGCACAGTGAAAAATTCCCTCACCGACATGTGGGGGGGCAGGGAGGTGGGGTGGCTGGGCCGGGGAGCTCGCACTGCTGGTGGGGAGTGAGGCTGCCCGGCCCTTCCTTGGGGACAGCAATACCATCTCTCAGACATCTACACCGGGACACTATGCCCCTTCTTCTGTGAGACGAGAAAGGAATACAGTTCAATCCGGGGAACTCAACACTTTCTCCAACGGTTACCTTTTGGACAGAGTTTGAATAGGCACCGTAAAGATCCGTCAATGAGACTGAGAGCCACGATACACGTAGAAACTTCTACTGCATAAGCTTTATTATAAAGTTTACTTTGAAAGGTTGTATGCTGCTCATATTGCTTTTGGCTTCGCTCATTTTGTAAGGAGCAGATGAGATAGAAGGTCCTTCCTCCCCACCTCCCTCCCCACACACAGACGCTCAGACTGAATAGACTGCGTAGCTACGTTATTAGCTGTGCAAAATGTCGAGGGGCCTCTGCCAGAGGCAGTTTGGGGTCTGAACCTGAAAGAAAGGCCCAGATGCCTTCCAGAGCATTCCCAGCTGAATGTCTGCCTCAGGGGCTTCATTCCTACGGGACCCTACGTGGGATTCAAAGTCCCGTCTCAGGGGGACAGTCCCAGTTCCTCAGTTGTCCCCACTGTTGAGCAACTCACTGGGCGCCACCAGCTTCAGCTCCCGGCTCTCAGCCCCGAGGAGGTTCTTGGCCAGACAGCGAACCGCAACGGTCTCCTCCACTTTGGCGAACGTCAAACGGCCCTCCACGGTGCTCCTGCCTCGGGGGTGGACCTCCGTGTTGATGTTCGAGACGTTGCTGGCCAAAATCGTCCACGAAGTTTCATTATTACATCTAAAGGAAAAAAGGGCCTAAGTGCAGGGCCAATTACTGACAGTCCTGGAGACGAGCGGAGAAGCGGGAAAACCCTAAGACAGCAAGGGGTCCTGAGCCTCGCTGCATTTGGGGGTGCTACAGCCCGACTTTCTCATTGCATGTGCAGATTTAACATTAAGACCTGTTTGCACATGCTCATGAGGGAATAACCTGCACGTGAATAACTGAAAGCTGTTTATGAAGGAGGCAAAGAGAAACGAGTTTAATAAAATATGGTGACCATTCCCCAGCCTTGAACCTACGAGCAAACTGAATGGCTAAACTTCAAGCAGGTTTGGGGATTCCAATTTTCCACCCCTTCAAATAGGCCTGGAGCCCACCCTTCCTTCTCACCACCCACACTGGCTAGAGCCCCCAAGGTGTCACCAGGGTTGGAGCAAAGACCTAGATTCCAGCTCCAGGATCTACCAAAGCTCCAGCCAACATCCAAGTCCACCCCTTTTAGCCCCAGGAGAGGACAGGACTAGAAGTCTCAGCCTTCAGGAAGAAACAATGGAAGCTTCTGGACACAAACAGTCACCATGGGTGGAAGTGTGAACGTGTAGCTCACATGTCCATTTAGAAAGTTGTGGAATCAGGGAAGGAAGGAGGAGCTGGGGAGTTAACTGCCACCAAACCTGGGTGCAGGAGGGCAGGAGCAGTCACAGGGCACTATTGTCATTTATGTTCACGTGCCAGGCCAGCCACCAAAGTTCACCAAATAAGGAATGTGAGGTAAAAACGTGGACCAGGATAGTAAAAATATTCTTAGGATAGTGGTTCTTAAAATTCATCTTTTTTCAGATTAGAGACCCTTTGAGAGTCTGATGAGGGCCACAGGCCTTCTCCCGCAGCTATTCCTGAGCACACACCCACGCCCGGAGCTGCGGTCCCTGTTCAGAACCCTATCTTGTCATCTGTAAGTAGCACGGGCCTTAGGCCAAATCCCAATCACATATACCCAAAAAAGGCCAACAAAAGGAGAACTAAAATGCATTTGAGGCCCTTTGTGTCAAGGGAGAGGCATTCTGACCACAAAAGAAGAAGCAACATCTGGTTCCCGTACTTCTTAATGTCCTTGCAGATCATCCACTCGATGTCGGGCAGGGGTGTGCCTTCGGCCGTGCACCTCACCGTCTGTCCGCCCGTGGCACCGTGGTGGTCATCGACCAAGTCCAGGATGGACGAGGGCACTGCAAGAGGTGGACAGAGGTCAGAACGGAAGAGTCCGTGTCCCTGAACTTGCAGGCACCACACAAGGGACGTGCGTTCAGAACCTGTACACGGGGCACTGGGGTCACCCTCGAGGGGCTGAAACCAGTTGTACAAGTGACACCCCCGTTGAGACAGACCCACTTGGTTAAGAGCATTTTCGTAGTTTCGGTGTTTTGGGACTTATGCCTGGGATGTTTTAAATCTGGAGTGGAGAAAGTGAAAAGTTCCCACAGTTATTTGGCTTGAAAGGCAAGGAGGCTCCTAAAATCGCATTATAGCTTAGGATCAAACTAATGGATTCCGCTGAGGTGTAATCCAAAGCAGCATCCACCAAAGTGCAGCTGTGGGATATTAGTAGATTAGTAGATTTTAAAGATTCTCTTTTTAATCTGGCGTCCAGTAAGTTAGAGATACACTAATACTTGTATCACAGGCTCACTGGGAGACTCACATGAGCCCACCTAGGACAGTACGTGGCACCTGGTAGGGACTCAGTGAATAGGTGCTGAACTTGAATGTAAATGGACCTGGGCACTCCATCCTGGCAGGGACCACTGTACAGTGTCTACAAGGGAAGCAAAGCAAAACTCTCCGGAACAGTTCAAGGTCATCTGGACCAAAAAGCATCACTTCCCTCTTCTCAGAACTGGAGGCGCCATGTTGAGAAACAGGCGCTAAGAAAGCTGGTGGAACCTGGGAATTCCCAGTCAGACTGCTCCAGAGGAACCCAGAACCTCCCAGAAATACCTGAATTCGTGAGTCCAACAAAGCCATCCCTGACATGTGACATCTCCGGTCCCCATTTCTCCCCTTAAGTGTGGTTTTTCCTCCACAGCCTGTGAGAAAAGTGCCAGGCTCTTTGGGAGACACAGATGGCCTCGTTCGCTGAGCTAGCGTCCCCGCCCTACTGCCTCCGCATACCTTGAGTTAGCAGTTCAAACGTATAGCTCTTCACGTCGTCTTCATTCTGCACTACAATAGTATAGTGACCACTGTCTTCTTCCTTAGCACGGATCAGCTTTAACTTGCTTCGATACCTTAAGAGAAAGGGGTTTTGTTTCAACAAGCAGGAGCTAAATAAATTCCCACCATTTAAGCAATGACAGTCTTAATTTAAATTTTATTTTTGTAAAAAGTCAAAACATCTTTTTTTTTCCTTGTCCGTGTCATCTCTTTTCTGGGGTTCTCGATCGCTTTCCACATGCTGAAGGTCTGAATCACAGATACATTTCTTGCGAGAGAAAACCAGACATTCTGAGATGAGCAATGTCCATCTCCAAGAGCCGTGGGTTCTACTAAGGCCTGACTTCTGAATGGAAATGGACACAGCCTACCGGCTGTTCTTTTTTCAAAAACTCTTGATTTTACCTTTGTAAAAAAATACTTGCCTCCCCTAAATATCCACCGTCTAGGTGGTTCAGCCAAAAACACAATGGAGGAAAGAACAAAGATCCTCTACGTGTCGACATGGGGAGGTCTCCAGGATATAACATTCCTACTTGCTTGGATTCGCTTAAAGAAACTCAAAGTTTTCATAAGCACCTAATGAAGCTAATAAAGGTGCTTCCCTTTGGGGAGGAGGGAGGAACTGGACAGCCGGAGACGGGAGTAGAGTGAGGCTTCTCACAGTGCATCCTCTTTATGTCTGATCCTTTTTAAAGCATGGGATTCTACCACCTATTCAAAAAAATAAGTTAGAAAAAATACACCTCTTCATACTTTATTGGAGGAAAATTTCCCCAGAAGATTTCTTTCATGTATTACAAATGGCACTTGGCTCTGTGTGTGTGCATAAATACAGTATTTTCCCATTTGCTTGTCCTTTATAAATCATCACAATGTGGAGAAGCAACTAGAATGGAGAAGGAGTGCACTGCTCATGGAGTGAGAAGATCGTGGGTATTCTCATTAAAATTCTCCATGCCTCAGTTTCCCTATGTGTAAAATGTGATAACTGAACACACAGCACAGTCATTCTGAGGAGTCATTAAATGAGATCATGTACGTGAATGCATTTCCTAGGCACAAAAGCACTCTGCAAACACTGGGCGCTAGGACCTGTGAGGAGAGTGGGCCAGGCTGACTTTTCCTCAGCTCCTCGACACTGGATGAGCTTCAGGACTGGATTTCCTCAGAGTCCCCTTAGGCACAGCGGGCTGCTGATTTACCAAACCATCCTCTGGCATTCATTGTTCCTTCTTGTGCAGCCAAGAAAGCCAGTGGGTCCACGAGCTTTAAGCCAGATGCCCCATCCACCATGTCCATCCTTGTATTCTCTGGGCCATAAGAGGAACGAGAAAAATACGTGCTGAAGGATTCTTAAATCTCCCTAGCAGACAGCTTTCCAGACCCACTCAGGTCTGGCAAACTTGCCATTACAGATGTGCTCACGCACGCATTTGAAGCATTAGCTGTGCCAGGAGTACCCCACGCCTCCCTGGCCTCACAGCCTCATGGAAAGTTCCAGGTGGAAGCTCCCCACCTCTTTGTGCACCTTCATGTCACGTCATCAGAAAGCCTTCTGGATTCAGTATTCCACTCCATTTGCCTATCGCTGTTCTCCAGAAGTCGTAAACTTCCATTGCTCAGACACTGCTTCTCGATTACACGTGGAATTTAGTTCAGAAAGAAGAAAGCAAATCTTGAGGGTAAGTGAATGGATGAGAAAGGTTCTGTTCTCCCCTTTCTTGAAGGCTTAAAATATAGGACTGACTTTTGTCTCTCTGGGATGATTTCTGACAAAGGTATAGGGCTGAATTCGCTGGGCCCTTCAAGATGCACCTTCTGATTCTTGGATTCTAGTCCTAGCTTAAAACTGCAAGAAACCTCAAGATATCAACTGATCCAATTCCTAGCCTTGAAGGACAAGAGATATTGCTCATGCAACATTGTAGATGAGGAAACTGAGGCTGACGGGTGACTTGCCCCAAACTCCACACTAGTTACAAGAGAAGAGCGATCTACCACTCTGATCAAAAGGCAGGGATCCCAGATGAGTCACTGTACATCTCTCTCCTGACCAAATTTAGCCAGGCTCTCCTCTTATTTCCTGTGGAGGCCTCCACTGGGGCAAACGTGTTCCAAATTAAGTCAACGATGTTTTGTTTCATGTAAGCTTGTGTGATAATTGCCTCGCAAGGAAAATCACCATCCATGGCCACTTGCAATATGGACGATGAACATGAAGGAATATATTCCATCCCAGTGGGTCCAACTTGACTTTTTTCCTCCACCCTTAGCTGAATCTGGTGACCCGTCTTTCACTGGGGGGCAGAACATCTTAATTCTTCTTTCTTCTCATTTTATCATTAAATACTTACCAGGATACTATTACCACATTGTGATGTTATAATTAAAGGGATTTGATTTCAAGCATCTCTTAACTCAGACTGCCACATTTGATAGACTGACCTTTCGTTTAGGTTGTAAAACATACACAAACCTCAGTCTACCCAGGGACACACACTGAAAAAAGGCATACTTGGGAAGGGTGTTTCTTTACCTTATTTCCTGAATCTTTTCCATGTCAGTGGTGATCTCAGTGAGATTTTCGATCAGAGTCAGGTTGTCCTTCAGCCAGGATATCCTGGGAGGAGGGTAGGCCCGCACGTCCACCACAAAATGTTTGACTTCATGCAGGTTGACGGCTTCCAACTGGCTGAAGGTGGGTTTGATTTCAATGAACCCTTTCTCTGCACAGGGAAGAGTTTCCATTAAACAAAGATTACCGCACACAGATCCCGAGCGGCGTGGACGACTGGCATTTTAGAAAGCAAATGTACCATGCACGGAAATAGTGACTTTCTTCATCTCTTTGACCTCCCTGGTAGCCTGGCGAGCCGCACATTCGTAGTCTCCACTGTCTTTCACGGTGGCCTCGGGGACCGTCAATGTGTACACCAACTTGATGATCGGGACTTTGATCTCCTCCAGCATGGTGACGCCTTTGCCTTTCTACAGCAGAAGGGGGAGAAAACCGCTTTTTGCTTTTTCTAATTTTTTGGTTGTTATCATGTTGCCACAGGACCTTCCTATTTCTTTCTGACTTCTGAAAAAGAAGACTCGGTGCACACTCTTTATGCCTTCTGAAGACCCTGGTCCAGCTATTACCATCTCAAACTCTCCCACTGATCACGGAGCCTTACAGGCTGTACAATCAAATGTGCTCCTTGTAGAGATGGGAAGCTAAGGTCTAGAGAAGGTCAGTGACAGACAGAACTCAACCCAGGTCTCTGAGCCCTGCTGCGCCCTGCTCCAAGCCACTCCACGTCTGGGGGTACCTACCACCACTCCAGGGTACGTCCACTGAAGGTCAACCACCTCGTTGTTAAAGACAGCACAGGTGACCACGATTGTCTCCCCTGACTTATACACAGTTTTAAGAGCTTCCATTTCTAGATCAAGTTCTGATGTTGCTAGAAAAAAGAACAAACACAAGGACCTAAAAACCCATAGGACAGTCAGGATCTTGTAAGGTTTGCGTTTGTTTGTTATTTTTAAAGAAAATTCTAAAAAATAATTTGCAAACCAGTTTGATCAAGACAAAATCAAGAAAGTCTCTGAAGTCTTGATTTTGAATTGGGATACAATTTGGCATGTAGTGATAATACAGAAATACAAAGTCATTAACAGTAAAAATGAATTCCAATTAAACAGAACACCACATTCCTGAGCACTTGGGTCAGTTATGGCCATACTCTCCTGCAATCACCTTGACCCATGTGTTTATTCATTTAATCAGCCCACCTCTGCTGACCCACACTGCTCTAGGCACTTTGCCCCCTACCCCATCATGAGATAAGCCAGGCTCTGATTTTACCTGGCTTGCTCCATATAGGGTAAGTGCTCAGATCTGTTGACCCCAGAGTGTGTGATACTTCCCCATTTATACTAACCACTGACATCAAAGGGATGAAGTCTACAATGGCAATCTTTCCTCCAAACTGAAATCACTTTTCTTAAGTTACTAAAATTAACCTAGGCATCCAACCTCTCCAGGCATATGTTTGTTTTTAGGGCCGCTGTAGTCAGGAATGTGGATAAAACAGTAAGAGGCTTATGCAAGAAAGAATTCCTTACAGTATTTTGAAGTCAACTGATGAAACATGAATTCTTACATGCGTAAGCAAGCTTTAGCCTTTAGTAATGTTAAGCTTAGTATTATTACAGCCACAGAGGTCAGCCTGACATTGTATTAGGTAGGGTCCTAAATCCGCAAATTGGAATTCAGGGTCTCTAACACCAGGGATGGTGATTTGAGAAATAAAAAAAAAACTACATACATCTGATGATTTTGCCTACTACTCTTATTTAAAAGAGAGAGAGGGTACAAGTACCTTTTAAAGCATAAACATTAAATGGGATGGTCTGGAACTTCTTTCCTTTGACAGTGGCCTCACAGATATAGGGCCCGACAGTGAAGGTCCCATTAAAGCCCTGTCTGCTGTCATAGAAGGCAGGTACCACCCCATCACTGTTGCGCAAGGTCACAGGAGTCTCAGGATCAGTCGTGCGACAAGGTATGATGGCAGAATCATCATCGTCCGCGATGACTAAATAATCTGTCATTCCCAGAGGTACAAACGCTACATCCGGGTCTGTGGTTTAAAAAAGAAAGAAGACTCTATTAGGCATTAGTTTCATCTTTACACATATATCCAGAAAAAATCATCCCATTGGCATTATTCTTATTAGGTACAAATTGTACCTTTACACATATATCCAGAAGATTTGCCCCACTGACTTTAATCACTGTCACGGCTAGAAGGTGACTTTAAAGTATGAATGATACCAAATTGCATTTACCCTAACAAAAAATACTAATGATAAATATAAATACTAGCCAGTAATCTAGATCAAATTTAAGCAACCACTAAAACCAAAAGTGGACAATAAGATGATAGAGTCCAGCTCTGTTCAAAACAAGGAAAAATATTCATAATTTTTAAATTATGGAATGCTTTTAAAAACTCCTGTCACCTATAGTCATTACCATTGAGAACTAAAACAAATTTATTTATGAAAAAGTAATCCCTTGAGTAATACATAAAATGTATAATTCCATAGCTTGACATTTCCTTTCCAAAAGAAAACCAGCTACTTAAGCTACTATGGTAACAAGCATCAGCTGCAGAAAGGGCCCCTAATTCTCCATTATTGCCGTAAAAAGATCTCTGTTGGACAGCAATGCAGGGGCTCCTCGGGCGGTGTTTCTGCGGGGTTGAGGGGAGGGAACAAGAAGAATTTTTGTACAATCTTAGGTGGATCAGAACTTCAGGACTCCTGTACCTTTAACCAACCCACGTTCCTGCTGGTCTCTTCCCTACAGGGAGAAAATCCCTCCACACTGAAAAGATTTTGCTGAAGGAACCAAAGTGTCCATGAAGTTGGGGTGATGCTCTAATACCCACCCCTTTCAAAACAAAATTTTTTATCGTTAGGAAGGTTCATATGGATAAGAGTATCATGAAAGAAGTGAAGAAGTTCTAAATCCTTAGGGAGGCCCATAGTTAGGGAGGACAGGAAAGGAAGCCCATCAAAAAACTGAAAAATAAAAGGCAGAAAGGTAGAATAATATAATCTGTAAGAACCCCCTAACTTGACCTCTCCCAAAACAATAAGGACGGTAAGAATTGTAAATCGTTTATGTTTTGTTCTTAAAGCAAGCATTCTAGCTATAGTTCTCTTTAATTTACCCAATTACCTACCGAAATTGCCATCACTCAAATTTGTGTTTGGAGTTCCAAATTCTTGAACTCCCTTAGCAAAGATTTCGGCAAACCAAGCTGCAAGTTAATTTCAGGTTAAAATAGACAGATTGACATCCATAACACGCCCACCGGGCCTTCCTTTAAAATGCTAGTCTCCCTACCATCACGCACCTTCAGTCACATCAGGGTCTTTCCTTTCACAGCTGTCCCCAGCAGAAGGCGACGTACACAGACAGAGACACAGACACCGAATCCCAAGGGAGTGCACAGGGACGGCTCGGTGGGAGGCGGCCCAGATGGATCTCAAGCTCACGGCCACGCCCAGCTGTGAGAAAGCGCCACACATTCCTCCAACGACACGGAGCACAGCTGCCCAACGGCCTGGCCATGAAACCCACCACGCCTAAGGCCACGCCCCTCGGGGACGCTTCCGCCACTGACGGAGCAGAACTGGGTACCAGGGGCTGCAGGGCTGCTACACCTCCCTCCTCCAGCGTCCAGACTCATCTGCCCTCCTTCCTGCCCTCTCTCTATCACTCGGGGCTGCGCCAACCATGCAGTCAGACAGCTCTCCTGGCCTCTGCCAACCCCTCCTCATCCTCCCATAGGCCTTCCCCTAATGAAAGCCCTGCATGCTTAATCCCATGTGCTTCTCAGAGGACACACGGTAACATCGTTAGTATGGGCTTTCCCCCTAAATTTTAATTAAAAAGAAAAAAATCCCTTCTCATTCATCAAGAGTAAAATCTGCAAAATTGGGTGTTTATTTGGAAGCTATTATAGTGAGCTATCAGAAACTCCAAGGCAGGGCCTACCTATTCATTTTTGTGTCCCCAACACTTTACACAGTGCCTGACACACTGTAAATACTTGTTCAACTTGATCGAACTGAACAGAAGGGAGTACATTCCAGAATTTTTACACAATACCAATAAAGGACATGCCCTAATCAAGATGATTTTCAAAACTGAATACAGCTGTGAAATGTTGACAATAAATATTTTTTGAGAACGACATTACAAATGGTCTTTATGTGTGTGTGTGTTCCCCTATATTTTTCAAATTTTCTCCAATAGGTATTTGTTATTTTTATATTTTTAAAAAGCCATGGCCCAGGTGCGGTGGCTCACGCCTGTAATCCTAGCACTCTGGGAGGCCGAGGTGGGAGGATCGCTTGAGCTCAGGAGTTGGAGGCCAGCCTGAGCAAGAGCGAGACCCTGTCTCTTAAAAAAAATAAAAATAAAAATAAAGAACCATAGTGCAGTTAACAGGAGAGACAGCACAGCCACAGGCCGGGTCCACAGGACGCAGCCGACTCACCCGGCACGTAGATGTAAATGCGCCTGCCTTCGAGCTCGTTCTCCTCCGTCTGAGTGTGGTTGTAGTAGCAAGTGTAGAAGCCAGTGTGGGCCGCCGAGGCGTTGACCACTTCCAGCACGGTCACAAACAGGCCACTGTTGTTTTCCTCGTTTCTGATTTCCACGTTAGGGTTGTCGTCTTCAGACATGGGGTACTGCCAGCTCACTTCACTCTCCCCAAAGCATCGCAGAGAAAAGGATGAATTCAGCTGCACAACCATTTCATTTTCGTTTGGAAGCACAGAGGGTACTGAAAGCTGGCAGAGGATGAGGCCCGGCCCTGGAAAAGGAAACACACTCTGAATAGGAGGCAGCCAGAGAGGACGGGCTCGCCCGGAGCACTGAGAGAGGCAACAGTAGCGGCTTCTATGAACAACGAACGTTTCTACGCAAAAATCCGTTAGCCTGGACGCCCATGAAAGGCGCTCCCTTATAACAGCCTCCGCATCTGCTGAGAGCAGCAAACTTTCCAAAGGCCTCAGTAGCCCCACCAAGCCCCCCCAGACCCACCCCTCCAAACACTCAAATGGATCGAGGAGTCGGATTCCAATTCCATATTTCAGACTCTTATGTGTGACCACAAAATATCCCAAGATGGCAGAGACGCAAGCACATAGGGTTGTTTATTAACCACATTCCCTGCAGAGGTTTCTCTGAGTTAAAAAAAAAAAATGGGATGAGAGGCAGGGAGATAGGCTGCACAAAGCCCAAAGCAGATCTGTGCTCAAGAATTATGTATCTTCCATTTGCTAACAGTCCTCTGGCGTGCCGTCCCTCCCAGATGACTTCCAGGGCCCAAGTAGGATGATGTCGATTTTAACTCACAAATAATGAGTAAAGCCCAAGAATGAAAACTCTAAGTTCATCTCAGAGCCTCAAATTTTAGCCTAGCTTCCCTTATCTCTACAACTGATAGAATTGCTATTATGACTTAATTAATTATTAGTTAATGGTCTCTAACCTCCCTTGGAGCCTGATGGGGGAATCCCACCCGATTTCAGTACATGACCACTGTGATTGCTGAAGCTTGTTAAGACAGGAGTCGTAAGTGCCTCTGGATCACCTCTTGCCCTGCAGTTGGGGTACACTCAGTGCAGCTTAGGACCACTAACTCTCTGGTCTTGCTCAATTCCACCGTATTCAAATGGATAAAACTTAAAGACACTAACAGGCTGAGTTAACTCCTCAGACTAGAGAAGCACTGGTTTCACGGTGAACATCGGCAACACATAAATATGTGGATGAAAACTAAGAAAGTCCAATAAATATTTCAACAGATGGCCCCAGTGGCATCTCCTGGTGGAAAAGAGTTAATAAGATTTTCCAAGAGCCAAGCACTCACCTACCAACTGGATTCCAAGAGAAAGGTAAAGGCGGCTCTGAGATTGTGAAGCAAGGTAAGCATCTTTTGTTAAGAAAGGAATGATTTCCTGGGCAAGAATTTTCTATTTATTTCCTTTGAGCATTTTTAAGAGACAGAGCCTCGCTCTGTTGCCCAGGCTGGAATGCAGTGGGTATTCATAGCGCACAGCAGCCTCTAACTCCCGGCCTCAAGCCATCCTGTCTCAACTGCCCCAGTAGCTGGGAACTAGAGGCACACCCCTGCACCCAGCCAGATACTCTTGAATTTATCTGACCCACCTCTACTGGAAGCCCTTGTCCTAGGAACAGGAAAAAGGTTGTGCGTGAATTTAGACTATTATTACTGACAACATTTCGATGCCAAGATTATCCATATACAAAAACTGCCACTGGAGAGCATTCTTTTTGAAATGGCATCAGTGCAATACAGCAAAGGGAGGTGCAGGTTTGTGGTCATTCCAGACAACGTCCTATGAATTTTCTATTCCTCTTCGCTCTTTCGGACTGTGCAAACCGCCGGAACACAGAACTTAGAAAACAAGGCACCCAGGGCGACAAACACAGAGAAGACTGGGATCCGTACCTGTGAGGAGACAGCCTAAGACCAGGAACGTCCGATGGGAAGTCCCCATAGCTCTGGAAAACTGCAAAAGTCAAAAGTCAAACAGAAACAGCATTAGCCAATAGAAACAACCCTTGAGCCTACTTCTCTCTGTGCTCTGCATAACGGAAAACATTAACAGCATCATTTTAGTAAAAAAAAAATCCCAAGTTTAAGATTTAAAACAGTAAGACGCCTGAGAGGATAACAGCCTGAGAGCACGAGGGACCCCAAGGTCACGACAGGAGCCGGCTGAAGCTGGACCTCTGTGACTGCTGCAGCCTTTAAATTCTGAAGTCCCGGAACGTGTCCAAGAGTACAGGAGAACTGTCCCTTCTACACCAGTTAAATTAGGAACGTGAAAACCGGAGAAATGAACGCATATATTTTCTCAACTTCCAAACTAGAGCTGTTTGCATCTGAAATGGGTTGCCACTTGCTCCATGTTTCGATTCATAAAGAGGTCACATCCTCTACAACTTTTGAAAAAGTTGCTTGGGAGGGAAGAAATGCCTTAATAGGTAAGCATCATTCTGAGCTCGAGTTTTTGAAACTCGCACCAGCCAATGTCACTTAGAGGAGGCCTTTGTCATACAGAGCCATGTCCCAGGCTTAGACCTGGGCTGCCTGCCCAGGTTCTCGTAGGAACTGTCACAGAACCAGAGGGGGCTCCCAGCCAGGCTAACAAGGCCTGGGCAGTCAGGGCACAGGCACGGAAGGAGGAGGCAGTAATGAAGAGAGGAAGGGAGGGAAAATGGGAGAGAAAAGTGTGGCTAAATTCCCGTGTGGAGAGGATGCAGCAGACGGTAGGGTGCGATTCAATGGAGCCTGATCATCTGCTTCCGTGTTAGGGTAACAGCACCCATACACACCAGGTTCAAGAACTCTCGGATTTCCTACAAAAATATCTGGGGAATGGAGATTGAAACTGAAGGTCCATATGATACAAACAGGGCAAGAAGTGGGCAAAAAGTGGGCTTGCAGGGGCCCAAGCTTTACGATAACCCACAGCAAAGCACCACGTTAGCCTCGGCCTGGGATGCGCTGCACCCAAGCTGCTGCCCAGCGCACACAGTGAAGTCAGTCCAGGGGGACTTCATTTGTTCCATTATTTACTTAGAAAACGAAGGTTTGTGTACGTGATTTCTGAGTAAAATGTCTTTTTAAAAAAAGAAAGAAAAGAAAAATTCAATGTATTCCTGTGTGTACCCCTAGTTGGGTTGCTGGGTTTTTACGGTTTTTATGTTTTGGGGGTTTTTTGGTTGGTTCGTTTGGTTGGTTGGTTGGTTGGTTGGAGAGGATCCAGTAAAGAAGAGCCTAAATGCAGTTTTGGTGGTGCCTGATCATGTATGTTTGCTTCAAGGTGTCCTATTTGCAAAAATCAGATTTCTGCTTTACTGAATTCCACCAGGAAAATAGAGGAGGAAAAAGGACAGGGTGAAAGGTGGAATCGTGGTAAGGGGAAGGGAGTGGGCTAGATAGGGAAAAAAAAAAGGAGATGATGAGAAACCATTAATTTTTTAAAATTGTGTTTATGCATTTTATTTATTTAGAGATGGGGGGTCGTGCTCTGTTGCCCAGGCTGAAGTTTGGTGGCTATTCACAGGCGCAATCATTGCACACTGCAGAGAAACCATTATTTACTAAGCCAAAGTGTTCATGTCTATGCTGTGTTTGTTAAGAATAACCCTGTGATTATTTGAAGTTGATTTTAAGAAGGGGCAGTCAAGGCTCAGAGAGGTTTAGCAAATGACCCGAAGTCACACAGATGGTGGCAGAGCCAGGATTCTGCATGATGCAAACGATGCAAAAGCTATGTTCTCTTCACTCCACCATATGGTCTCTCTCAAGGGAAGTTGGGCGTTTCAGCCACCTCCCGCCCCTGCACCCCCCACCCCACTATTTCCTAATGCAAATTAGCCCCCCCTTCCTTTTCTGCTCACCACAGCAGGAGCAGCACCATTGCAGGGCTGTGACCCAAATGCAATCTGCACAGTGCTGACTGGCTGATGGCTCCTGAGGTTCCTGGCATGTGCCCGGGACGCAGGGTTTCCACGCTGCTGCTGTGGCGGGCACAGCGGGGGGTGGGGAGGCAGAGCCAGGCTGGCCAGCCTGATTTACCACAATTAGCAGTAACGCCTGTGTGTTTGTACATATAAATATCAGCCTCCCACCAATAATCCACTTAGCAAACTTCAAAGGAGGCCTCCAGAGCCAGCTTGATGTCTTGGGTTTTATCACATCTATATCCTGCATTTCTTTAGCAAGGCTTGCCAACCATGCATCTTGAAAGTATTCCCGAGCTCAAGAGGGGCTTGCTGCTTTTGCAGCGCAGGCTCTCAGGAGTGTTTTGCCCTGGCCAGGCCCCACCAGATTTCCTTCTGTGCATCCAGATATGGTGGACCCGCTGCCAGGGAGGATTATTTACTGACACACAAAGTGGGCAATGAAAACAGGGCCCCTGTGCGAGCGATAATGATGCAAATGCTGAGAATCAACATGTGTTTGCTTAAGATTTCAAACTCCCTTCTCTGATAACACTGGTTCCCTGACTAGAAATCCAGGCGTATTTGTGAAGTTTCATGTCATTACTCATCTGTAAGTTGGACAATTTACTCGTGAATAACTCTTCACGGCAGAGTGTTTGCCCCACAGGGAGGTAATGGAGAACAACGAGAGAGATGGACGCCTCCCTCGCCTGCTGGCCCAGTACTGAGACTCTGAGAGTGAGTCTTGCTATTTCCTGCACTTTTCTACTCTGGGAGTAAATGCTCATCCTTAATTAGTAACTCCTATCCTGGAGCTCATCCACAAGTCAGATTTGCAAGTGTAAGCAACAGAGGATCCAAATTCTAAAGAACATGGTACTGTAAGAGTCACTGTGAACAAAACCACTTTGCAGGGAGGAACAACGGATTTTATACAAATCATTTTTTAAAAATCATAATTATGATTTTTATGCCAACTACATGTTGAACTTCAGCCTCAATCCTCTGTAATCACAGCTCAAAAGCATTTGCCACAGGTAGAGAAACAAACTGGGAAAAGAGGCCTCTGCCATGTTCACTGTCAGGCAGGTAACTTATGGTTTCCCCATCCTCTTGTCCTTCTTATACTTTCTCTCAGAAGATATGATGGAAATCAGATTGGACTAGGTACTGATCCCAAATATGACACTTTGGGATCCACTCTGAATCTCAGTCTCTTCTTCTATAAATTAGGACTAATAAGAACTGACTAGCGTGCTTGCCCTACTGCATCATTATAAGTACTAAACTAGACAGTTTAATTGAAAGTGGCTTGGTTTTCATATTGACTCTTTTTTTGCAGACTTCTAAGATGTTTTAGATGAGAAGCATGTCAGAGGTAGCAACTTCAACTTCTCCTTACTATGAAAGATAGTGAGGCCCCAGAGGCCATATGACTTGCCCTGCATCTCCTGTCTACTGGAGAAATGGATCTGAACCCTCATTCTGCCACGCCAGCAGTTCACTCCTATCCTTGCTACCTCCGGCCTGGTATAGCTATAAAGACTATTTTAGGGCCAGGTCACACCTGTAATCCTAGTACTCTGGGAGGCCAAGGCAGGAAGATCACCTGAAGCCAGGAGTTCAAGACTAGCCTGAGCAAGAGTGAGACTCCATCTCTACAAAAAATAGAAAAATTAGCCGCCTGGCATGGTGGCATGAGCCTTTAATCCCAGCCACTTGGGAGGCTGAAGCAGGAGAATTGCTTGAGCCCAGGAGTTTGAGGTTGCAGTGAGCTGTGATGATGCCATTACACTCTGACCCAGGTGACAGAGCAAGACTGTCTAAAAAAATTTAAAAAAAGACCACTGTAGGATGAACCAATATACACAGTCAGATAAATAGAGAAACAAATCTATTGGCAGCTACTATCCTTTCTCTTTAACAGGGGGCTATGTCCTCCCACGCAAGCAGAAGGGAAGAGCCATTGATGGTGACTCTGCAACATGAAAAGCCAGCGAGTGAACAGGCAGCAATGCAAAGGCTATATTTCCAGAAGAGCTAAGAACTAGTCTTCTCACAAAGCCAGAGAGCCAGCTTCCCGATCACCAACCAAACAGTGCATCCCGCTGCAAAACTATAGAATATTGAATTTCACTCCACTCTCGCATGATTACAGGCCAGAGGAGGCTCCTCACAGCCCCAAAAGCCACTGATGACTTCAAGATTCAAATTTCCGAGGTTCAGCTAATTTCAGCTCTCCTAAGTTAATTCTAACTGTGAAAATTACACATCTTATTTTTTTCTCTGCAACAAACGTTCTACTCAGTCTCATAACTTCAGCCCAGGCAACCCGAGTGCAGGTCTACCCTGGTGGTAGCTTCTCCCCGTTTCCCAGCAGAGGGTGTTTACCAGGACCTCCGCAATCCACCAGAGCCTGTTTTGCTGTTTTGATCTACCAGAGCTCCGTTAGACATTCCAGGGATGGGTGGGGGCTGGAGTATTTCTACACAGGAGCATTTTATGGGACAATCTGAGCTCATAAACCTTTCTCCTCTCCCTGCACCAGATATTTAACCACAGGAGACTAAAGTGACACATCCTCTTGATTGTCACCAAACTGGCGTGACTCCTAACGTGACAGCCTTGGGCGTAGCGGCTTGGAGTACACTGAAGCATGGGGTTTGAGGTCCCCAAGCCCCCACACTAAGTCTCCTCACTCATAAACCAGAACACAGATACCCCTGCCTACCGTCCTAGCACAGGCGTGCGCTGATAATCAGATATGTCCATTGCGTAAATGAAAAGGATTAACAACTAAGGAGAAAAGCAACACTAATGTCCACAAAATAAATGATGTCTGTCCGACGATTCTTGTAGCTTTGCATCAAAAGAAAATCAGTCACGATCTTTTACGGTCCTAATGGGCGAAAAATGCATCCTCCTGCCTAATGGGCGAAAAATGCATCCTCCTGATGCCCCTACTTGCTCGGAATCCCCACGAAGCCCATTCTCCCGGAGGAGCCTGGCAGTTCTCGACAGTGGCCAGCAGATGGCAGTGTTGGTCCAAGGACGAGCATCCCGGGGTCCGCGGAGACGCAGACGCGAATTCTAAGCTAAAATATCCCAAATCTTAACTTCCAATCTTTTCCATTCTTCTGTTGCACTTTTAGGTTTCGTGGTGACTACAGTTAAAAGCCTATGGAGTGGAAGCAGGAATGAGAACACTGCTCCGAAAATGTCTAAACGTGGGCGGGGCCCCAGGGGAACTGGTGAGGGGCGCGCAGCGCATCACCAGTCACCGTCGCTGGGAGCGGTGCGACAGGGCAGGGGGGCTTCGGGACCCCGGGAGACGACGCTGCCGGGCCAGGCCGCCACGGCTCAGCAGGACTCGCCACTCGGGTTCTGTGCAGCCCACGCTCTCGCTACCTCGGCGTTGCCGCCCCCTCGGGGCAGGAGCTCACCTGGGCCCGCGGGGCGGGGGCCGCGACGGCGATCCGGGGCCATGGTCACCCTCATAAACCCGCCCAACGGGGGCTGCGACGGCCGTGCAGCCCGAGAACCGCGGGCTGATTGGAAACGACTGTTCCCGTTGCACAACAACGCGGGGTCGTAAAACAAACAAGCGTCAGCCGGCCGCCTGCGCGGCAGGCGAGCTTATGGGGGGCTGGGACACGGAAGGCGGCGCCTGCCCCCCGGGAGCGCGCGGGACCCGACTCCTCCACCTTCCTCCGCTTCTCCCACATCCAATTAAAATGACGCCCCCGCTCCCAATCCCAAATCCGGGGACCTCAGCCCCCTCTCGCGCACGCAGAGCCTCCCGGGCCCACGCAGAGTCTGCGAGGCTTCTCCTGGAGACCTCGGGGCGGGGGAAAGGTGGCCCAGGTTAGCCCAGGTTTGGCCCCGGGTCCCAGCGCTGCGCTCGCGGCGCCGACCGCCCGGGGCTGGCGCAAAGCCGGACGCGCCCCAGGCCCGCTAGAGGGCGCGACAGCCCCGCGAATCTTACCCGCTCGCTCGCCCGCAGCTCGGGCTCCGGGTCCCCGACAGCGCAGCCGGGACCGCGGCTAGCCAACCTCCGCCGGGGAGCTTCCGCGCTGGCACCGTCCGGCCCCCGACCCCGCCACACCCACGCAAGCACCGCTGGGCCCGCTCTCCCTGCCCCTCCTCCGCGGCTCAGTCGCCCCGGGATCGGTGGCGACGCCCGGCGGCTCCGGGGACCCGCGCCCCTGCCCGCCGCGCTCCCGACCTCACAGCTGCAGAGGCCGCCGCGCCCCAGGCACGACGCTCGGCGCTTGCATTGTTTTCGACTGAGACCAGAGCGGGGGCCGGGCGGGGTGGAGGGAGAGGGGCCGGGCGCGGTGGGGGGAGAGGGGCAGAGGGGTTTAGGGTTACAGGCGCGCGCCAGCGCCTCCTATGGGCATGACAGCCGCACGGCCGCGGGCTGCGGCTCTGGGGAGGCCGGGGCGAGAGGAGCCCGCGCCCCCTCGGCTTTTAAGAACCCGGCCTTCCCGGGTGCCCACCTGGGCCGACACCCGCCTGTGCCGTGCTATCCCGGCCACACCCCTCCCACGCCCGTCCGCCCCTCTCGCTCCCTTTTCGCAGGGGAGCGGGGACTGCAGTGGGAGGCAGGGAAGGAGGTACCCCAAATCCGAGGTTCCCTTTATCCCCTCCTACAACCTACTTTTCCAACCCATGCCTGCTTTGCCGTTCAGTTTAAAACAAAAGGAAATGCCGCCGAGCCACTTCAGCCAAAGACAGGCATTGGCAGAGCCCGGGCTAGAGTGCAGTGCGGAGAAGCAATTTGCCTCCGACCCTGCAGCTCGCACCCGGGCCGAGAACGAAAGATCCGCTCCTCAGGCTGATGCTGCGGGCGGACCCCGAAATCTGGACGCGAGGGACGCTGAGAGCCGCACCTTTTGGTCACCGAGCCGGCTTTTAGCTCTTTCCCCAGAATTGCCACTTTTCCACCAGCAACATGTAACCTGGTCGCAGTTCCCTGGAGGTCAGAGGGAGTCCCGCCTGCCGGGATCTGCAGGAAGGCGCTGGCCACCACGTCCCCAAAACGCGTCCCGGCGAGGCGCGCCGCCCACGGTCTGTCCCCAGGAGGCACCAAACGGGCCCGCCTCGGCGCCAGACGCGTTTGCAGCTGGAAAGCCTGGCCCGATGCCCCTCCCCCTGCGTCCCTCCCCTGCCCGCGTCCCGGGAGGAAAGCGGCCCAGGGGCCGAGAGCTGGGAGCCCGAGCTCGAGCTCTGCGTCAGTCCCTCTCGATCCAAGGGCTAGAGCAAGAACCAGGGCACCAGGGGCCAGCGACGGACTCGGTGCCGGCCCCCTCCCCCTCCCGTCCCCCCAGCTCTCGTGAGCAAGGTCTGGCTGCACTTGGTCAATCCAAAAGCGGGACAGTCCGAGAGCTCCGAAGCAGGGACTGACTAAGGCGTCAAAGAAAAGCAGGTCGGCCCCACGCCTGTCGGGAAGCCGAGGAAGGGCCCCTCATCGTGGGGACTGTGGAAAGGAGGCCCAGGAGAGAGAGAGACGGGGGAGGGGATGCAACGCCGCAGAGCCAGGGTCCAGGTTGGACAAATTGAGGGGATGGGGATGGGGTAAAAATTAGAGCCAGCGCAGCAGCGGGTGAGGTGCGCACGCCCTGGGAGCCTCTTCCTCCCCTCCTGCGGGGACGTTAGTCTGGTGAGATGGGTGGCTGAGGACTGTCGTGCCTCGTTTTCCCTGCATGCCTCCCCCTGCTCCAAAAATCTTGTCTAGTTCTGGTCGGGAGCGACCGCGGCGAGGCGAGTCGGCCAAAACGTTGAGCAATTCGGCCACGGAGCCAAAAAGCCATTTCCCACACCGCCCAGCCCGGGGCTTTTGCAGGCAGCTCGGCCAGGCGCAGGGCGGTCCCGAGGTGATAGGGGCCATCCGTGCTTGCCTCCCACCCTGGGAGATCGAGTGAGTGGCAAGTTCTTCCAGACACCCTTTACTCTTTCCGCACATCCTAAAGTCTCAGCAGGGCTGGGGAGCGAAGTGCGGGCCCCGCTCTCTGGCTGCGGGAGAGACAGACCGCGAACAGCCGCCAGCCCGGCCCTTCCTTCCCGACCAAGGCGCGAGGCCAGGCTACCCGCAGCTCCTGCACACCTGGCCCGGCGGTCCTGGCTCCCGGCTCGCTCCGGCAACCGCACTCTGGTCGGGCCACACTCCCTCTTGCTCTGAGCTGGCCGACACCCTTTCCGAATAGAACCGCCGGTCCCAGTTTCAGAGCCAAATGGACGCCGCCCGCTCCCCCGGCGCTGCCCGCTGCCGGGAGGAGTTAATCTCACTTGTAAAAACCGATTTCCTTGGGCATAGACGGCAGGCGAAGGAGGAATACGCACAGACGGCTCTGACGCCGGCAGGGGGAGGAAAGGAGTGGGGCGACTGGAGAGAACCACGCAGCGCGGGACAAGCGCGGTTGCAAGTGCCACGCATCCCCGCGCGGAGAAGGACACCGGGGAGGGGGGCAGAGCTCGGGTGCCCCGAGGGAGAGGCTGAGGGCGGTTCGCTTCCCACCTTTTTGTCTTACCTGCAGCCAAGTTTCTCCGGTTCCAAGTCGTCCCTAACTAACTTCCTCACAAGAAGTTCGGCACTTTTCTGGAGACCTTTCCTCTTTTCCTGCCTGAGGCCGGGAATGAGTCGCGCCAGAGCCCCGGGCTTTGCACAAACGATTAACCGAGGAAAGGGGCGCGCGGGGACGGGTGGGGGTGGGGGACCACCGCGCACAATGAGGGCCCCTTGGAGTGCAGTTCGAAATTCCTCAAATCCCAGTTGCTGGAATGCGAGGCGACGACGACTTCTTCACTCGGGGCCAAATGTGTTTGTCATTACTCCAGACCGCCCGCCCGCGCCGCCGCTGTCGCCCCCGCGCTAGGGCGTGCAACCCGAGCGCACTGGCCGGTGGGCGTCCGCTCTCCCTCGCACCTCACCGCTCGAGAGAGCACCCCAAACTCTCCCAAAAGCCCGCGCCTCTCAGCTGGTCCTGCAGCCGCCCCACGGCGATGCTTAATCTGGCCCCGGCTCGCACCAGGCGCAGCGCCGTCCAGCAATTACGCGCGCTCGGCTGGCGCCATGTGCACCCGGCCAGCACCGAAGTCCGGCCTCCTCCAGCCGAGCCCTTCACGCCTCTCCCGCCCTCGGACCCCTTCCAGCGCCCCACTCTGCGCTCTTCTCTCCCCGCCACCCCCGGCCCCCCAGCCGCGCTCCCCACCACCGGCTGCAGGGCTGTCCCGCCAAACCGCGGGCAAGGAATGAAAATACTCATTTAAAACCTGTCGCCTTCCAGGACCCACTGCCAAGAAAAGGGCAAACACCTCTGCCTCCACCCCCAGCGTTACTTGGTGTCCGTCCCAGTACTCACGAATACCACCCCCACTCCCAAAAGAAACCTCAAAAATGTAAGCCTAAACAATTTCTTTGGGAGGCCATAGGGCTGGTAGAAAAACATCGCTTTTAAAAATAGGTCTGGAAAATGTGTGTGTGTGTTTTTTAATCCCTAGACTTTCTAACTCTATGGTTATCTCTCCAAGTGAAGTTTATTCAAAAAAAAATTACTCTCTGGACACACAACCGGAATTTACTCCATTTTTTTTTTCTTACCGCCTAAAGTTTGAAGTTACTTCGCTCCTTCCAGCACCAGAGTCTGATCAGGGACTTCCCTTAGAAACAAAAATCATTTTTTCTTCTCCCTTACCTTCTCCTCTTATGTCACTCTGCAATGAAAATCCTACACATGGAGCAAAAAGGTGTCCACGGCCGCCAACTCTCTCCTGCGGTCCCTTCCTCTGTTTCTCTCCTTGTAGCTCCAACTGTAACGGGCTCAAAAACCGAGTTTTGTAATTGATTCAATGTTATAGTCCATCCTTCTAAAACTAATCATTTTCTCTAAGTAAATAGCTGTCAGGAAATAAAGCCCCCCCCCCTTACATTGGCCTCTTCAAAATAAAAGTTTCTCTCAACTCCCAGCGCTCGGAGTCTCCCAGTCTCCAGATTGCGCCTGGGCTTTTCGCTCTTACGCAATCAGGGGGTCCAGTCCCAACCCCCAGACTTCGACAACAACTGGGGGGCGGGGAGAAGCAGACCAGATGGGATGGGGGGGTGGAAGGGGGAGGTGTTGATGCTCTGCCGGGAAAGACGTTTTGTGAAACTACAAACAGCCCATCATTTCCAGAATGAGTTTGCCTCCCAATTTGGGGGTTATTTTCCTACACTACTATAGTTTTGTACTCTCTTTGAAAAGTAGAAAAAGAACATGTAAAATTGCAGTTAATACCCAGAGAGAATATAAATCTGAAATCGAGAGATGTCCCTTCTGTGGAAACTCCTAGCCCAACTAGAAATGGGGCCCTCGGGAGAAATCTCCAAGTGGTTTTTGCGCCTTTTTGAACCAGGGGTCTTAGGGAAAGTGCTGTGTGGTTGCTAATCCTTTAATGGGATTAGGCAAACTGTTGAGTCCAATATGACAATGACAGTTTTTTCTTTTTTCCCTTTTTTTTTTTTTTTTTTTTTGAAAGACGGGATGGAGTCTGAAATGGGGTACAAAAAATTGGGGGTCTGCGTAGGTTTGCAACGTTCTCCTGCAGAATGACCTTTGCTCACTTGGAGTCACTTATCTTGTCGTGCCTTTGTTTTCGGGGTTATCTGGGCGAGGTTGCCCCGGCTTCTATCTCGCGAACAAAAAAGCTCAGGCTTGGGCATTTGGGGAATCTACAACACGTGTGCTACCTCCGCGTCCAGGGAGAGGGTGCATTTTGACCCTGCCTGCATTCCCTCCCGCCTCGTAGGTCGGACTCCACGAATGCCCTGGAGTTGAAAGCTGAGCCCCAAAGACTGTGCCCAACGAGCGAGGCCAGACGGCTGTCCGGAGAGAAAGATCCTGCTCGCGAGGGAAAGGGGGCGCTGACGCTCCAGGAACCAGACCTGGGCGGAGTGGGGCTCCCGAGAGAGAGCGGGGGAGGGGAGCGCGTTCACCTTCCCGGCTTTCTCTGATTTTTAAATTCTCTTGTTGGGGGTGGGGGCGGTGGTCTTCCATCCTCCCCTCAACCCCCACCCTCACACACGCACTCTCAAACTGGCCAGGGCGGCCAGGCTGGGACCGGCACGTCAAATAGCCATCACCTTCTCCCTCAGCGGGAGGGTGGACACAGGGCAGTGGGCAGAGGAGGGTCGCAAAGAAGTACTCCAAGGGGCGCGGTGCTGCGCCTAACTAGGACAGGATCTTGAGGTGTCAGGCTCGAGAGCAGGGCGCCTGGAGCTGGGCTGGGGGCCCCATTCCCCCTGCTCTTGTGCGCGCCTCTCGTGCATCTTCAGCTCGGGGAACTGCGCCGCTCGCTATTACTTCCACATGTTCCTTCAGGAAATCATTGAAGGCAAATATATGAACAGCCCCTTGTTCGGAATGCTAACAGGATACCGTAATGTTTGTAGATAATGAACGGGGACAAATGATCCCGCAACAAATCAGAGTGCGGAATGTAAAGGAAAAGTGGGTGCTTGGTCTCATGCCATTATTACAGGTAGCCTGAGATCTGAGTTTTATACCAGGTAACCAAGAGGGTAGGAGGCGAGGCAGGGAGCCTACTCAGGAGGGCCTGCTTTGCTTCGGCGACACTGCCAGCCCGGTCACGCCAGGGTCTCCGGTCCGCAGGGCCCCAGCGCTCCCCGCCCACAAATGGTAACTTCACAGTTCATTTCAGAGCGGTTTAAAGGGGCCCGAAAAGCAGGCCGGGTGGGGGGTTCTTGGAGCAGTAACTCCTGGGGCGTTTAAAGCAGAGAGAAATGGATGAGCAAGCGAGCACCCGGTTGTCCTTCTGGTAGTAATTACCTGCCTAATTTGAATGATGCCTTTGTTATGATCATTAACAAACATTTGCTAAAGGTTTCCATGTGTGACATTCTGGAAGGTTTAAAGGCCTGGGGAGCTGACTCCGGGGATAGTGCCCCGGTGGGGGGTGGCGCAGGGAAGCAAATGGTTGGGGGGAGATTTCGCCGAGTCTGGACCATGCAAAGAAGAGAGGTCAACATCTGCCTCCCCTGCAAAAGCAAAATAAACCCAGTGGTCAGGAGCAACTTCGGGCAGGCGGCCCTCGAACCGAGGCGGTTGGTTCCTTAAACCGAGTCCTGCCCCTGCAGCCCCCGCCCCTACCACTGCTCATAGGCGGGTTTGAATCGTGTTTTCCGCCCTCCGCGGCTGGTCCGGGGCTTCGGGAGAGGTCTGGCCTGCACCCGTCAGTCTGCCCGGGGTGTCGGGGGGAGGTGGGGCGAGCCAAGCCTTGCTCTTCCCGTGTTGTTCTAAGATCCTTCCAGACTGCTCCCTCGACGCCTGGGGTCCTGGGTGGTCTGGGAACAGCAGCGGGCTAGAAGGGCTACCTGGCCGGGGCGGGCTGCGGGGTCTTTGCTCCCCATCCTGGGCTTCTGGTAGGCGGACCGGGACGCCCTATGTGGCAGGAGGAGTGACCTTCACCGCCACGGGCAGCTACGTGAAGGGCCCAACCGAGCCTGCATTTTGATGTTCAGCCTCTTGGTTTTTTCCTTGAGGGATCATCAAGCGGTTAAGAATGAGGATTTTCTCCCCAAACCAGGAATCCCGGCAGCTGCGACGGGAGAGGAAGGAGACCGGACTTGCCAATTGCTCTGGGCCGGCAAGTTCAGGGAAGGGGTTGGGAGCGCGGCGGTTCTGGCCTTGGCCTCGCGCATCTAGGCCTAAAGGCGAAGTGAAATTGGGTGCAAGGGTACAAAGAAGGACAGTCGATGAGCCAACCTTCAAAAAGAGGGCCTCGTGAACTTTCTACAACCAGATCCAAAGGGTCACTGAAAACAAAAACAAAAGCTCGCCACGCCCTGCCCTTCCCCCCCACCCCCACCCCGGGCTAGCTCTCTAGGTCGCAGCTCCGAGCGCCACACCTTGGGCTTTCGTGGGCGTTCCCCGCAGAGTTGGCTTTCCGTGTCTTCTCTTCCTCTGCTCCCCAGTTCCACCCCCAAATTCCATTTTCCTCGGAGAATTCAGAAGGTCCTTTTGCTTTAGAAGATTTGCGAATGTAACAGTCATCAAAGCCCTTACTTGTGAAAATCACATTTAAACTTGTGAATTTTTTTTTCAAATGAAGTTGATGGCGGGGCAGGGGGTGGGGGACGTGTCTGGCTTCACGATTTGAAAACGAAGGGCCGTTTGGTGGTTTGCAAAAGAAAACGGAGTTAACTGCCTCTTCTCCCACCCTCTCTAGCTGGCGAGGCAGAGCCCAGCGAAAGGATCTTTGCCGGGAAGGCTGGGGGACGTGGCGCACAGATGTGAGGTCCCCGCGGAGAGGCGGAGGCCCTTGCCTCGGATCTGCGCGGCTCAGGCTCGGGAGCTAGCTCCGAGGAGACTCTTTGCACGCTCAGAATTCAAAGCTGCCCAAGTCTTGGAAAAGGAGGAAGAGTTCTCCAAAAGGGTCCAGATGGGCCTGTGTAACTTGGGGTGACAGTTACCTCCTCTCCACGACTCCTCACCCACCGCCTCTTCTCCGTGGTTGCTGGCTGGATCTCAAAGTGCAGCCTCTCTTCTGGGTCCCTGGGGGCTCTCTCTCCAGAGAGAAGCAGAAAGCAGCTCCCTGTCGATGGTGACCCGCCGCACCTTCTCCAGAGGTTGCTGACATCACGGCCTGGTTAGTGACCTCCGTGAGAGCTTGTTCCTGGCGCAGCCCAGCCACGGGGGGTCTTGCACTCCTCGGAGCTCGGGGCAGACGAGGTAGCCCTGGACCCCTCTGTTCTGACTTTTGATACCCTTTTCTTCAATCTAGGGAGATTGTTGTGCCTCCTACTTGCCTCTCCTTCTCTTTAGGCCTTAAGTTTTAGTTACTTTTAATTTGAAAACCATGTGAGGGGAGGGGAGGGAAGGAGGAGATTGGGAAGTCTGCTCTTTATTAGGGGCCTCAGTCCTGCATTTCAACACGCAGCTGTGGCTCGGGAGGGGAAGGAGGGCCGGCTCCGTGGAGGTCAGCCTGCCTGAAGAAAGGGCCTTGTCCTCTGGAAGTCCCAGGAGTATAGCTGAGCCCTGTGATTTTTTTTTTTAAAGCCTTCAGCAGAGAGACACTGTGCAGTGGAAAGCCCGTGGAAGCTGGGCTCTTTGCTTGGCCATTAAAATGGGGAATAATCATAATATCCCAAATAAATAATGTTCATGTTCAGACTTATGCACTATACTTCAGTACAATCAATACTTACTGAGCCTAAGATGCCCAAGGCTCTGTGCCAAGGGCTAAGGATACAGCCCAGCCTTCACAGAGTTTATGGACTAGTGGAGCCAACAATCAATGAAACGTAAAGTTGCAATATAGTGCTGCAAGCGATGTTGCAGGTACGGATTGCAGGTACGGAGTGACGTCAGAGCACATGGGAGGAGCCTAACCCCACCTGGAGGCTCAGAGAGGGCTTCCTAGAGGGAAAGGACATCTTCTCTGCCAACCTAAGAGGAATAAGAATCTAACTGGGGAGGAACCTCGTGGACATGGGCTTCAAGGTGAGAGAGAAGATGAGGTCATCAGAAGACAAGGAAGTTTGGCATGGCTGGAACTTGGAAAGCTCCAGATGGGAAGGAGCAAGAAAGAGGCAAGATTGCCAAGGACTTCTAGAATGTGGGCTTAGTTCTATGAAAGTACTAGAATTGATTTAAAGAGAGGCAAGACTGTGAGCTGGGAGGGAGAGTGAGGTCCCTGGCTTAGTCCATAGCGGGTGCCGTTTACTCAGTTGGGGGACCACCAGGAACAGATTTGGGAAAGAAAATGATGAGTTCACTTTTAAACATGATGCATTTGAAAGAGCTCAGGGGAAGGATTAAAACAAGAAGAAAACTCAAGACAGAAATATGGGCAACTCCAGCATTTTCCAGTAGGCAGAGAAGATACAGAGAAAGAACAATCGGGAATCTTTATCTCCTGAATATTCAACTGGTGTCTCTGAATCCATACAATGGCAGTTGGTTGAATTTCAAGAGCTGCCTACACTACCATCTAAATTCAGCATTATAAATTGTAGCCAGATATATCTGGTAACTTTGTATTTATGAGTGATAACAAAAATTCTATGAAAACATGAGAGCTTTATTATACGATTGGCAGAACTATTTTTCTCATTTGTACTATTAAATATACATCTGTATCCACCTTCAGATTTCAGATCATCCAAAGACCCAAAGCAGGCTTAAAGCCAGATCCTTGTCCTAAGGACACTCAAATACTAGCTTTCTATCCCCAACTCCCACCCCTCCCCATGCAATGGAGAGACTGAGACAGGATTCACATTTAGGAACAAAAAAATATACATATAATTCCAGTAACAAAGATTGAATTGTCTCGTCCTTAAAGATAAAGGTCCTCAGCTTGGTCCTCTCTCTGGATGAAAAGCAGACGTGTGACTGAAGCTTCAGCAGCCATCATGGACTATGAGGCCACCTTGGAAATGGAAACCACACGTTTGTGGCACAATAAAATGCAAGATCCCTGACCATAAATCCCCAAACAAACCCTGATAAACTCCCTGCTGCCTTCTTAAAAATGTAGCAGAAATGAAATCCTATCTTGTGAAACCACTTATTTTGAATTTTTTCCGTTACTTATAGCTGAACTTAATCCAAACTGATAAAGTCAGAAAGGATTTGCTCATTCTAACTACAACTACAACACTCTCACTCGAAAATGAAAACTGGGGACAGAAGAGCTGAAAACACACACCTGGCTCCGTGTCATCCCACGAAGCCTGCCAGGACTGGATGTCTCCCTGCCACCCTGCTCACACTCACACTTTTCCTGGGGGATTTTAAGTGTGTGTGTGTCTCCAAAATATTGAATTCATACATGCTGTGGGTTCAAGGTAGTGTGTCTTTGGACATTCAGTGACACCAAAAGAAAGCTGCCTCCATGTTTCTACCTTACTGATTCTTAGTGCTTTCAAAATAGACCTTCAGAAGGGTCCCCCACATTTCGAGGCAATAAGACCATCCTGCCAGTAAACCAACTCACAGAGCTTAGGTCAACTTCCACCAGGCCCTTGGCCCAGCAATGCAGCCCCCCAAGGCCAGGGGCTAAGGATTCCTGCTCGATTCAGGAACGGGATGGGAGAGCCCTGGGCTTCCCCCTCCCACTGCACTCATGTGGTTACAGACGTGCATCAGCCAGCTGGTGCTAATCTCAGCCCTTCACCCAGCCATCCCTGAGTCTTTAATCATATATTTTTCCTTCTCATAGTTTGAGTGAAGGGTTCCCTCACAGCGTTAAGACAAGAAGCAAAATCAGCTTTCCTCTGCGGGGCCTGTCTCCTCAGCGTTTACCCCACTGGATTGTATCAGCGGACACGTGCTTATCCCGCTCCTCCTGCACCAGGCACTGTGCTAGACTCTGGGATGCCGTCGTGGACAAACAAACAACCATGAAGCTTAGCTTTTGGCAGGGGAGACAGACGGAAAACAAACCAGGCCCTGATTAAAGCAGGCGTGACTAGTGCTCTGTGGTCACCCAGTGCTGTGGGAGGCCATCGTCATCGCGGAAGCTCAAGCTGATCTGGAGCCTCAGGAAGTCTCCCCTGAGGAGGTGGTACTTAAATTCTGAGGACAGGAGTATGTTCAACTAATGTTTTTAAGTCATTCAGAATATGTAGGTCACATAATAAGTGTATGTTTGGGACAGGTACAAGGATAGCATAGCACACTCCTCTGTCTCTGGAAACAGTAGTTTTTGTCCCCAAAGGAATTGTAATGATCTGATACTGAATCACAAAGTGATTGAACTCACTCAACTAAAGAATTGTCTTTGTTCCAAAGAGACAACTAGGGTTCCCCTAGGATTGGCTATCATGAAATTTGAATGCAACCGAGACTCTGGTAACATTCCCCAATCTGATGCTTTTCTGTCAACCCAGTGGAGTTATCTTGGGAAGATAAGGGGACTGCGTGCTGTCGTCCAGCTCCACGAGCTAATGGTTCACAGGGTGACAATGACAGAGAGATTACCTTTGATTAAGGCATATTTTCAATTATCCAGTGGGCACTTACAGCCTATTAGGGTTTGCACTACGGAATAAAGAACGGACGGCCCTTCAAGGATCCCATAAGATGTTCCAAGTTCCTTATTGTGCATGCATTTGGTTAATGCTTTTATTGCTCGTAATTGTATTTATAAACTGACTTCGTGAGCAGTAGATGTCTACGTGGCTGATGCCGGTTCCTCCTTGGAGAAAACCCGACCCGTCCGTTGACGAGTCTGCAGGGCTGTGATTTTCAACACTAGAGGGCGCAAGAGGCCAGCTCAGAATCTAAATCCACCCTGAGCGAGTCCACAACTGGGGCCTGAAACCCAGCCAAGTGTTCCCAATTTTCCGGAGGGGAACCAGGTCAGGGCCTCTCCCGTCCCCACGCCTCCCCAGTCACCCCCTAGAAACTGGTGTAGTTCCAGTCCAGCCCTAAACAAGCCTGAGGTTCCACTTGGAGGTCGGACGCTGTTTGGAGTCACCCTCAGGTCACCAAGGCGTGTGCGTCAGTGCTGGGGAGGAAGCAGGGCGTGATGCAACCCCAGCGACAGCCAGGGTCCGTCCCCTGCCTCGGGTCAGGCCCTGTGCCAGCCACACGGCTGATTTCAACGTGACAAGGGACCAATAAAAGCCATGAAAGCACAGAATCGGAATCGGGCACTTTACTCAAATTAACAGGTTGGGGGAGGCTTCTTGGGGTGGTGTCTGAGCTAAGTCTTGAAAAGTAAGAACTAATAAGCAGGAAAGAAAGGCCAGAGGTGCGTTCCTTGCAGAGGGAACTGCATGTGCAAAGGCACAGAGGCAGGAGTGGGGATGGGGGAGGCCATGAACTTCATCAGTGGCTGGGACTGGCAGCCCTGGCCCTGTGGGCACTTTCCAGCAGATCTGAAATGCATCAGGCGTCCAGGGACGTCGAAGAGATAACTATTAAGTTCAACTCAAATTAAAATGCCCAAAACTGGCTCCTGTAACATATATCAGTGCCTCATAATGTTCGGCCTGCATCAGTTGCTGGAATTCTCAAACCTTAAAACAAAAATCTCATCTGCTGGTGAGAAATGGTATAGTAAGTTTTGCATTTATTACCACAGAAGCAGTATTTTTGATAGTCCCACATTGTGGAACAAAAAGATTAAACTCTTTGAGGCTCTTCCATGGAAATAGCATTCTAAAATTGGCAGGCACCATGGGAAATATTTCTTATCAAATAATTCTCCTTGGCAGCCCTGTGAAAAACCAGACATTATTATTATTGTGAGTTAGCCCCATTTTGTTCACTTGTGAACATGAATGTCAATTAAACCAAAGTGATTTGTGCAGCTAAAAGATTCATGACTGTGTGGTTATGTTGCTACAGACATCAGTAGCACCCAACAGACACATACCTACGTATTTAAGAAGAATGTTGACAATTCAGATCAAATGCCTATTTCTGCTCTGGTCAAATTCAGGCATGATTGTGATGATTTCCAAGCTTTGCATTTAACTCTTTAACACTAACCCACCTTCTACTAAATAAGTGTGCAATGGCATATTTTTATTTGTAAAAACCCATGAAAGTAAATTTGATTTAAGATGGTCTTCACTATTTCTTGAGATAATTGGAGACATACCACACTACTGCACATACAAAAAGTAAGGAATGACTAATATAAATCCTGCCAAAGATCTCTGTGGGTCACCTAGATTTGCCAGTGACAGAATCTGGGTCGGATTTGACAATTCTGGCATATGTAACTGCTATCTCTGTAGGCCAAAAAACCGTTGAACATCAGCAATTCATATTAACCTAATACCTAGCCTACAAAACTAGTCTATTGCCAGTAGAAATTCATATTATATCTTTATTGTGCACACTTAGTAAATGAGTTGCCTATAGCTATGTGCTTGAATATTTAAGTTCTGCCCTTAGCATTCAAATGAGATTGAGCACATTTCCAAATAAAAGGTCATTTAAAACTGCAGACTCACACTTCAGATAGTAGTTATCTTATCTGCCTGTCTGAGTACTGTTTGCTTTCCCTAAAGCCACCAATAGAACCTGAGAAAGTGGTATTAGACACTGAAGAGTTCCTGCCCCACCCCACCTGGATGATAGAGGAAGAGCTTCTCTGGTGAGTGATACTTTGTTCTCAGTCTTCGAGCACAGGTTAAAATCCTCAGTGCTCTCTGTGACCTTTCCAAGTTTCATTCCAAAGCTGTGTGACAAATAGCTCATCCTTGGGGTCACCTGTACAATCACTCACACACCATCCAGAGGATAAACACCAGCTGGGTCTACACATTACCTGAAGGCTGAAGGAAAAATAAATATTTCAATTACCCTGATACTTCCAAAATCCAGACAGACCAATGGAAGGAAGTATGGGTCATTTCCTTTAAGTTCAGTTTTTCTATTCCATTTTATATGGCCCCATATTTCCAATGTCATTTTATTTTTGTTTGTTTTGTTTTTGTTTTTGTGTTTTGAGACATAGTCTTACTCTGTCACCAACACTGGAGTGCAGTGGCGCAATCATAGCTCACTGCAACCTCCAACTCCTGAGCTCAAGCGATCTTCCTGCCTCAGCCCCCAAGTAGCTGGGACTAGAGGTGCACACCACCATGCCTGGCTGATTTTTCTATTTTTTGCAGAGACGAGTTCTCACCATGTTGCCCAGGCTGGTCTCAAACTCCTGGGCTGAAGCGATCCTCCTGTCTCTGCCTCTGGAGTAGCTGGGACTACAGGCATGAGACTCCATACCCTGCCTCTAATGTCATTTTGCCCCTCCCAGAGCATTTCTGAATATACCAGGACCCTCCTGGCTTCCAGCAATGGTCTCCCCATTGGCATCTTTGTGCTCTTGGACATGTTTTCACATAATTTATGTTAAAGTAATGGGGATAGAGCTATTAATCAAAGAACTCAGAGGTAAAGTATGCTTATTCTCCTCTAATCTGAGTGGGGTAAGTTTGCCTGTTCCTGTGCCTCTTTTCTAGAGTTAAGGTTCACATTGTATAAATGCCACCAAATTCAAAAGGTGTGTTGAATACAGTGCCTTGTATGTGCAAGACTGAGTACTAGGTGACCAGGAAGAAACACCAAGGAGAAAACAAGAAATAGAAAGCTATTTCCCAGAAGTTTAAAATCCAGTCCTTAAGAAACCGAAATATTAGCATATGGGCAAATTTTGGGAACCAGTGCCTCAGTGTCTGGGTGGGGCATGCATCGGCCTAGATAGCGAGGATTTTTACCGGAAGCGGGATTTAGGTTCCTGCCAGGTCATAGGAGTCAACTAATTCTATTCAAGCTCCTCCCTAAACCTGCTCCTCTCAGTTGTTGACATCAAAATTGCAAGGGTCCCTCCAGCCTGGGCACTGTCCTTGCCTAGCCCATCTCCTTCCCCATCAGAATCTCTGCCCAGTTCCCCAGACTTCCAGATTTACCTCCCAAGTCATTCTTGACAGCATCTCTGCATTTCATTCCTTCTTGCCTCCAGGGCCCCAGATCAAATCCTTGTCATCTCTTGTCCAGAGTATGGTCACAGCCTCCTAACTGCCTCTCCCAGCTCCAATCTTCACCCATCTCGTCACCGCCCCCCCACCAATGCTGCCAGAGGGGTCCGTCTGAAATGCAAATCTGACTGTGCTTATTCAAACTCACTCATTGATTATAAGCTCCAGTTCCAGAATCCTTAGCAGAGCCTACAAAGTGTGCCACGTAAGGTCCCCGGTGCCCTCTCCTGCCTTGCCCGGGACACCTGTGCTCGCACCCCGCGTCTCCAGCTTCCCAGCTCTTTGAGCGTTCTGTTGTTTGGGTAAGAACCTAGACAGCTCAGAAAACACTCTTCCTTTCCGTTCCACTTTGTTTTCTCTGGTTGGTACTTCTGGTTCCTTTCCTTTTTTTCCTAGGAAAAGTCTTTTCTTTACTTGCAATACTCTATGACCTAAAGAGAAAAGGTAAGAATTCGCTAATTTCTGGCCAAGAGAAAGAAAGCAAGGATATCATTGATGCTTTCCTGGTGGTGAGTGTTTGCTTGTTAGTTAGATCAGAGCTAAGGGAGTGGGAGGAGTTGGAAGAGAAACTGTGAAATCCTAGCAAGAAAATATCTCATCTGAATGTGAACATTCCCCCTTTTTGTCCGAGACTGGCAAAGCTATAGGTGTTCTGGGTCATTTCGATTTCCTCCATTTCCCCTGAAATCAGCCTTGAGTCACAAACTAGATATTCAATCCTACTTAACTTCCCTGTGCCTCATTTTCCTCATCTGTGTGAAGATTAAGTGATCCAGCATGAGTGATACACTTAGAACAGTGCTTGGCACATAATAAGCACTCAGGAAGAGTTCCATGGTTGTTTTGTCTCTTTCACTTGATTGTAAGTTCCATAGGAGCAGGTGTCATCTTTGTGTCCTACCCATGGGCCCCAACATTTCTCCACCCGCTCCAGTGTCTTATGTGGTCCTCTGTGCACTTGAAGTGAAAACAAATGTTTGTTGCATCGATAAGGGTCTCTAAGGTGCTATGTGGACCAAATCTGAGTTCCTTTTTTTTTTTTTTGAGACAGAGTCTCACTCTGTAGCCTGGGCTAGAGTGCCATGGCATCAGCCTAACTCACAGCAACCTCAAACTCCTGGGCTCAAGCGATCCTCCTGCCTCAGCCTCCCGAGTAGCTGGGACTACAGGCATGTGCCACCATGCCTGGCTAATTATTTCTGTATTTTTAGTTGTCCGGTTAATTTCTTTCGATTTTTTAGTAGAGACGGGGTCTTGCTCTTGCTCAGGCTGGTCTTGAACACCTGACTTGAGCGATCCTCCCACTGTGGCCTCCCTGAGTTCTTTGAAGTCATCTTAACAATGCATAGACAGAGTCAGGTGCAGTGGCTCACGCCTGGAATCCTAGCAGTCTGGGAGGCTGAGGCAGGAGGATTGCTTGAGGTGAGGAGTTCAAGGCCAGCTCAGGAGTTCCAGACCAGCTTGAGCAAGAGCGAGACCCTGTCTCTACTAAAAATAGAAAAAATTACCCAGGTGTGGTGGTGTGCACCTGTAGTCCAGCTACTCAAGAGGCTGAGGCAGTAGGATCGCTTGAGCCCAGGAGTTTCAGGTTGCTGTGAGCTAGGCTAATGCCACAGAACTCTAGCTCAGGCAACAGAGCAAGACTCTGTCTCAAAAAAAAAAAAAAAAAGGCCGGGCACGGTGTTCACACCTGTAATCCTAGCACTCTGGGAGGCGAGGTGGGAGGATCACTTGAACTCAGAAGTTAGAGACCAGCCTGAGCAAGAGCAAGACCCTGTCTCTACTAAAAAATATATAGAAAAAATTAGCTGGGAATGGTGGCACACACCTGTAGTTCCAGCTACTTGGGAGGCTGAGGCAGAAGGATCACTTGAGCCCAGGAGTTTCAGGTTGCTGTGAGGTAGGCTGATGCCAGGCACTCTAGCCTGGGCAACAGAACAAGACTCTGTCTCAAAAAAAAAAAAAAATGCATAGGCAGCATCATTTACATCAAATGCTTACTTAGATATATGCTATTGCCAAATTATACCTAATATTTATTGAGCACTTACTACATGCCAGGCATTTAGCTAACCATATTACACAAGTTATGTTGCTTAAATTTCACTTAAATCTACAAGGCACTTTTATACTCTTATAGGAAGCCTGAAAAATTGCCATATACCCATTTTTCCTGGCACCAAAAATAAAACATCGTTAATGAAATTAAATTTTATACTATCTAAATACAATACAGTTAGATTATATACTATTTCAAAGCCATTTCTTTCTGCAAACTTACTATAATTACAGTAGTATTGTAGTTCTCCATGTTATAATTGTAAAATTACAGTGTGCATAGAGGGGAGATTCCTTTGTACCTTCATAATAGGAGATTTCTCCACCACTCTCAAGAGTACACATACACAAATGCACAGTCAGCTACGTTGTTAGAATATATTGTACAGGTCAAACCATAATTAAAATAATTATTATTTATATAGCACTGTAAATGTATCCACTACTTGAGTCATAATCACAGTAGTTAGACACAGAAAACAGCAATTATATAATCCAGTCAATCCCAGCAAATGCATGTCAGCCAAGATCCCAGCAGAGAATTAATTTCAAGTAAAAATAACAGGCATGTGAAATCACACTCAATTCTTGGACTTCCATTCTCCTCATTTCCGTGTGGATTTCATTTGCTCATTCGCTCATTCATTCATTCATTTGCTCAACATAGTTTCTGTGTTGTTTACCATGGACCTGTCCTTTGCTAGGAAGAAATATCTAGAAGAATAAGAAAGGGTTCCTGCCTTCAAGGAGCTCTCAGTTCCCAAAGACAAAGATAAGTATACTCAGAGCCTGCCCTCAAGGATTTATAATCAAATAGAAGCGACTTGCATATATGCAGGTAACTCTAACATAAGTATCACGTGAAAAAATAATAACCAGCATTTATGGAACTCTCACGATATTCAAGACACTGAGCTCTACACATATTATTTTATCTAAACTCCCCCAGCCACATCCCTGCAACAGATTATTAGGCACAAATGATTATTGTTCCATTTTCCAGATGATAAAAATGAGGCCTGGAAAGGTTAAACAACCTAGTCTCACACAGCCTTCAACCTACCCAACCCCCGCTCACCAGGAGATGTCCCCTGGGGCTGTCTGTGTCCAGGGGTGCATTCAGGCTGCCCTGGAGGAACCAGCTAGAGGCTCAAGGAGGAATGGGGGCCCAATCTGCAATGGCATCTTGCCTGGGTGAGGGGCCCAGGACCTGGTCCTAAATGGGTCCCCTATTCTGTCCTCACCTCCGGGTGCTGCCTCACTGCAACCGTTTCCTGTCTCCAGGGTTGGTGTCCTCGTGGGCTCAGGCAGTTGCAACCCCACAGAAACTGCATCCGTCCCCCAAAACGTTTTCTTCCCGTCTCCTACCCTCCCACCTCACCTATCGCATTTTGAGTCCATACGCTCAGATAATAAAATTGCCTCTGACAGATGGTCTTACAAGGGCCTATGCCTTCAAATCAGCAGTTTTTTTGGCCCTTCTCCTAGGTACCTGTTCCATATGTGATAAACTATTAATATAATTAACACAGTGGTTTGCACTTGGTCAAGGTTTGTCTATTGAAATAGAGTGTCAAGAGGTAAGAGCAGAGTTTGAATGGCTAAACTTTTGTGAGTGTGTTGGATCAGCAGTCTGTTGAGCGTCTGGATGTCACTGTGGACACAATGGTGAACAAGACAGACAATGGCCCTCAAAGAACCAGCTCAGAAATGAAATACAGTAGAAGACAGATTTTTCTTTTATGATGAAAACTGACCATTTTGAGTCTCTTTCTTTTTTAAAAATTAATAGACTTGGCCGGGCGTGGTGGCTCACGCCTGTAATCCTAGCACTCTGGGAGGCTGAGGCGGGAGGATCGCTTGAGCTCAGGAATTCAAGACCAGCCTGAGCAAGAACAAGACCCCGTCTCTACTAAAAAAATCAAAAGAAATTAACCGGACAACTAAAAATATATAGAAAAAGTTAGCCGAGCACAGGGGCGCATGCCTGTAGTCCCAGCTACTCAGGAGGCTGAGGCAGAAGGATCGCTTGAGCCCAGGAGTGTGAGGTTGCTGTGAGCTAGGCTGATGTCATGGCACTCTAGCCCAGGCAACAGAGTGAGGCTCTGTTTCAAAAAAAAAAAAAATTAATAGACTTTACTTTCTAGAGCAGTTTTAGGTTTACATAACAATTGAGCAGATAGTACAGAAAAATCCCATACACTCCTTCCCCCTACACAGTTTCTCCGATCAGGAACGTGTTGCATTGGTGTGTAACATTTGTTACAATTGGTGAACCAATATTAATATATTGTTATTAACAAAGGCCGTGCTTTGTATTAGAATTCACTGTGTTGTACAGTTCCTGGGCTGTGACAAATGCACACTGCCATGTGTCCACCGTTATAATATCACACAGAATAATTGTGCTCTACTTATCCAGCCCTTCCACCCACTTCTCAACCCCTGGCAGCCACTGATCTTTGTACTGTCTCTATGTTTTTCTTTTCCAGAATGTCATGTAGTTGGAATTGTACAGTGTGTGACCTTTATAGACTGACTACTTTTAGAAATATGCATTTAAGTTTCCACAACACCTTTTCATGAGTTGATAGCTAATTTCTTTCCATCAACGAATAGTATTTCATTTTACGGATGTGCCACAGTTTATCCATTCACTTACCAAAGGACATCTGAGTTGTTTACAGCCTGGGGGAAATTATGAATAAAGCTGCTATAAACATTCATAGCAGGTTTTTTCATGGACATGAGTTTTCAACTCATTTGGGTAAAAATGTACGAGCACAATTGCTGGATCATATGGCAAGACTACGTTTAGCTTTGTAAGAAACTGCCAGACTGTCCTCCAAGGTGGCTGTTCTGTTTTGCTGTTCTCACCAGCAATGAACGAGAGTTCCTGTAGCTCCACATCCTCACTCAGCATTCCATATTGTCAGTGCTTTGGATTTTCACCTAATAGGTGTTTAGCGGTATCTCGTTGTTTTAATTTGCAATTCCTTAATGGCATATAATGTTGAGCATTTTTTCATACGCTTCTCTATCTACAAATCTTTGGTGAGGTGTCTGTTCAGATCTTTGGTCCATTTTAAATTGGATCGCTTGGTTTTTTTTATTGCTGAGTTTTAAGAGTTCTTTGTAGATTATAGATACAAATCCTTTATCAAATATACATTTTCAAAGACTTTCTCCGAGTCTTGTCTTTTCATTCCCTTAAGAGTCATATATTGTTTTGAATGTAGGTTAACACTCCTTGACCCCCTGGGGTTGGCATTACCCATGCCACGGCTTTAGTACCAGCTTATTTCACAAAATAGACATGGAAGAAAGAAAGAAGAAAAAACAGAAAAAAGCATCCTGAGGACCTCAAAACAGTTTCAAAGTGCTCAGCTGGGGGTGTTCACAGCCATGCTGGCTACAAAATGCGGAAGGACCTCACCAAACATTTATTTTTGTAATTAAAACTTAGAATAAATAATGTGAGGTAATACATATGTTAATTAGCTTGATTTAGCCATTCCAAATTTCAAAACATCATGTTGCACACCATAAATATATATAATTTTTATTTGCCTATTTAAAAAGATAAAATTAAGTAATTAGAATAAACACACTCAAAAGCTTCAGAAAAATTACATTTGAATGGGGTTTCATTAGGCAAAATCCTGTCTTAAGTAAATGTTTGGAAACAAAGGCTAGGTTTCTTCTCCTCTGCTTTTACATCTGTTGAGTTCCTTTGCTTTAAAATAAGCCTCTGTATTTAACAAGATCCTCTGCAAGCAGACCCACAAAAGAGCATTAAATCCTTGAAGGGCTGGTATAAATCTTATTTCTTGGCCACACGAACAGAAAGCCAGCCTAGGAAGCCCCTCACCCCATCCCTAAGGAGCTTTACAATGTCAGTTAGTCATACCCCTCGATGACTTCACCTGTCACCTACGTGCAGCCAGTCTGCCCGGCTGAAATGTGGCAATCATTCCGCATCAGAAATAACTCCACTGGGCGTCTTGGGTGGGGAGGAACCGGGAAATTGTAGGAAGGACCTCGGCATGGACATGCACCAGTTGAAAACTTTCCAGGAACATTTGAAACACTCTTTTTACACTTGTGACAAATGACATGGGTTTTCTTAATGAGCCCATGCAGCCAAAATCCCAGTTCATACGTTGGAAGGAAAATTGTCTCGCAGAACCAGCAGCACGGCCCTGAGGAGTGAATTGAGAACTGATTCCAGACCCAGACTGCTAAGAATTGGCTCTTGAACACCCTGTTCTCAGACCACCCAGGAGGGCTGTCCAGGCCTCATCCTGCCCTCTGGAGAATTCTCAGGGCCACGTGTCAAGGTGGCTTGTCAGCCATGGATAAAAACACCATCAGGGTGAAGGAAAATGCAATCTCAACCCTTCTAGCAGGGGAAATATGAGGAATAACAATTTCCACACGACCGTACCAAAGAGTTCATTTAAAACAAAAACCACTTGTGACTATTACGGAAAATTCCAAGTTAACTATGCTTTTTTAAAAAACACCCTAGTAAATATTTTGCTGGGAAATTCACACTTAAAGAAATGGTCTTTGAGGCCCCTGGGGAGAGGGCATTACCCTGACATATTTTTCAAATTAAAATGACCGCTGTAAAAACACATACCTTCAGTGTAAACACCGAAGAGGGCCCCTTTCTTTCTGTGACGAGGACACTCACTACCCACTGGGCTGCCCCTTGCCAAGGAGTCACACTCCGTAGAAACCGGACCCCTGCAGGTGTAGGCAGTGGGGAAAATGGTGCAGCAGCCTTGCTTTGTGTTGTGCTTTCGTTTGTCTTTCAGACTACGGTGATCACATCTGTTCCTTATCTCCTCTCTTCCACAGTGATTTTGTTTACTGGGTCCCAGAACAACAGGGACTGCAGAGACTCCACACAGGTGACAGAAGACAAGGCTCTCGGGCCATAGGCACTATGTCTCCAAAACCAGGAGCCACAGGCGTGGTTTTCAGAATAGCTGCCAACACTCCCGCAAGTCACCTGGCTCATGGGCTGGGAGGGCCTGGACAGGACACTGCCTTGTCTGGGGAAGATCCAGAAACATAGATGCAGGTTCGTTTTGTTTTGTTTTGTTTTTTGAGACAGAGTCTTGCTATGTCCGCCCAGGCTAGAGTGCAATGGAGTCATCATGGTTCAATGCAGCCTCAAACTCCTGGGCTCATGCAATCCTCCAGCCTCAACCTCGCTAGTAACTGGGACACCACTATGACTAGCTAGTTTTTCTATTTTTTTGTAGAGAGGAGGTCTTGCTCTTACTCAGGCTGGTCTCCAACTCCTGGCCTCAAGCAATCCTCCTGCCTCAGCCTCCTAGTAGCTGGGATTACAGGCATGCGCCATGACGCCTGGCTAATTTTTCTATTTTTAGTAGAGAGGGGTCTCACTTTCGCTCAGGCTGGTCTCGAACTCCTGAGCTCAAGTGATCCTCCCGCCTCAGCCTCCCAAAGTGCTGGGATCACAGGCGTGAGGCACCGCACCCAGCCAATAACCTATTTAGTAAAATAGGAATCACAAGCCCATGCAGATGGATATTAAAAAATGAATAAATAGAGAGTTGAAGGGGAATGGGACATGTACATAGTCATAGTTATAGAGGAGAAGAGAACATCTTTACTGTGGCAAATGGCAGACACCATAGTAATCATGTGATCAAAATAAACATCATCAGTGTTAAATAAAATTTACTGGGAGGCCATCGGTTCAGCTGGGCTCCTGCACTAGGCCCAGCAAATCAAATCAAAATGCAGTCACTCATGCTGAAGTTCCGCATCAAGCCCAAACTAAGCTGTTTATCTGACCTCCCAAGAAACCAGAAGAGAGAGACAATATTATGATAGCTAAATCCCCAAACAGGCCAGTTTCAGCTTGCGTGATAAGGAAATCTCCTCTGCTTTGACCTTTACAAAAAAGTAACATGAAATCACTTGACGCCAACAAATCAGCTTTTTTTCTATTCTATGTCCTTTCTAAGTTACAAAACCCACTGTTCTATTAATACTATTGCCCAGGGGGACTTTTCATTCTATATTATGGGATGGAGGCTACACTGATTCATAGACTGCAAATAAAAGCCAATTAGATCTACAGCTAAATTTGTTATAATTTTGTCTTTTGGTATCAGTAATGGGACAAATTGAAATTGTGCACCATCCGATACCACGCAATGAGACGCACACAGCCTAATCCTGCCAGAGATGCACAATGTGAACCTAATCACAAGGAAACATCAGAAAAACCTAACTTGAAGGGCAGTCTACAAAATATCTGAATTGTAAGCTTCAAAAGCATCAGGGTCACAAAAGTCAACAAAAGACTGAGGAAATATTCCATAATGGAGTAGGTTAAAGGGACATGACAGCTAAATGCAATGCTCGATTCTGAACTGAATCCTTCTGATAGAAGTGGCCACGCTCGATGGCTTGGGTTCTGACCATGTGAAGGCACAGGGGCTGCTTGTTACCACAGCATAGCACAGCCAGCCTGGACAGATACCTCACCGAAACCAACTTAACTTTGCCAAAAACAAATACTTTCTTACTACCATAAGAGAACAAGCTTTAGAGATTGAAAGCAAATGGTTTAATACAAACTTAGTAAGTTCTCCTTATTTTTCATTTACCTTGAAATCCTACATAAGTCAGAAAAACTTCTACACCTGTGCTGTCCAATACAGTAGCCACTAGCCACATGAGACTATTGAGCACCTGAAATGTGGCTAATGTGAATTGAGATACGTTGCGAATACATGAGAGCTAGAAGACTTAGTTTGGAAAAAAGAATGTAAAATAACTCGATGCTTTTTTATGTTCATTACATGCAGAACTAATATTTTTGATACATTGGGTTAAATAAAATTCATTTTTATTTATTTGGCTATTTTTTTTTTTTTTTGAGACAGAGTCTCACTCTGTTGCCCAGGCTAGAGTGCCGTGGCGTCAGCCTAGCTCACAGCAACCTCAAACTCCTGGGCTCAAGCAATCCTACTGCCTCAGCCTCCCGAGTAGCTGAGACTACAGGCATGCGCCACCATGCCCGGCTAATTTTTTTCTATATATTTTTAGTTGGCCAGATAATTTCTTTCTATTTTTAGTAGAGATGGGGTCTCACTCTTGCTCAGGCTGGTCTCGAACTCCTGAGCTCAAACAATCCTCCCGCCTCGGCCTCCCAAGTGCTAGGATTACAGGCGTGAGCCAACTGTGCCTGGCCTTGGCTATTTATTTTTAAAGACAGAGTTTCACTCTGTTGCCCAGGCTGGAGTACAGTGGTGCAATTACAGCTCACGGTAACCTTGAACTCCTGGGCTCAAGCGATCCTCCTGCCTCAGCTTCCCAAAGTGCTGGGATTACAGGCATGAGCCACCAGGCCCAGCCAAAATTTATTTGTAAAATTAACTTTGTCCGATTCTTACATTTTTAGTATAGCTACCATTAAATTGTAAACTACATATGTGGCTCCCTATTTGTGGTCTGCATTATGTTTCTATTGGGCAAAGCTGACCCAGACCACAGGTCAGCAAACTATGGTTTATGGACTAAATCTGTCCTTGCCACTTGTTCTTGCAGATAAAGTTTTATTGGAACACATCCTTGCTCATTAATGTATGTATTGTCTATGGCTGTTTCATGCTACAACGGCAGAATTGAGAAGTTGCAACAGAACCTGTGTGAACCACAAGGCTAAAATATAGACTACCTACCTGCCTTTTCACAGCGTAAGTTTGCTGATCTCTGATCTAGAATATGCAACATGGAAGTGTATTCTAAGAGTACTGTTCTAGTCTCAGCATTCCTCTTGGGCTATCTCTAAAGAATGTTTCCTCTCCAATTTAATTGACTATACACATATTGAGGGTTTTGTGCAGTGTTGCCATAATACTGATTTTAGTATCTAATAATATACTTTAATATCTAGTAATATAATAATATAGTATCTAATAATATTCCTCCCAATATCCCGGCCTCTTATTTTCTTAATCTCCTCCCTTCTAGAGATTTTTCTCTCAATCCTCCCTCAGCCACTCACTCCCACAGCCAACTCTACATTTTGTCTTTCTGGAACATTTATTAATTCTCCCTTCCATAGTCTCAATCAAGCCTCCCAGTCTCTAGCCGCCATTTCTATATTTCCGGCTCATTCTTCCCATATTTGGACCACCATTCTTCTGGTTGCTCAGGCCAAAAACCATGGAATCATCCTTGACTTCATTCCTTGTGGCAGAGGAGAGGAATTGTGTAGAGGAGGGCAAGGCGGGATAACACTCGATGTGGGGTGACAGGGATGCACAGAAGGGTAACATTGGCTTTGGTAGTTGGGGTCATCGGTGACCTTAAAAAAAGCAATGCTTTGGAGGGTGGGGACAAAATCCTGATTAGAGTTCAGGAAACTATGGCAGCATTTCTCAAGGAATTTGCTCAAATCTGAATAGCCAAAAAGCATTTATTAAGGGATCAAATGATGTGGACTAATTTGTTTATGTAGCCATTTTGGAAAGACCTGAACCTTTAGCCTTGGACGTCTAGCTAATGAGTTTGTACCTTGTTTGTTTCTGAAGGTGTTTTAGAGGCTCCTGTTAGGAAATAAATCAGGCAGAAGCAGCACAAAAGATCTTGATGGGTTGAGGAGTCAGTCAAGAAGCTACTGGAATAGTCCAGGTATGAGCTTATGAGATACTAAGATGGGAGGCAGGGGACCCAGCAGTCTCACTGGGAATCAAAGGAGAGAAGGACAATTGAGAAACATGCTAGAGACAGGATTAATCAACTGATTAGATGTGGAAGGGGAGAGAGGAGGATGAGTCGAAGCCAGCCAGTAGTGTTTGAACCTGGATCCCTGGGAATCCTGGGACCAGGAAGCTGTTTCTTAGACATGGTCTGGGGGAAGATGATGGCTTTGGTGTTAAATACTTTTAGTTGATTGATTCCTTTTCCAGGAAGACAGCTTGGTAAAGGTAGCTATTGGAAATATAGTCATAGAACTAGAAGAGTCCTTGAGGCTGCAGTTTATTGAGCTGCATAGAAACAAAAGCTGAAGCTCTGAAAGATGATAGCATGGTGATAACAATAAGTTCCTTTAATTGAGGCTTACTTTCTTCTAAGAATTACCCTCACCATGCCGAATATTTCTTTCCTAATTCTTATGGCACACTGTGAGGTGGTATTATTAACCCTACATCACCTATCTTACAAATCAGAATGTTAAGATTCAGGGGGATTAAATAACTTGGATGTTCACAGAACTCGATGTAAAGGATTAGAACTGGAAACCAGACCTGCCTGACCTCACGTGGTCTGATGACAGAGTTTGGTAGTGGAAGAGACAGAGAAGGTGCTGTTAGGAGAAACAGAATTGTACAGTTGTGGGGCTGTTGATGCTAAAGAAAGAAAACATGGAATTTCAAGAAGAAGGAGAAACTCACCAGTCAAATGCTGCAGAACTACCAGAAGACCGCCGAGGTTAGTTGTTAGTGTCGGCGTCAGTGGACGGAGGAGAAAGGCAGATTCCTAAGGTTAAATCTGAACATCAGCCCAGAGTGAGGAGAGGATCCAGGTGGTGCTGCAGTCATCAACTGTCCTTATGTGCCCAGGACTGTCCCTGTTTTAGCACTGACAGTCACGCCTCCCAGGAAAGCCCTCTGTCCTGGGCAAACCGGGGACACCCTAGCAGTGGCAGCTGGTGTAAACCACTTTTAAAAGAGTTTGAGCAAGAAAGAGCTGAAAGATAAGATGGTTGCTTCAAAGTGTAGCAAGGTCAAGGAAAGCTTTTTGATTTTTTTTTTTTTTTTTTTCAAGATAGAGAAAACTTAAGACTGTTAATAAATAGGGAGAAGAGATTGGGAAATGCAATAACTGTTGGACTTGAAGTCTCAGAGGAAGTGAGACTATATTCTTCTGGAAGGCAGGGGGCAATGTCCCGTGCTTGTCACAGCCCTCATGGTGCTGGCTTGGGGCTGCCCAATCCTGGGACTCCTAAGAGGCGATGAGTCCTGGATTCCAGCCTCTGTGCATGCCTTCACCCCAGCGCTGCAGTAGCGAGCGCTCGATGGAAGTTCTGCACCGCTGTGGCTGTGGCTGTCACAACTTAGCTCCGAGTCCCAGTTTCCTCATCTGTAAAATGCAATGATGCTACCTTGTTTGGTCTAGTAGTCATAAAGCTAGAGTACTAGCAGGTTGTAAATTTCCAAGCGCTCACTAATTCTGTCTGAGCCTCTTGCAGCCTGTAATATCTCTTCCTTCACTACCCCGCCCATCCACTTCTGTCCTGAGGCACAATCCTTGGTGATAGTAGGCCCGGGTGGGGCTGAGGCTCGGCGGAGTAGTGTAGACCCATTTAATGGCCCTGCTACCAAGAGTTGGACTTAGAGACCTTCCTGTCTTCTTTTTTTACTGCCAACAGGAGCCTAATGATGCGTCTCTGGGTATAGACAGGACAAAAGTGAGACATTTCTGTAGAGCCCTGGACTCCACCCAGCACAGGAGCCTTGAGGTGGAGGGGGGGCAACAAGAAGATGGAAAACCAGATAAAAGTGGGGTGCACAGTGCCTAACATGTGATGGGTACAGAGTGAGTATCCCTAATCCTAAATGCTCCAGACCACAAGTGTTTTGATCTTGGATTTTTTCAGATTTTGGAATATGAACAATGAGATATACATACACATAATGAGATATCTTGGGAGTGGGACAGAACTCTAAACACAGAATTCATTTAAGTTTCACATACACCTCATACACATAGCCTGAAGGTATAATAATTTTACATAGTATCTTTAATGATATATGTGAACTGTCACATGAGCTCAGATGTGGGATCTTCTACCTGTATGTTATGTCAGCTCCCAAATAATTTCATATTTTGAAGCATTTTGAATTTCATATTTCAGGTTAGGGATGCTCAACTTACACTTAATGACTGTTGCAGTGAGTTGGAGTCTGGGCATCCCAATTCTCTGCTTAAGCTGAATATAGTTTCTGGAAAATTTTCCCAAACTTGAAGTTCTGTTAGTTCCACTTCCCCAAGGTAGAGCCCTGCTGGGTCTTTCCCGTCAGCCTGATACCCTGCCTTCCAGGATGTCCCACACTGTGAGTGATAGGGACATGGGCAGGGCTTATCTACATAAAGAGAATTTAAATTATTCCAAAACAAGTATTGGGAAATCAAATTGATACTGATAGCCACCAATTGTCCTGAGATAAGAGTAGTCTTTTCGTTTCCTGGAAGAAAGAAACTTTTTTTTTTATTGCTAAACCTCTTTTTTTGATGAAGAAAGGTATTTCCTGTGGGAAATAGAAAAATTAAACAGGGTATCAATTAAGTTTTTCATTATTGCATAATCAGAAATTGGTATTATCATTTCCACACCTTCCCAGGACAGGAACATTCCAATTCATAATCTGAAGACTAGTAGTCCACCATTGTTGCTCAATCTACTGGGTTTAGAGTCAAACAACATGGCTTGTAATTCCAGCTCCCCCTAGCTGTGTGACTGTGATTTAGTACTTACCCTCTCTGAGCCTCACTTGCCTTCAGTGTATAAATAGAGAATAATAGTACCTATCACATCAGATTGTTGGGAAGATTAAACAAGATAGTGTATGCAGGGCACTTAGCATAACACGATGAATACTATCAATTATTATCATTAAGATCACAAAATACCTAAAATTTTGTTTAGTATATTTTTGGCCTTAAATGCAGTTATTATGTACTAATTTTTCAATAACTAATTATCCATAGTTGAAATATATCCTAAAGCTTGGATAACTGATTGATGTGGGGAATGACTGTTTACTGATTGAATTAAACAATGAAATCAGTTCGAGTTCTGGGCCCTCCCTTCTCTGCTTAGCACAGCTTTTGAACTGTAGCTTCTTGAACAGTGCTTGTGTGGCTAGATAAAGTTAATAAAGGTTTCCAAGAATCTTCATTTACCACCTGAGAAAAGCTTAGGTGCTAGAAGGTTCTGACTCATTTACCCCAAATACAAAGGCTGTGCTAGCAATCAGCCCACATTTCCTTTTGATCAATGGCACAAATTTTATTTTTAAGTGCACTAAACTAAAATTGACTACATTTAAAAGGATCTTATCAAAAGAAACAACATGTAATAAAAATTAATTCAATGTTTATAATTCAAATTTTTAACTTGTAACATTGCACTTATCAACTGCCTCTCTATTTGCATCACCTACAGTACCTAACTTTTTTTGTCAGCAATTCCCTCCACTGTGACAAATAGTTTCAAAAATAGAAATGTTTAAGAGATTTGAGAGTTTTTACTTCTTTGCTTTCCCAAATTTACTGCCTTGTAAGAGACTTATTTAAATAATGGGTTTTAAATATTCTTTTAAAAGGGGCATCTGTAACACATCTTTATTTTACAAGCTAGGAATATAGTTTAAGGAATTTATTTTATGCAAAACATTTATCTTTCTTTTTAATTTTTTTCAATTCTTCATGTATATGTAAACATGACATTTTTAAAAAGAGAAAGAAATCATTTTTGTGAGTTTTTTTTCTTATATTTTGTAGAGATGGGGTCTCAAGGTCTCGATCTGTCACCCAGACTGCTGGAGTGCAGCGGCCTGATCATAGCTCACGGTAACCTCAAACTCCTGGGCTCAAGTGACTCTCCTGCCTTGGATTACAGGTGTGAGCCACCTTGCCAAGCAATATTAAATATTTTAAAAGAACATATAGCATGTTGAAGTAACTAGTGAACAAGAAGAAACTGACTTGTAGGAAGGATGGGTTTCGACAAAGAGATAAGCCGCATTTGTAATTATATTCAAAAACATGCTGAAATCATTAAAAATAGATTATCCTCCTTAATAAGTTAACCATATTCCTATACCCACTCTGTGGTTTTTTTCTATTTTGTTTACTTAGAGCTTCCAATCTGCATATTAAGATCTACCTATAAATCCCAGCATCTTCTCTTTTAAATTATATCCCTGCAATTGTGCCTACATCCCTGGAGTTCAAGAACAGTTGCCAGAAATCCCCCAGATCCTTTAGCAACTTTAGCATCAAGCCCTGTCAATCATGGAGAAACCAAAAGCCTCCTGCTGTAGACGAAAGGCTGAGGACCTATGATATAAGCAGCTCTGCTTGTCTCTGCTGGCTCTCTCACATGATACGGAGTTGGGTGGCCTCAAGTATGCTACGATGGCCTTCCCAGGGGTACCTGGGCTCTATGTCCTTGCTCCTCCTCCAGAAGGCTAGCCCAGGCTTATTTACACAGCGGTGGAAAGGCTCCAAGGGAGAGTATGCAAGTGTGCAAAGCCTCTTGAGACCTAGGCTTGGAACTAGCATGCTGTTTCTCCTCCTCGCATCCTCTTGGCCAAAGCAAGTCACAAGTTCAGCCCAGATGCAAAGGATGTAGAAAAAGACTCCACCTATTGGAGCAAGTTGCTGCAATACTATATTGCAAAGGGCATGAATATAAGAAGGCCATTAAGAAGAGTCACTAATGCAATCAATCTACCCAGGCTGCAAGGAGTTAAATGGGTTCAGTGTATATTGTGTAGCATCTAAAATGTGGTAATGGGCAAATAGACACCTTGGGTGATGGATGGTGGTGACAGTCAGCAGTGGTAGTGTACATTGAGGTTTCGTGCATGTTTGTAAAAGTGTAAAACATGCATCCATTTTAAAGAGGTTTATCTTTAAAAAATTACAAGTAAGCAAAGAAATGTGAAAACAGACTATGCCTTTTAGAAGCGCGCTTTCTAAACCATCCACATTCTTACCAATATTTTTCTAAACAGTTTGGCAAATTGAATATTACATTTTTATGGAAACTGCCATAGTTGTTTATAATTTGGTGCAGAGATTACATCTTGTTAAAGAAAGGAACAGGTGCATGCTTACCTTCTTCTCATTGTAAATGGTTCCAGATGGTGACTATTCATTTCGGAAGATTCTTAAGAAACATCTGTTCACAATATTTATATTTGGCCTTATTATATTTTCCAAAAATTATATTTTAAATGCAGTTTCCTTTAAATTAAGAAAAAATTCATTTTTGCTATTCATAAGAAAAGTCTTCCTGTTAGTTTTGCCTTACTTTATGCACAAGCTCTGCATTATTATATAACAAATAAAGCTAGATGTAAATGGTAACTTTGTGAAAGGACCAGGGAGAAAAATACATCCAGGCTTTTTAAAATAATACTCTAATATTGTCGTGCACAAATTATTTCTTGATTAAGAGAATCAAGTTGTTTTCAGTTTCTATTTTCAATTGCTATACATATGAGTTTTGCAACTTATTTTAAATATTTTAAGGGGGAAAAAAACCAGGTTGTGCTGGGATATTGACCACGAAGCTGATCATTCCTCTAGTTGTGTGAAGAGCTTTTATGACAAAATGCATTCTCCCAAAACAAAGTACATAATGATTATAAATGCAGCAAAATTGCACACTACGAAAAGCCAAAATGCAATGAGGGATGAAAAAAGAAACCCTTTTCAACACTTAAACAATAATGTACTAAAACTCTGTGTACACACTGTAAGGGGAAGCTTTCCCAAGGATTTGTAAGAATTTTAACTTGTGATACGACCGAGATAAGCAGAGAAGTGAAGAGCAGATTTAGTATTCGGTCCAGTCAATCCTAAAAGATGACAGTCCTGCGTTGGTCAAGTGTCCAACCTAAACCTGATGAATCTCATGGTCCTCTCTGCCAGCCCAGCCTCCCTTACTGTTCTGAATGAAGAGAGTCACGTGGTGGGACACTGTGGGTGTTGGTTCGCCTGTCTGGCCAGCATTCCTTCACCTTCCTTAGAGTGAGTGTTCCTGCTTCCTCTTGGGAAATTCGAACAGCCCCCACTCTCAGCCCCCTGCAGCCAAGATGAGTGGGGTCGGCCACATTCTCAGCTCCGTGTGTTGACCTTAACTAAGACCCAGCCAAATCCCTTCCCCCAGCCACAGTGACTGGTTCAGGGATGGCACCCCACCCAGTCAGCCCCAGCCTGAGCCAATCCCACGACTTTTGCTGAAGGGACCAGAAGACAGGCACTCTCTGCTGCTGGCTGCAAGCTGCAAGTGTCAGGCCAGCCGCCTTCCTGTCCTCCTGGCCTTCGTCATTCCACCTAGGGCCTTCCAGAGAGCACAGTCCGCACGGGGAAGAATCTATCCAAGAGATGCACCTGACTCGGTGACATCATTTGAGTCTTGAAATCCAGCTATGACTGAACTGTTCCATGTTAACAGCCAACGGAGTCCCCCATTTCACTACAGGCAATTTATTTTCTTTTTTTTTTTTTTTTAGGCACAGTCTCGCTCTGTTGCCTGGGCTAGAGTGCCGTGGTGTCAGCCTAGCTCACAGCAACCTCAAACTCCTGGGCTCAAGCAATCCTCCTTCCTCAGCCTCCCAAGTAGCTGGGACTACAGTTATGCGCCACCAATCCCTGCTAATTTTTTTCTATTTTTAGTAGAGACGGGGTCTCACTGTTGCTCAGGCTGGTCTTGAACTCCTGAGCTCAAACAATCCTCCCACCTTGGCCTCCCAGCGTACTAGGATTACAGGCGTGAGCCACCGCACCCAGCCATTTTAAAAATTTTTATAGAGACAGCATTTTGCTATATTTCCTAAGCCGGTCTCGAGCTCCTGGGCTTAAGCAGCCCTCCCATCTTGGCCCCCTAAAGTACTGGGATTACAGGCATGAACCACCGTGACTGGCTTAAAGGGTTAGTTTCACTGAGATGAGTCAACTAAAATGAAAACTGAAAATGTTGGTTAGTGCTATAGCATGAATGTTTGTGTCTCTCCAAAATTCATGTCAAAGCTTAATCTCCATTGTGGAGGTATTAAGAGGTGGGACCTTTGGGGAATGGATTAAGTCCCCCCAAATGGGATTAATGACCTTATTCAAGAGGTCATTTAGAAAGCTGCCTGGCCCTTCCATCTCTTCCACCATGTGAGGTCACAGCAAAAGACACCCACCGTCTATGAAGTTGACCACAAGCCTTTGCCAGGCACCAGACCCGGTGGCATCTTGATCTTAGACTTCCCAGCCTCCAAAACCATGAGAAATAGATTTGTATTACTTATAAGTGACTCAGTCTAAGTTATTTTGTTAGAGTATCCCAAACAGACTGAGAGAGTAAGGGATAGATAAAGAGAGCCTTTGGTATCTAGCTAGAAATTTGGGAAATTATTTAAAAAGCATAGAGGGTATTTGAAAAGGAAAGTGACAGCAGGTATTTTAAGAATTTTAATTTAGCAACACAGAGCAGGATGAATGGGAGGTAGAGATAAAAATAGCAAGGGCTTAAGTTCAAGTAATGGCACTAAAGTGGATGAAAAGTAAAAGATCCCTTGTATTTCTCAAGCCTGAGTTGCTAGGGAGGAGGGAGGAGGGCGGAGGGAGAAGGAGGGACCCGCCAGGGCACAGCTAAGCAAAAGGATCCGACACAGGTGGAAATGTGTGCACAAGGCACAGAACAGGAGTCACCATAAGAAATGTTAAAACAGATACTCGCACACTCATGTTCACAGTGGCATTATTCACAACAGCCAAAAGCTTCAAACAACCCAAATACCTATCAACAGATGCGTGGATAAACAAAATATGGTATATACATACATACAATGGAATGTTATTTCTTTTGTAAGGATGATTGGCAGATCTTAACATCTTTGTGTGTGTAGTAAAATATACATAACATAAAATTTACCATTTTTAGGTATACAGTTCAGGGGCATTAAGTACATCCACATTATGATGCAACCATCACCACTATCATCATCCATCTGCAGAACTTTTTCATTTTCCCAAATGGAAACTTTGCATCCATTAAACAATAACTCCTCATTCCTTCCTCCTCCCAGCCCCTGGCAACCACCATTCCACTTTCTGACTTTACGAATTTGAGTACTCTAGGAACCACATATAAGAAGAATCAGACTAGGCACGGTGGCTCACGCCTGTAATCCCAGCACTTTGGGAGGCTGAGGAGGGAGCATCACTTGAGGCCAGGGGTTCAAGATAAGCCTGAGCAACATCCCAAGACCCCGTCTCTACAAAAAATTAAAAAATTAAAAGTAAGGAAGCTTAGGGATGCCTACATTTAAGGACAGAAGAGAAAAGGGTGTAGTCAAGTCTTCTGACATTTTTTATATCCCTACCATTCAAAGTTCTAGATTAACGTTAAAAGGGAAAAATCCGAGTCCTGTTGATTATTCCTGAGACGCCCATCGAGGCACTGAAATGTAAAATTGTTTCGAGATGGAAAAGGATGGTAGTGATTTTAAACTGCTCTCCACAACTCTATGAATATGTTTTGAACAAATGCAGTGGGGTAGATATGAATCGCTCTAGAATACTTGGGTGTATGAATTTTTACCTCATATCTATGTTCTAAATCAAATTAGCTCTGATTCCTAGTCATATACTCATAACAGCAAGCATTTAATTATACAACGTGAATGTTGTATTTTCTGTTTAGTGAAGCCACATCCATGAAGATGATGATGTTATCATCATACACATATCTGTTGATCAACTCAGAAACTTTGCCTCACTCTTTTATTATGCCAAAAATTACAACTCAAATTAAATCTTCATCTCTCTAATGAAACCTCAACTATTTTGTAAGTTTCCTTTCTTAAGGATGCTATTTTAGCCAAAGAAATGTTTTAAAAATCCTGTATTCACAAATAGTTTGATACTAGCGACCATTTGTTTACATTGCAAACAGGTGGCAAGCTGGAAATTTTTGACGACTTAATTGCAGGTTGACAGCTGTAAAGGCACACCAACAGGCCACCTTGCCACTCGGTAAAACTGACACACGTACACTGTACGAGCAGCTTGATCTTTGAGGAATCACAAAAGACAAATCAGCCAAAAAGAGGAATTCATAAAAAGAGAATAAAGCTTTGCAAAAAAAGAACCTGTCTTTGGATCTTCAGAAGTGACTAAAATATTTTAATAGACCCCTTTTAGTGCCTCTTTTTGCTTGCCTGTGAAATATTGACAGGTCTTCCCAACTGGGAAAAATCAAAACTCATTAAACTCACTGTGTCTTACTTGATTGAATAAAAAGAGGTAGAAAGACAGACTATTATGAAAAAAGAGAAACAATAGAAAGTATGGAAATTGAAGTTCCAAACATCAATCTTCATTTGACTGAACAATAGAAAGTATATAAACAATAGAAAGTATGGAAATTGATGTGGCAAACATCACTCCGCGTTCCTGAGCAATTTTCTAACCAGGCATCAGCTCCCCAGTCCTGTCATGAGACATTTTCTTTGGAGAATTCTCAGAGGCATCCAGACCTGCCACTCAATACCTTCCAATCCAGACGTGCCCCAAAGGTCAGATTCTGTCTTTGTTGGCCTCCTGTTCCAGTTCTACTTCCTGCAGATTTTCCCCAAGGTGTGCATGTTGACCTTTGTTTTGGGGCTTCACCCCAATGCCACCTACCTCTCTTCTGGCTTTGCAAGGATTCTATAAGCACAGAGAGACCAGCCTGGGACATTTGAAGACACAGGCCTGCATCCTTTGTAGTTTTTAGGTTAAGGAGATATAAATATGAAAAGAAAAGGGTGGGGAGAGGCGATAATTCATATCTGAATGAAACAAATATTTTTAAAATCTTGGCCAGGCACGATGACTCACACCTGTAATCCTAGCACTTTGGGAGGCCGAGGCAGGAGAATTGCTTGAGTCCAGGAGTTCAAGACCAGCCTGGGCAACATAGTGACACCATGTCTCTGTAAGAAATTTAAAAATGAGCCGGGCATGGTGGCACATGCCTGTAGCCCCAGCTACTTGGGAGGCTGAGGCAGGAGGATCACGCAAGCCTAGGAGTTCAAGGCTGCAGTGAGCTGTGATTGTGCCACTGCACTCCAGCCTGAGCAATGGGGTGAGACTCCGTCTCTAAAAAAAAAAAAAAAATGACACTGCTGACAGCTAAATCATACAGCAGGACTTCCATGACTGCAAATACTGATTCTCCTCCCTGCACCCTCAGCGTTCAGGCCTCCAGACTAACAGTTCTTTCAGGCACATTTCTGATGACAGGGTCTCTACATCCTTTACCATCCTGACCATCTTCCTGTTCATCGCATAAAACTGATAGCATAAAAATTTTGTCTTTTATTTTTAGTCCTCCCACAGCTGCTGGGATTAGACAAACCTGCCTCATGATCTGGTATTTCTACAGCGTTCTATAGTTTGAAAAGCATTGTCCATAAATTGTCTCGTAGCGTTTAATCTTTACAACTCTCACCTTTACAGAGAAGGAAAACTGCAGATCAGAGAGGTTAAGCAAATGCCCGAGAATGTGCAGCTTGTAAGAAAAGGAGACAGAGCTAAAACCCAATTGTGCCCTTTATCTTCTATTTCAAGAAGCTTTTCGTGCCACCAATCCCACTTCAAAGAAGTAGATAAACTTTGAAGGTATTGATAAGACTGAAAGTGAGGCTTATTTTCAAATATAGCCTATGACTTTTATAGCTTGTGAGAGCTCAGAGAAAGATACAATTTCATTTGTATTGCTTCAAAAGCAATACAAAGAAAAATGGTATTATCCTATTTCTTCATTTTATATTCAAGGCCTATTAGAGAACAAGATATTCAGTAAACTCAAAATCCACTTAGGCCTACCCATCTCACTTTTATTTTTTTAAACTGCATTCTGAATTTCAACTCTATACTGCACATTTTATTTGAATGTCCTCTGATCACAAAGTGCTAGGATTTATAAAATATACCTTAAAAAGTATATCCTTATTCATTGACACTCTCTTCCTCAGAATTTGACAGATTAAAACAAACATTCATATGTTATTGAAAGTAAACCAGTTCCCGACAAACAAAATAAAATGCATGATCTTTTTAGCCACACATCTTATACATTGTGACTATGTCCGTCATGGAATTTACATTTCCTTTGCACAGTTTCTTACAGGTTGGAGAATTTCTCAATAGACTGAAAGAAAAACACATGCCTTCTGCCTATTGAACAAATGTTTCGAGAAATGCTACTGGGCTGATGAACTTCATGAATTCAAAAGTTTGGAAACTTTTCCTATGTGTTTGAGCAACAATGTAGCTCTTTGTATAAATGTGTGTATCTGTATATTTATGTATATTATATGTATACGTAAGCCCTTCAATGCTTTGCACATACATATGAGTTTCTGGACACAGCATCCGAAGAATAACTTCCAGAAGATAATTGTAGGTAAGATCTAGAGGATGTGTACTCAGGAAGCCTAGCTAAACCAGAGGAAACCATTAATGACATGTGGTGCCTGAGTTCCACGCTAGTCTTAAAAAAAAAAATAGTGCTGCCTCTACCATTTGCAGATGATAATAAACCAAGAATGCATTAACTGTAATCTATTAGAAAGATTTCACCAGTAATAAATTTTGCTGTAGATGCCTTTCTTTTGCAGATGCCTTTAAGATGTAAAAGACAGCCACGTTTTACTTTTAATAAAAATGCCTCATATTTTGTTTGAGCCAAAACATGATCTACTAATAAGAAAATGCTAGAAAACAGACTATCATTATTTCAGGTTATACAATTGCACCTTTACATCAGCATAAACTACTAGTATAAAAAGAAAAACATAGAAGTAGACAGGGTCTTCTCCACTCTCGGAGATAGATCCGTTTTCCCTTAGGAAACACACTTTTGCTTTGCCCCCTTAAACTTTACTTACCGGAAATCCTTCATGCATCCTGGCTGAGTGTCTGTCGTCTCTCTCCATCATGAGGGCCAAGGCTTATGATTCCTCCAAGTCCAGAGCCCAAGAACAGGGGCAACACTTCAGAGTTCAGCCCTGAACAGGACTGTGACATTTAGTGTCGAAACCTGGGATGGAGAACCTGTTTGTCAGGTAAGGCAATGGAGAGTTTGGTTTTCTTTGCCTTTCCTTTGCTTTTATTGACTTTCTCTTTGTTTTACTCAGTGCTTGGAGCTATGGAGACTGCCTGGCTCCGAGGCTCTCCAGCATAACCTTTTTCCGTTCCTCCTTCCCCGGGGATGGCCCTGGCCACACTGGACAGTGTTCGTCTTGGGGGGGAGCCCAGAACACATAACCTGTCTTGGCCTTTCTGTTTCATTTCTTGCCAGCCGATGGGCAGAGTTTTTCTTCCCCAGGACCAAGATTCACATCTCTCTTTCACCGTCTTCATGTTCCTCTTTTGATACCCGCTGCTCTCCCTCTTCCTTCTTCTTTCGTCTCAGCTGCATTTCCCCAGGCTGCCCAAACTCCTGCCCCCTGCACCCCAGCTTCCTCTCCGGGAGGCTGCAGGGTCAGAGCCAGGATGAAAACTCTAGCCCCTTTCCTTCTACTGCTGTCTTTACTACTTAGATCCTGACACCAAGGAGGGACAATCTGTCCTGGTACTGCTCTTCATCTCCCAGTCGGCCCCCCGATATTGGGCATAAACCCCAAAAGCTTGAAAAGGGGCCTCAGACTCCACAAGCAGAATTTTAAACCTGGCCTTCAAGGTCTTTGACACCAGAGATGAGAAAGAGAGGAAACAGGGCTGGCAGCAGCCCCGAGAGCAGAAGGAAGCTTTTCCAGTGGTGGCTACTGAGACAGGAGAGGTTTTTCAGAGACAGAGATACCCTAGAAGTCCCTGCTTGCTCTACAACCAGCTGGGTTGTAGAGGAAGAGAAATGCCCCAGGGAGCGGAGGTCACCAAGCCCGAGCTCACACTGTAAAAAGGAAGGGCACCCTTTATTCCTTCTAACATCTCCTGGCAAGCAGTGTCTAGCTTTCATCAGGGCTTCCATGTAGGGCTTAAATCCCTAAAGCTTCTCTTAGAAAGAATGGTTATACAAAAACTGGACAAACTGGTTAAACAAGTCACCAGGTCATGTTACCTTTATATCCAAAATAACCCACAAGGGGGAACCATGACAGCACTGGCACCACGGGCCAGATTTACCTATCGCGAAGTCACCTTACAAGCTATCACTAAGGTGATAGAAAAGATCAGTTCTGAAATGGCTGTGCATTGTCTGGGCTATCTCAATCACTCGATTCACTGGCTGGAGTTGTATTAAATAATCACATTGCTCTTGATTATATGCTAGGGGAACAAGGCGAGGTTTGCACTATTATCAATGAAACCTGTTGTACATACATAAACAATTCAGGTCTTATGGAAAACAACATTAAACAAATATATGAGCAAGCGAAATGGCTACGTAAATTTAATACCCCTAACAGACCAGAAAATTTTCTCTCCTCTTTCTTGCCTAACAGTACCTGGCTGTTACCTCTCCTAGGACCTTTGGTGTCATTTATATTACTGTTAATATTTGGCCCATGCTTATTTAACTTACTGGTGAAGTTTATATCTTCCAGATTCCAACAATTTCATCTCAAAGTCATGATGATCAGAGGGTTTCAGCCTCTTCCTCAGGACCCAAATCCTCAATCCCTCAATGTCCTGGATCTCCATGACTCTGCTTTTTGACCCCAAGAGTCAACTATGTAGGGATAGAAATAGGAGAGACAGGCGTGGCCTCTGGGTAGGAACAACACCCCTTTCCAGCAGGAAGCAGTTACAGAAGATTGACCATCGACCCTTTTCCCTGAAAGAATTCAGGCCTGACTGTCTCTGCAGGGGAAATGTTAGGGACAGAAAAACAACTGAGAGGTAATGAAATCATAAAAACAGAAAGGAGGAAGCAGTTATAGACAAACAGTAAGGAGGAGACAGTTGCAGAAAAATAAAAAGAGGGAATGGTTATTTCGGTCTTGGGGAATGGGGTTCTTAGGCCATTGAACACTGACCACAAGGGAATGGAAGAACAGTGTAAACGGTTACTGGAACATAATTTTTAAGTCATGTCCATACCTTGAAAGAATTCAGTCCCCAAAACAGTGACGTACAGTTATAAATAGTTATAACTAACCTTTACATCAACATAAACTACTAGCATATAAAAAGAAAAACATAGAAGGAGACAGGGTCTTCTCCACTTGCAGAGACAGACCCGTTTCCTCTTAGGAAATGTACTTTAGCTTTGCACCCTTAAACTTTACTTGCAATAAATCCTTCATGCATACTGGCTGAGTGTCTGTCACCTCTCTCCATTGTGGGCCAAGGCTTGTGATTCCTCCAAGCCTAGAGCCTAAGAACTGGGCCAACACTTCAAAGTTCAGCCATGAACAGGACTGTGACACCCCCATAGTTACTTTTGGAGGTGCTGGGGATTAGAACTTTATATCTTTTTGGAAGATGACACAGTTCAACCCATTACAGATTCAAAAAATCATGAAACTAAACAATCCATTGTGCAGTGTGCACATATGCAAAAGTAATAAAAACTATCTTCAAAAATCAATAGAATTCACTTCCTCTTTCTCTTTCCTTCCCATCCTGAGCATTCCATTTCTAAGCCCGTAGGCGGGGCCAAGCAAGGTAGGCATCTCTGCCAGGTGAGAGGAGCCATGGAGGCTCAGACCAGGAAGTCCAAACCCATGAGAGGTGAGGGCATCAGCACAGAAGAATGATTTGGTTCAAGACACCAGAGCCAGAGTGGAGTGAGCATGTCTCCTTGGTGATGACAGCTGGTGTGGGAGGTAGGAGTTCTAGCGAGGTAAGAAGAAATGTCCACAGGGGAGCAATTTGGAGCGGAGTGTCAGTGGTGTAAGGAGCATGGCCTGGCAAGAGGTGCTAGAGCTGAGGTGGGGTGTTTGGGCCCCCATGGGGGGTGTGGGGGGTGCCTCTTGAGGTGCAGAGCCTGAGCAGGGTGAGGAGGGCACCCATGCAGGGAAAGTGGCAGAGATGGTGACGTGGTGAAATTGGTTACGTACAGGAAGACTGATCAAATAGATATATTATGGATGACTGGCTCTCAATTTTTCAGGAAAGGTAGAAAAACCAGAGTTCACCTGGTGGCTTTAGATTGGAAGAGGGGGTATTGGTATATAGTCATGATGTGCAATATTATAGACATGGAAATAAACACACATGTAAATGTACTGAATGAATGAGTGTGTGCGTGTGTTTGTGTATGTGTGCATTTCTACCTAAGCTCTGTCTACTGAGAAGGCCTGGAAATAGGAACACCCTAATAACACTGAACATGCCTACCATTCCGACCTTAGTTCTCCACAAAAAGAAATCAGGGCTCCTTGAAGAAATAGGTGATTTCAGTACCAGGATCCTAGAACATTTTATTGTGCCAGAAGGTAAAAAAATGTTCACAAGATGAAGGAGATATGGCAAAATGCCATAGAGCTTGAATGGGCTCCCACTGGTCAAATCTGGGGACCATTAAATAAAATGGGGAGCCTTAAATTCATAGGGATATCAATAAATTAATTAATTGAAAGTCTGGTGACCATTGCTATGTTTACATAGTTTCAAAGCACACCTTCCCTCTACTCAGACACACACTCACACACTTTTAGTATTAATAATAAAGAAGGGAGAGTCACTTCACAGTGGAGAAGGCTGACAGACATCACTTTAATCAGGTGATAAAGGGGACATGATCAGCAATAAGATGCATCAAAAATGTGTGACACTGATAGGACGCAAAGAGAACACAGCGTCACTCTGATGGTATTCCTGCTCACGATATATAATCTGATTCTAAGCATGAGGAAACATGTCCCTTTCGCATCGCAGCACCACGCGGGTGCTCTCCGGTGCGTGCCACCAGCCAACACTGTCCCCGCGCCGGGGCGAAGCGCCAGGCTGGGGAGCCTCCTTCTTGAGCGGGCGATCGAGGGCAGCCTGGGGCCCGGCCTCAGCCCAGCTCCCCGAGGGCGAGGAGGCGAGCCCGGGGCACACGTCCTGCTCCGCCCGGGCGCTGGGGCTCTGCTGCGCTGGTGCCGGTGGGGTCCGCCTGGCCCCGCTGGGCGCGCGGGGATCGGGGCGACCATTCACAACGCCCCGGCTGCCAGACCAGCCGGGCTTTCCACGTGGGCAGAGGCGGTGTTGTTCAGGTGGCAAGGATCCAAGGCGGAGCCTTCCTCCCCTCCGGGTCCACCCACCGCCCCTCCCCACCCCCGACCCAGAAAAGGACACGCACACAAAAAACTTTTGCCACACTATTAATATATTCGCGTTTCCTCCCACTTTCCCAATGGGCTACCAGCTGCAGAACTCCTGAATAGAAAGCTTAATTGTGCTTTGTCATGCAGAGTACCTCGATTTTCTATAGAAGGTTACAAAGGGCCATTTGAAGTATTTCTTTCTCGCCTAATAGTGAACCATTTGCATAGGGCACCTCTGCGCCTGCCAGACCCAGGTAGCAGCGCCGAAGCTCCGGGGGGCTCCCCCCGTAACAAAACTTAGTGCCGTTTCCAAAGGGCGCCCCACCCCGCCTCGAGCCCGGCATTGGATTTTTCTCTGCGTTCCCTCGGGTCACGGCCAGCGCGGGCAGCTGATTTGGAGGCCGCGAAGCCCGAGGCCTGCAGGCGGCGGAGCCCAGCCCCTCCGGCTGACCTCTCTGCGGCCTCGGCCCAGCCAGGCCCCTCCAGCCTGGGCAGCCTGTTCGAGGCTGGGTCTCCGGATCTCCCGAGCCCAAGTGGTGTTTTCTATCTGCCACCACGCGGGTCCCCCCACCCGCTCGCCTGCCACGGAAGGCCCGAGTGAGATGCTCAAGGAACTGGGAGTTGATTCTGATTGGGGTCCCACGCTGTTCGTTTCTCCCGGTTGATTGACAGGGCTGCCTTCCGCATATCTTTTCCTGTTGCTTGTTTTGACAGTTCCAATCCAGGTCTATGTGACATAGAAAGCCAATAAAATCCCAATTTCATTATTAATCTTATTTCATTGCAGTATAGGTTTTTACCCTCACACCTGCGTGGCAGGGTGTAATTCCATTAATAAAAAAAAATCAACATATTCATTGCATGTCTTTTCCCTGATGATATATTGTGAGCAGTGCGAGTTGAAAAAGAGCCATTTATTCCCACCGTGAATGAGCCTGCATGGGGCGGGAGCTTCACCTGCCCCTTAGTCAATTAGGAATGTATCGAAAAGTCTAGCAGAAAACGCGTTAAATTAACCGTTCGCTAATTTCCTTGTGTCCCTCCTACATAATCCCCCCTTTTCAGCTTGCCCCAGAAATTACCACATGTAGCAAGGTTCAAATAGTGCCTAATGAAACAGTGACTAAACGCTTCTCCCTCCAGCGCCACCGACGGGGGAGCCCTTTCGCTGGCCTTCAAAGCGGGCGCGGTCTCCTGGTCCCGGTTCCCGTATCCTTGATGAAAAAGAAAGAAAGAAAGAAGTTTCTTTGACAGGCAAAAAAAAAAAAAGCTGTCAATAACTCTGGATTCAGCGGGTGAAACTACATTGCTGCCCACCCACTTCCTGCCACCGAGCACGCGGTGGGATTCCGAGATGCTGTAGGGACCGCAGGGTTAGCATCCTACCCTCTACCGGGAGAGCTGCGTCCCGGCGTTAGCGTTGAGCCAGGGCCGGAGGAGATCGGGTGGGGAGATCCGCCTGGGAAATAAAGGAGAGGGAGAGAGAGACTGACCATCACTAGGCAAGCAGATGCACAGACAAAAAAAAAAAAAAAAGAGAGAGAGAGAGAGAGACCGACAGACAAACACACAGCCAAGCTTCAACTACCATCTCCCAAGTTAAAAGCACGTGTCTGGCTTACGCAACTCATCCGCCCCTTGATTAAGGCGTTTTGAAGGCTTGAGATGCAAGACCCTAATAATTAATTGTGGTCATTAATTAATTAAGGAGGAAAGGGGGCAGGTGGCTTGCTGCTGCGTGACCCCAAACAATTTAAATTAGGCTTTATGAAGATTGTCTCCAAAAGTATGCCCTCCCTCTCCTTCCTATTCTGTCTCTTTCACGCTCTCAAAAATTTCCATTATAATCCTCCGCAGTCAGGACCGCAGAGCTGCGCACTCTGCTCGAGCCCTGCCCAGCAAACTGAGGCCAAGCTGGCTTCATCTCCTAGTCGCCGGCTGCCGTCCACAGGCAGGGAGCTCTTTCCCATCGGGAGCAACTCCCACCTGCCTTTTTTTTTTCTTTGCACCTGCTGTGGGTGGTTTCTCCCTGAACTTCAGAAATCAAGTAGTTGCCTAGAATTAGTCTCGCTATACGGTGCTCACAAGCTAAATATTGCTACATTATCTCTGTTCTCCTCCCCCTTCTCTCTTCTCTCTCCCTCCTCTCTTCTCTTTCCTCCCTCCCAATAGAGACTTGAGTCCCCTATTTGAAATGGGGCAGCTAATACAAAGTCATCAAAGCACTATGGTTCTTGTCTTAAAGTGACAGCCTGCTTTATGGGGCTGTTTGAAATACTCCCCTTGCTTTTCAATGTCTCTCTATCCATCTTTGTCTGCTCTTCAGAAAAGGGGACAATATAAAGCCCAGCCTGGCGAGCTCCCCACGCTCAGGCCTGGGCAGTGCCAACCTCCGCCTTTAAGCAGATTGAAATTGTCACTGCTTCATTAATCTGAAACTAGTTACTTTCCTAAGCACACAGCACACACTTCCGATCTGTTGGGATTCACTCAGAGGAGCCCCTGGGGGCTTCCTGGGTTTGGAATTTGGGAGGCTCAACAGAGTACAGCAAGGCTTCAGGAAAACAGAGTGCTCAGCTCAGCTGGAAGACAAGCAGTGCCCAGTGCAGAAGGGCGGCATTGACATCAGTATATCAAGAGAGCACAAAAAACTACTTTAAGAGAAAATGGGATGCCCAGAATTTTGGAGGGTGCACTTGAGAATAAGAAGTCTGTTATGGGAGCAGACAAGGATATCTATCTCCACATGGAGTCCCATCAGGGACTGTGAAGTCTCCCACAGGCTTCAGATTTTCTTTCTCCAAATTTTTTTGGAAGTTAGTTTTGCTGTTTTTTCATTTTCAGTTTTTGATTTTTTTTTTATCTGAGCTCTGATTCAACTCTGTTCCTAAGAGATCTCTTCAAGTTTCTGTTCTTTGGCCCCCCTAGTTCCAGCCTGTGTTACATACTCCACATGTCAGAGCTTTAGGTGTAGGAGCCCTGGGTTCCTCTGGAATTTCTCATCTTCTGTGCGACAAGCTGCCTCTGTTCTGTACTCCTCCACCATTACCAAAAGACAATGCAAAAGATTCTTCTACTTTTAATATTTCTAGCTGGCTTGGAATAGCAGGTTTTTTGATTCCACTCTAATTTAGGTAAGAAATGTGGACTTTTTTTTTTTTTAAAGAGAAGCTCAATTTTCAGTAATGTGAGCCTAAAGATTTATAAAATAGATTTATATTAAATTATGTTAATAGAAGCCTAGTAAATGTGCCATTTAATTGCATGGGGAAAAATGTTCCCTTTTAAAAGGTCTGTCACCTTAACAGGTACATTCAAAGATTCCCTGTGAATAATGAAAGTAGGAACAATTGCTTTGAAGCACAGAGCTGCATTCAACATCTAGGACAGCTTTAGGCTGTGTTTGGAGAAGATGGGAGGAGTTCCTTTGAAAGGAGTGATTGCTCCTTTAAACTCAATTTCCTCTAGCAAATAGTTTCTATTGGAAGTGTCATTCTCCTCAACTCTCTCGCACCCTTAAGGCTGGGCTTGAGATCCCACCCCAGGGCTCTTCTCCTAGTCTCCGGTGACATTCAGCTTGTTTCTCCTCCTCCCCCAACCCAACTAGGAACACCTGCCCACCTCCCTCAAAGAAATCTCTAGGAGGGCCATGAAAAGTGAGAGGAACCTTCAGGAAAGGTACAAGTGGGAGGGGAAAAAAACTGGTGAAAGTTACTCTTCTCTTTCTACCTATGTATGAGCTTACTCTTCTTTTTCTACCTATGGACTCTACAATCACTACCAATGCACTCTGTCTGTCTGTCTGTCTCTTTCTGTCTCTCTCACATACACGTACACGATGCTTGCATGCGCAACACACATGCACACACACAGACCCTGTCACCCTCTGTGACCATTTTTATTTAGAACAACTGCCTTTCTGGCAATTGTCTGACTACAGTCAGACAGGACCAAGCAAAATGCATTTCTAACCCTGATCAGATATAATTGGACAGAACAGGTGGGGATGTGGTGAGGAGAGGGAGGTAGAGACCAGAAATCAAAGACTCCACATCCCAGAGTGTGGGCTATGGGGTGAGGGCTGAGCTATGATGACCATTTCAAACCACTTTAGAATAAGGACCCCAGAAGAAAGGAGATCTACCAGCACCAATGTCTCAATCATCTGGGCCCACTGACACCCTAAAGATGGGCTGCTGGGTCCCTTTTGCCTTTAACATGATTTACAATTGAGATGATTTGCCTGGTGCCACTATCAGTGTCAGACCCTTGGCCTTGGGCATTTGTTGGTCGCTGAGTGGGAGGGTGTAGGGGAAAGGTCTTGGCTCCTCCTCTCTGCTCTGAATGCTGGGCTGGCCCAGGGCACAGGGGTGAGAGGTCATCCTTCCTGCTCTGCATCCCACCCTCACCTCTTTTCCAGTTTAAGCTACCATGGGACTTGTTCTCAAAAAGTTGGATTCAACCCCAACTGACTCCTGCTGCTCACCGATTTTCTCTTAGTGGAACAAGTCCCTGGTTTGTAATCCTCATTTTTGTTTTCTTTCTCTTTCCATTCTATGTGTATAGGCCTCTAGGAGGTAATGTTTTGGGATAACAGAGTTCTGTTTCTGTTTTTCAAGTGGGGGCATATTGAAAACTGGTATCCAATGCTTCTCAGGTGGAGAAAGTGTCAAGGGTGACCTCATACATCTTAAACTTTCCTCTTAAAGAAATCTAGGTAAGTGTCACTTAGCATGTTTGATCTCAAGATTATTTAGCAGAGTATTTGTGTGTCTGGGTGTTAGTGCAGGTATTCTTAACCTAAAGTGAAACTGTAGCCCTTCAAAATCAGACAGATTCCAGATTCACACAGCCTTATTCTGATTTGAAAACTTCAAAAACATCAACTGATTTTTTTGAGGGGGTGGAGCTGTGGAGAATGTAAAATCTATCCTAGTAGAGTAGGAGACCTCATACTCCATTCAGAAAGTAACAAAAAGGTCCACGGGGCATGGAATGTCTCAGAGGGAGGACCTCCCTGGGAACTCTGGGGAATCTTTCTTTTTACGGAGCGTCCCAAGTTTAAATAGGTATCTTTACCTGAATCTTTTTGCCTCTGAAGAGAAACTCATTGTTTATTCTTCCTTCCCTAGGGAATTTCCCCGAAGATCAGAGCGAGAGGGGCTGAGGCCATCAAGCAGACCGAAACCAGCCAGGGAGGGCTGGCACCGCGTCTCTCCGCCGCTCGGCAGCACCAGGTGTTGCAAGCGCGTGGCTCCACGGTCCCGGCGCAGGGCCTGGGGTCGGGGACCGGGGCAAGGCTCGGAGGCCGGTGCAAGGCTCGGAGGCGGGGTCTAGACCGGTCATGGACTTGAGGTAGGGCCGGACCAGAGCGCGGGCGGCAGAGGGCCGGGTGAAGATGGGAGGGGCACAGAAGGGTCTGCCCACTGCCCAGACGAAGCTTCGCCTTGGGCAGAAGCACAGAGAGCGGCAGCAGGGGCTCTTTGTCCTTCTGATTTCCTGCGAAGGAATTGTTCTCCTCGAACGCCTGTTCTTTGCGCCTGCAAACTCCCTTCCTCCCACCTCTGTTCCCGCGCGCGGAGACGCTTGTTTCTTGGGGAGACAGGAAACAGGATGGTTAGGAAAGGCAGTGGGCCTGCGCCTCCTCCCTTTCGGCCTGGGGCTCTGAGAGCGAGAGAGGGAGGAAAGCGATCCCGAGGCCCGGCAGGGGTGAGCCGGCTGCCCGGGACCTCTGCGAAGGGCAGCTCAGCGCGTCGCACAAAGCGGCGGCAGCTCCCCATTCAGCAAGACACAGAGCTGTCCCTCCTCCCTCCTGCCCCGGCCGGTGCGGGAATGGGAGTTGGCGGGCCTCGGGGTCTGAGAGACGGATTTTCCTTCTCCCCGAGCCTACCGAGTGTGTTGGCGGAGAGAAGAACCGGTGGGGAGCGCAATACCCAGGGAAAACCGTGGTCACAGTCTTCCAGCTTTCTCATTCTCAAACTAGCTTCCAAAGTTCTAGAGCCCCAGCAGCACCTGGTGAGGCTTCAGTTGCGACCTTCCTAAAGTAAATCAGAACCTAAAGAAATTGTGTATGTGTGATGTAAACAATTGTCCGCAGCTTGAATCTAGTGGGCGGCATCTTTATAGAAAGTAAGCAGAAATCACACCCATGGGTGTTCGTGGGACTCAGCTTGCAGGGAGTGAGACCTCCTAGTTTCCATGTATCCAGCTTCTTCACTTCTCTCCCTTAGATGGCAGGCCCAGGCTGCACTGGGGAAAGAGCCAGGTTGCCCTGCAGAGGGAAGAGCTAGAAGGAAGTCTTCTCTGCACCAGGCTTGCAGGAGTTGACTGTGCTAGGCAATGGGAAGGGAGGGATTAGAAGGAAGCCAATGGAATTCTCAGAATTAGGAAGTGGACATAGACAAGAAAAAGAAAAAAAAGAAGGAAGAGAAGGGGGAGAAAGAAGAAGAAGAAGAAGAAAGGAAAGAAAGAGAAAAGAAAAGGAAGGAAGGAAGGTTTAAGTTAGGGAGACCAGGAAAAAAAAACAAACAAAACAACCAAGGGTCCAAAGGCATCTCTGGGCTGTTTTGAGAAAGTGAGATTATAAATCTTTGGACAGAATATTTCCCTGTCCTTGACTCTATTTTCTCAGCCACTGAGAGAAATCAGCTAATTTCCCAGCTATACAGACAACCAGGAACATTTGTAGTCACCTGCAGCATCATATGTAAGTTTCTGTGCCTTTGCTTCTGACCTGTCAGACGGATTACTGCCCTTCCCAGAACTGTTCTCACTATGCAAATTCCTTTACATAATTCAAGTTTAGTACTGAGGGAGAAGAGGAAGAAGAAGGGGGGGGAGGGAGGAACTGCCACAGAAAATAACAATAGGTAAGGGATTCCCACCCTTCCTTGCTAAATAAAAGTTTTACCTGTCATTAATTGTCAGTGTCACTATAAATGGAGTGATTGGTCCTGTCAACTGTGAGGAGGTGCTTATTTTGAAGATAGAGGGGACTGCCTGGTCGGTGGCATTATGACTAAAGATATCTCCTTGTAAGAAGTTTCTGTTACATAGAAAACCTACAGAGCCACAAACTCCCTCAGCCAGAAGACTCACATTACCAAGTTCGAGTCAACATTTTCCTCTGAGTTTTCAGACAGCTTTTTTTCTGTCTATGCCTTTCCCTAAACATGGGGGGGGGGAGGGCAGAGAAGACGAGCAGAGCAAAATCACGAATTTAAAATTTAGATTTTGTTTCATTTATTTAAATAAATATAAATATAAATTTTATATAAAACTATTCACATACAAAGGGACTTCCAGCGACTTGGATCTTAAATTCTCCCCAGGCAAAATTTCACACAGCAAGACCTACAGGGCTTGATTTTTCTAAATTATTTACAACGTCAATGTTTTCATTTTAAAACAACAACAACAACAAAATAATCGAGAAACCCTGTGTTCTTATCAGGTTCTGAAAGACGGTAGGGATGGGGAAATGGCATGCGCTTTCAAAAATCCCCATACAGTGTTAAACTTCAAGCAACCCTGTTTTTCCTTTGATACAAGATGAGACTGAGTTGAATTCTAGGTTATTTACATTGTTTAAAAACAATCTATAAACTTGGAGTGGAGTCCCAAATAAACAGGTCAAGAAGGAGACTCGAGGGTCAGGCCCGGCTTGTATACTTGTATATCCCGGGACTTCATTTGTTTCTTCTCCAGATGGGATCGCTGCGATCTGCCTGCGAGGATTTTGGCCTCTGGATCCCCCCACCCCCCACCCCACGCTGCAGTTGCTTGGGGCTGCCAGGAGCCGATGTTGTGAGGGGGTAGGCGACCTTCCTTCATAAAGGGGAAATCTCCTTGTCGTCGTTGGCTGAGGCCGGCGACAAGGAGTCCTCGTCCTCCGAGCGCGCGTAGTGCGCCTGGCTGCCAACGCACTTGCAGCCCGCGTGACCGTTCCTCTGCGTGCCCTTCCCCTCCTTCTTGTGCTTCACCCGGCGGTTCTGAAACCAGATTTTCACCTGCTTCTCCGACAGGTTCAGGTACGTGGCAATTTCGATCCTCCGGAGTCGAGACAGGTACATATTGGAAGAGAATTCTCGCTCCAGCTCCAGGAGCTGAGTGCTCGTGAACGCTGTCCTCATCCTCTTGCCGTTGGGTACCTGGCTGGCATCGGAGCCTCCTGCGAACCGACCAAGAGAGGACAGAGAGGTAAGGCTGGCGGGAGCCTCCCCCATCCCACGTGCCATCCTTTGGAAAGGACCCCTCTCAGGAACCCACCCGCGAAGCCCACCTGTATCCTTTCCCGTTTCATGGCGCGTCGTTGGTTGGGGAGGAAAGAGATGCTCAAAGCAATTGAAAGCCTTTGACGCGTGGGACGTAAAGTCAGAGGATTAAAGAGGGGCGGGGACTTGCACTATATGATCGTCTCTCTTAAGCCTAACGGAGAGGCGTGCAGGCTTAGCCAAAAACATCAAAACGCTTTAGCCAGCCAGATGCAAGGATGAAGCACTTAAGTTCAAACACACCCACCCAAACCTGAAGCAGTTAACCTCCGGTTTCTCTATTGTCACGTTTGAGGTCCCCAAGACCCCGATATTATGCGATACTGAGCACCAGCACAAGGAGTGAAGCGCACCAGGCTGCGTGGAGAGGTTGGTAAGCCAACTTCCACCTGCGTGGAACTTCTGGGGACGATTCCACTGTTGCACTAAAAGCCCCTCCTTCCTCCCCACCCCGCCCCCGCCCCCGGGCTCCCACTTCCTCCTCTGGAGGCGGAAAGTTTGCTCCCGGGAGCACTAAAGGCGCAGCGCACAGGTACCCAAAGACCCCGCCCTACCCATGGTGAGGCAGTGGAATCTCCGCGGGTCCGCCACGTTGTAGGTGGTGGCGGCGCAGACAGGTGCGTGGTGCTGGGGGTGCCCCAAGGCCGCTGCGGCTGCCGCTGCCGCGGCCGCTGCCGCTGCCGCAGCGGCTGAGCCGGGCTGCTGGGGCTGATGGTGGTGATGGTGGTGCTGCGGCGGGTGGTGGTGATGGTGCGCGTGGCTCACCCGCGGGCAAAACTGCGCGTCCCCAGGACCCGAGGAGAACTGGCTCTTGAGCAGAGGCAGGGCCCCGGCACCCCCAGTCGCCCCGCTGCCCCCAGCCCCGGTACCCCCGGCTCCTGCGCCCCCGCCGCTGGCGCCCACTGGCCCCCGAGAGGAGTGCAGGTGAGAAGTGACGCAGAGAGGGCACACGCAGAAAGCGCCGCTCTTGCGGGACGGGCAGCCTGGCCCGGACACGGACATCACCAATGGGGACGGCATGCCCAGCGGGATGAAGAAATCCGGCCCGGGGTGCGGTTCAGGCAGCGAGGGCGCAGGCCGTGAGGAGTCCTTGATGATGAGCGAGTCGACATAGAAGGAGCGCGACATGTCGAGAGGGGTGGGTGGCTGGAAGGCCCGGCCGGCCACGGCGACCCCTCCCCTCTCGTGTTCTGAGCTCTGCCCCGGGAGCTGCGTGGACGCCGGCGGTCAAACCCTTGGGGACGCAAAGGTGTAGGAGTCTGGGCCGGGAACAAAGGGGTCCCCGGAGAGGGCTGGTTCTCACGTCCCCCGCCCGGCGCCCCGGCTCCGGGATTTTATAGCCCCCACCCCGGCACGTGATGCTGCGGAGTACCGCTCGGCTCAGGCTCCTCCGCAGCTCCCCACCCTCGGGATAGGCTGCCCGAGTCACAACAGAAGCGGCGAGGAGGGGCGGGCGCGCGGCGGGGAAGAACGCGGGGGAGGGGGATGGGGGAGACTTTGCAAAGTGTAGGTTTTGTTAATTTCCCGGGGAGGCCGGCCTCCTCCCCCTCTTTCTCCACGCTTTCCCGAGAAATCACTGCGCTGCATCCTTCATTCCTAGCCTGGGCCCCAGCCCAACTCTTCCCCGCGCCCAGCCACTGAGCGCACCAGGTGGGGACTTGGAGGCCTTTTAAATGGGAATGCCCAGGGTTCCCAGCAACTCCGTGCCAGGGGTGGCTGCGGCCTGGTGAAGTGTGAGGCCTTCGGTTTGGAGCAGCATTGTGCAAACGTTGGACCGGCATCCCTCCAGTCCCGGAGCGTGGCTCCCGTCACGGTCACACCTACTCCTGTCCCCCAGCTTTGGGACTTAGCCAAAGTGATTCAGGTGGTGAGTTCACTACAGATCCAGCGTAACAGGGAGGTCTCCCAGCTAAGAAGCCCCCAAGCTTTTCATTCTGATGCTTGGAAGTCTTTGTACTTAGGAGGGCCACTCAGACCAACGACCCTTCCATGTGCCCTTTCTAATCTGCAGCTCTCCCTTGCCACCCAGAGAGATGTTGAAGAGTCACCCTTTTCTTTCTACAAGTGGTGTCACCACTGCATTTCCAGACCAACCCTACAAACTCCATCCCAAAGATTTTGGAAAGAGGACCCCAAACACCAGCTCTCCAGGAGGAGCCTGGGCAGAGATTGGAGAAGACTTTTGCTTAGAATCTGGTGATCTCATGCCCCTCTCAGTTTTACTAAGCTTAGGTAGCTGACAAGGCTAACCAGAAAGCACTCTTTTCTCTGCTTCCCAAAAGCCCAGAAAGGATGAAGGGGATTGAGTCACCCAAGGAATCCTGCCTCCAGCTATGAGAAATGGCTTGGTAAAGGAAATCTCTCTGGGTGGTGCGGTCCCTGGAAGACTACTGTGCCCCTAGCTATGCGAGTGAAGGCGGCTACTGAGGTAGGGGCTATTGATCTTTGGGCAAGGCAGCAGAGGGGACAGTTTTCCCTCTTCCTCTCCCTCTGCAGAAAAGCGGCCAGAGCAGGGAGGCTGGGTAGCAGCTACAAGTTCCGATCCTTTCCCCAGAATAGCTAACTTCAGTCCTGAGTTCACGATGGTGCTAAGAAACTTCTGTCCACCTGAGAGAACAAAGTACCCAAATCCAAGAGCACTAGCTGGAGGCATGGCTCTGTCTCTCTGTCCTCTCTCTCTCTTCCCCTCTCCATCTCTTACGACCATCTCTCTTGCCTGCTAGAAAAGTAATTGGGTTGTGGGGATGCCCCGCTCTGGGGAGCCCAGGATTTATGGATGGCAATTAAAGTTTTATGAATTGCAGCTGAGGCTGGTTATTGAGCTATTTGAATGTGATTAGAATTCAATTAGAAAGCGGTTAGTGGACGGTGGGTCTCTGGAGTGTAAACAGACAGCTATTCCAGAAATGTGCTAATCCAACATCTTGTGACAACAATTAAGGAGTCTCAGGGCTTAACGTGGAGCAGCTCAGCTGTAACTACTTTTGTACCACAAGGCTTGCCGAGGCAGCCTTCACAGATGCTCAGCCTCACCCTAGCCCACCCTTGCTCATGATGGGAGAATCCAGGCAACCCCTGAAATCATTCCAGCCCCAGGAAGAAGACTTGGGGCTCAATAATTGAGAGAAGCTTAATGGCAGGGTATTTTTTACAGGTCTAAATTATCCAAATAGGTGACTCAATTTCCCTCATGCATTTTGTGCAAAATATATATATATCTCCTCTTTGAGAGTAATCACTTTCTCCTTTTTCCTCCTCTGAGTTAGGTGGGTTATCCACAGTGTGTTTGGCGCTGACAGTTTGGGTCACAATGTTCCCAGTGGTTTTGGGTGTGTTCATAGAAAGGACCTCTATGCCAATGTGCTAGAAATTGCACTCATGTGCAGATCATTTCGGTTTAGAGAATCTTAATTACACAGGAGGCTTGAGCATCTCATTCAATTTATGTCTGACTATGGCAACATTTGGTTTCCAGTGCCAAGGAATTTTGAGAAAGATGAGGGGTCCACGGGGTCGCCAAGGGCTGCAAGGGGAGCAGTGGCTTGGGGACAGGCTGAGGCTGAAAGAAGGAACCTGTCTGAGAAACTCACCCTTAGGGTATTTGGTTAGTTGCTAGAGCCCACCAACAGCAAGTAGTTTGGGGTAATGTTTCTAGTATAATCTGTCTTCTCTGACTCTTCTGTCTAGTTCTGTACGGATCTTTGTGTCTCCCTTCCTCTCTCCCTCCTCTGTCCTTGAGTCTAGCCCCCAACCTCAGAAGCCCACCCTACCTGCCTACCCACTGACCCCGACAAAGGAAGCCTACCCTCCCTGGTCCTGGGCAGCATTGCCCCCAGCCCTAACCAGCCCTACTGTTCCTCAGAGCAGAAGTGCCCCCAACCTGCTTGGAGCCGGAGACCCCGAGCTCAGCTTTCTCCCGTGAGGGAGTAGTCAGACCGTCGGCGTGTGCCCACCATGCCTGTGCCGCCGCACAATTTTATTTCTCAGTGATTCTGTCTGATAAAATTTCATCGTCCATTAAGTAATCCCCAAAATGAGAGCTCTTATGAGCCTATAATGAGCTCTAATTGCCACGACTCGGGGAGCCACGTGGAAGGATTTATTCGGTATTAAGCAGTTGGGTACAGAGTACAGGCTGTTACCTAAGCCATTACTTTCATAATTCAAGGAGAAAATTCGTTCTTTTAAGGGAAGGGGGAAATCCTTTGATTCCCTCCCTCTTGCTCCGGATGATAAGAGGATGGTTTTATCTTCCTTGAGTGCAAGACAGTGTCACAAATGTGAAGGTAACAAAATTATTCTCCCCACCTCCTCCTGGCCAGCGCACCCCACCCTTACCATCAACTTAGAAAAAAAAAATCAAAGCAGTTCTGAAAAGAACAGCAGAGGCAGGGCCTTCTTGCCTCTGCACTCTCCAACTTCAGCCCGGGTGAGCAGCTTCCTTCCAGCTCAGCCTGGAGATTTGCATTCTTAGTCCCAGCTTTCAAAAGGTCTTCCAGAACTTCTTACCCCCTCTGCGATGGCACCTGACTTGAGCCTCACATTTCTGTCTCACTTCTCTTTCTTCCCGTTTCCTTTCATGGGCAAAGTCAGGGAAAGTACAGGGCGGGGACTTAGCCTTGCTTATTCAACAGGCCCCAGATTTCTGACCTGTTGATGTGCTTAGCCATTTTTTTTTCAGCCTGTAACTCCCACTTTGCCCCTCCCTCTGCATCCCCCAAAGTGCCCCCCTCTTTCATCCCAAGTCCTTTTTTCTCTCAGTTTCAGCGTTTGCCCACATGGTTCTCCGGCCCCAAATGGAGGCTGCAAGCAGGGCGGGACAGCCCCGGAGTTGGCGGGGCTGCCTCGGATTTATTTGCTCCTCTTACATTGATTTCATATTAGTTTCCAAAGCGATGAATGATCTCAAAGCTGGGTTTTGTTAGCCGAACACAAACAGGAGACAGGACTTACTTGCCCCCAGCTCCCTTTAATGAGGTCATTATCAAAGCGTGAACAAGTCTATGAATGTTTTATTGAAAGTGCATCGTTAACTTGTATCCATCCTTTTCTCCGAGTGGCATTGTGATATTGCTGTCTGTGGCACATCTTACCCGATATAGCCCGAGATTTCCCCATTCTCTGTAACCAGGCAACCCTTTCTGAATACCCAAAAATTGAAAAGAACCGCTTAGTCTTCAAGAAAGTCCTCAATAATAGTGGAAAAGAACAAAGATCCAGGAGACAACAAAATGCCACAGGGGTGACTTTTCATGAGCAATTATCTCTCATTAATCAGAAGAACAGCTGCAATATTAATTTTCTCTCTTTCTTCCTCTCTTTTCACAGTCCCTAACATTTGAATAATCATAAATTTTGATTTTATGAAGGAGTCACATTTTCAGGGGCTGGAGGAAAGCAGCTACCTAGGTGAAGACAAGAAGAAAACGCTCTCATTTTATTTTTTTGTTTGGGTAAAGCTGCCAACAAAGCAAAATGAAAAAAATAAAAATAAACAAATGCCAGAGAAAATGGTCCCCCCTCCTTTCTTCTTCTAGATAGCTGCTGAGAATCAGGACTCTCTTCTCTCCCACCCCCTCCTCACAACTACCTCTCCCTTCTTTGCTCCCCCCACCCAGACCCCTTCCCCAGTTCTGCTCCGAGAAGGGCGGAGGGAAATGTCCCCGGCGTCTGGCGTGGGAGTTTCAGCCGGGTTTCTGCCCGTTTAACTTGCAAACGTGAAGCCAAGCGTTGTCGATCTGACCAAAGAGACACTCTTTGGGCGTAACTTGCATTGTGGCCATCAAAAGCCCGCCAGCCTTGGATGAACTGAGACGTGCATTCAGCAGAAATGGTGTGCCCGCTCTCCTTTCAGGCTCTGGAGAGGCGATTGTTCACAGGATGTGTAGCCAGAGTGGAAAACGTGGGTCCCCAGATAAGGCTATAACCTGCAAACGAGCTTGGGGGAGTTAAAAGAATCTCATTAAAGCCGAGGCTGCAATTAGCAAATACACACTCAGAGAGAACTCAAGCTTCTCTTGAAAAGCTGTGGGTTGAGATGAAAGAGGGCAATTGGGAGTGAGTCCCCACATTCCTGTGCTGGCTGAGTGATGGGGGGCTCAGGAGCTGGGCTGTCCCTTCAGCTGCCCCAGTATTGTTACTTTTAATGCAAGGCCAGGCGAGGCCCTTCCAGAGAGACGGCAGGCTGTGGGCCTTGTGCTCATGCACCACCAAAAATGATCTTGCTTCTCCCTGGTGTTTATTCAGAGCAGAGGGGCCTTTGAGAAACGTGAATTCGCCTTTGTGCTCGCCACAGTTGCAAGAGTTCAATTCGGCCCTGAGAAGGAGGAGGGGGGGTTTGGCTCAGAATTTCAGAAACAGCCCAGTCTCCAGGCCCTCGGAAAAGGGTTTTGAAGGCACTGAATGCCTGCCACATAGCCCTCTGCTCCCACTTCACCTTAATTAATATTTGCCCCCCCAAATCCTCAAGCCTAACAAGGCATTCCTCTCCCACCCTCAGAGCTCTCCTCTGTCACCAGAATAAAATTTATTGAGTGCCTACTCAGTGCCCAGCGTGTGCTAGGCGCTGCGGGGAGCGTGCCTGAAAAGGCCAAGACAGTATCCAATAGAATATTGTTTCATTTCAGTAACAATGGCCTGAGGTGGGGAACAATTATCCGGATAATTGAAGCAAATGCTCCACCTCCCTCCCTCCCTCTCCAATTCCCCGGGCACTTGCCATTTTTTACTACCCTATTCAGAGATGGTGGTTTTTGTAAGGGTGTGCGGAGGGAAGTGAGTGTAAGGGGACGGCTGAATTATTCACATGCATACGAAGTTCCCACTCCCTTGTCCTAAATTTGCTGAAAGCATTGGAGCCAAAATTGCTGCCTAGTTATGGGGGTCAAGACTGTTTTTATTAATGTTATCCAAATGAGAGTGATCATTTATAATGTTTTAGCAATCCAGCCTTTCTGGTTTTCAACCTTGGTCACCTACAAAAATTACCTGGAGAGCTTTATAAAAATTACCAATGCCCTAGAGATTTTTATTTAACCATGTGAGAGGCCAAATCAGAATAATAATAAAAAAACCCCAAAACTCTTCATGTGGTTCTGACGCAGGTGAGAGGAGAGAAATGACTGATAAATCCTACCCCTTACACTCTCCTATTCTGGAAACTGAAGAGAGTAACTTAACTTCTTTGAGCCTCATTGAGTCATTTCTGGTAATTGGAAAGTGTATATTGAGCGCCTACTATATGCCAGGCTCCATGCCAGTGAATTTCATAATACAAGACCTGTCCCCCGGAGTTTCCAGTAGGTTAAGCGAATCAACAAACAAATCAGCTCAGAGCTGGTGAGTTACAAAAAGTCATGTGAATATGAAAGAAAATTTCAAGGGTTTCTGGGAGTGGATAAAAATTGAAGCCTGAAGTGACAGTTGAACGTAAACCTGTTGGATAGGCAGGTGTTGGCCTGGGAAAGGAGGATAGGGAATGCTTTGGGGGGGGGGGGGGCGCGAGCACATGGAGACACACACACACACACACACACACACACACACACACACGGAGAGTTTCTCTTGGTTAATTGCAAGAACTGAAAGGAGGCCAAGGAGAGTGGAGAAGTATTTCAGTTTCTGCATCAATGAAAAACGGAGAATGACTGCCTAGACAGGGCCTAGTAAGAGCTCATGGGGTCTCTTGTTGGTTGTATTATTATCCGGGACCTGCAGCTGCATGGGCCCTTGAAGCTTGGGCACCAGGTATCAGAGGCCCTGGGTTTGGCAGCCAACAGCCAGGAACCAGCAAGCTGGAGCCGCTGCCCAATCATCGCTCCGTCCCCGAGGGCCTTTTCCAGGCCGAGTTTCTCGCTCTAAGACTCCCTGGCGGCCTGGCACCCACACCTGAGCTTTCTTTAGCCCTTGGTTTGGGCAAACCTTTGTTCAGCAACTTCATCAACTTGGCCTACCAGGGGGACCTTTCCCACCTCCCACTCCCCACCCCCATCAAAGGCCCTCACATCCCGGATGTTCCCACTTGGGACTGCACCCTTACTTTCAAAACGTTCCTATGGTCTCCAGAAAATCTCCCAGCTTTGCTGCACAATGACCTGCTTTGCAGAGGAGGAAACAGGTGCCAGTGTACACAGTCCTCATAGCCACCATTTCCCCAGCTCTCACTATGTGTCAGGCCCTGAACCCAGGACTCTTGCCTGCATGACCTCATTTAATCCACACAACAGCCCTACCAGGTAAATCGCCACTATTATGGCTATTTTGCGAGGAGAACCCTATTTGAACTATTGAAGTTCGAAGACATAACCAAGGTCACACAGTTACATGACAGAGCCAGGACTCAGACTCCGTCTGATGTGGGGGTCTGGAGCCTTAGGCACTAGGCAATACTACCTCCTAATAACACCTAGCATTTATTGAACATCTACTATATGCCTGGCAATGGGTTAAGACTTTAATGCATCATTTATTTCTCACAACGTCCCAGTGAAGTAGGTGCTTTTATTATATACTTATTTATTTAACGTCCACACCTTGGTTAGCGTTGTTTTCCTGTATTAAAGGTTGCAAGGGCCAGTCTAACGTGGCCATTACGACAGAAAAGACACAGAGTGGAATTAGGATGAGGATACGCAATATGATTGTTTTTATTCACCTGTGCCCAGAACATAGCGCTGAAAAACATTTGGAAGGAATGAAAGCAGTATCTTATTCTTTAATTCAAAAGCCCTCATCGTAATCGATACATATGTCTGCTATTTTATTTATTTAATTGCCAGTTGGGTCCCTCCCCCAGTTGACTGCAAATTGTACTTAGTCAGAAACTGAGTCTGTTTTGTTTATTCACCAGTGTACATCAAACGTCCAGCCCAGAACTGGCATATATTAGGAGCACAATTAATACTTGTTGAATGAGTGATTCCCGATTTTTCAGATAGGGAAACTGAGGCTCTGAGACACTGTGCAACTTGCCCAAGGCCACACAGCTTGAAAGTGGCAGAGGGAGAGTTCAAAGCCTCCTGCTGTGTCCCCGGGCCACAGGGACAGAGCTCGGGAACGCGGTGCTACGCGGGGCAGCGGGGTTTGGTCCAAAGTCCATCCTCACGCGCCCTTCCCGCACACCCCACGCCTGGGCGAGGCCGAGGGAAGCAGAAGCGGTGAGGCCCGAGAGGCCGCTCTCTGGATCAGGGTAAACAGACTCTGGGACTGCGCTAAGCTCTCTCCGGCGTCCGCGCCTCAGGGCGCTCTCGCTCCCACAGCCCGAGAACCGCAACCTACTCCCTTCCTCGCTTCTCTTTCCCTGGGTCTCCGTCTCCTCTTACTGGCTTATATCTCACTGTTAAACCAAGGAAACTTAAAGCGATCGCACTGACCCCACGGTCTGAAAACAAACCCCGGTGCAAAGGCCCCCGAGATCACCACCACACCCAAATCCACGCTCGGCGCATCCCCCTCCGCGACAGGTGCGCATGCGCGAGCCCGAGGGGGCAGCCGTGCGTGAGTCGCGCGCATGCGTACGTGTGAGTGAGCGGCGGACTTGAGAGCGCGTGTGGAGAGTGTGAGGGGATGAACGGGGTTGAGTGTGCGTGGGCGTGAGAATTAGTGTGTACGAAAGAGTGAGGGAACGTGTGTGTCACAGTGTATGAAGTGAATGTGCGCGTCCGCAAGAGTGACTTGGGGTGAGCGTGGGGAACGTGACTTTCTGAGTAGGAGCATGTGGCCTCGCGTATGAGGGAAGCGTGGGTGTTTGAGAGCATGAGTGTGTGAGTAGAACGTGAGGATGTGCGTGCGTGCGTGCGGCCAGGGCGCGTACGAAGAGTGTAACGGCGGGACAGCCTGTGTGCGTGCGTGCGTGCGTGCGTGCTGCCGGCCTCTTGCGCCACGCCCCGCCACGGCACGCACGCGTTTCGCCGTCCTCGCCACGGGCGGTGGGCGGTGGTCCGCCCGCCGCTGCTCTGTGCGCGGACCCTCGGCTGGTCCCAGAGCCGGCCTGGGGCAGTGGAACTGCGGCGTCGCCCGCAGAGAGGGAGAAAGGGGGGCGGGGGCGTCTACGGAAGTTTCTGCCTGGGCGGGCTAAGCGGGAGGGCCTCCGGGAGTGTCGCCTCGGCGACCCCTCTCTCCCTTGCCCCCAGTTTTGTTCATTCGCCCCGTGGGTCATCTTTACCCTCATTTACTCAGTGGGCATTTACGGTGTGCTTATGGTATGTCAGGCTGTGCTCCGGGCTGGGGAAACCCGAACAACAACATAGGTTAGGTCTTATTCCGTGGAGCTTCCATTGGGCCTTCGGTTGGGTCTGGCTTGCAAAAGGTAACCGGGTTGCAAAATGCCGATGACACAGATTTTGGCCTATGCCCTCAAGCAGAGGGGCAGGGATAAGCTTATAAGACAAACAGGTGGTAGCAACACAATGCATTGAAATAAATGCACATCCATTTCATCTCTGTCTCAACCTCAACCCTTTAACTGCACCCTTGAGTTTGGGATTGGGGTTAGGAGGTTCTGGGTATGAATTCCACCCACTCTTTGACAAAGGAGATACTGGTGGTCCTCTCATGGGGTAGTTATAAGCATTAAAAATCATGACAACTCTTGGCACAAAGTTTGGCACGTGGTTAGCACTCATGTACTGATGATGATGATGTTCCCTGGCTCTGATGGGATGTTGTGGCGAAGGAGAAATGGTGCATTTGTGGGCTACAAAGCTTAAGAGATTATTCATGGATTTAAATTAAATTCATTTGTGCATAATTTATACAGGTTGATTATCCCTTATCCAAAATGCTTGGGGCCAGATATGTTTCAGATTTTGGATTTTTTTCTGGTTTTGGAATATTTGCGTATGAAAGATATCTTTGGAAGCGGACCCAAGTCTAAACACAAAATTCATTCCTGTTTCATATACACTTTATATAATATATATAGTCTAAAGGTAATTTTATACAAGATTTTAAATAATTTTGTATACGAAACAAAGTTTGTGTTAAGTACTCGTGTGTGGAATTTTCCACTTATGGCATAACGTGGGCACTCAAAAAAATTTGAATTTTGTGTACTCAACCTGTATTGTATTCCTTTCTAGCATCAGGCTGTTAGAATCAGATGCTCGGTCTTCATCCTTCACTAGTGACTTCTTCCCCTTCTGGACTGATGTTATCAATAGTACCATTGTCAGGGGGAAATGAAAAATCATTGGGAGAAGATAGCAAGAACCCGCAAGAGGTGAATATTCTTTCATGTAGTGTTGGAAGCATTTCTAGTTCACCCATCATCCATTAAAGTGAAAGGGAATATTTTCACAATTACACAAAACGTGTGCTATAATTTAACCTTGTGAACAAAACTTCCTATTAAATGTGACATAGGAAATATGTTTCCTGATTAGCCATGTACCTCCCTGGAACAAGGTACTGTATAAACAATTGCAGGATGTACTTATTTTTGTTTTAAAGAAGCTGTCTTATCAAAAATGGTTTTTTGGGTTCAAACTTTGATTACAAAATAATTTTGTTTTAAACCAAAAAGAATAGTTTTTAAGGTTGGATTTTCTTTTATCTTTTTTTTTTTAATTTTATAGAGACAGAGTCTTGCTCTTGCTCAAGCTGGTCTTGAACTCCTGACTTCAAGCGATCCTCCCGCTTCGGCCTCCCAGAGTGCTAGGATTACAGGTGTTTGAGCCACCACGCCTGGCCAAGGTTAGATTTTCTTATTGAGACTTTTTTTTCAGAAAAATATATCAGAAAGAAATCAGCAAGTGTGAGAATTGGTTGCAGTATCTAGGTTCTTGAATTTAACAGCTAGAAAGGAATTTCACCCTTATCCAGCTGATCTATCTGATGTTACAACTGGGGAAACTGAGGTCCAGAGAGATGAAGTGTTCTAAGTGGCCAGTCCCTCCTAGCAGTCACCAAGTAGGATTATATCAGTTTTGTTCCTTTATAGTTTTACACTTGTAGAAAGATGCTCTGGCAACTAGAAGGAGAAAAAGGAGAGGAGTTCCAGCTCCCCGCAATACCAGCACATCTCTGTTGCTGTCATCTCCATCTTCTTCTGGTGGCTCATGCCCAAACCCTTTGAGTCTTTTTTGACTCCTCTCTTTCTCTCTCTCATCCTGTACATTTAATCCATCCAGAAATACTGATCGTTCTATCTTCAAACATAACCAGAAACTGATCACTTCTCGACACTCCCACCGCCGTCACACTGGTCCAAGCCATCACCGCCCCATAGCCTACTGACTGGGCCCATTCTTCCCAGACTTGCCTCTAACGTCTGTTCGCAGCCCACAGCCAGAAGGAACTCCTCAAAGTCAGAGTCAGATGACTGTGTCTTTGACCACTCCCACTGTTGGCCTACTCATTCCCTCTGCTTTTCTTGTTGGTCTGGGCCTCTCTGGCCTTCCCCTCTGCGGAGAACTCTTCCCTTACAAGCCCACATGTCTCTCTTCCTCACCTTCAGGTCTTCCCTCCAGTCGTTTTCTCACTTTTTAAAAAATATCAAAGCCTCTACTGCACTCCCAACCCATTTCCCATGCTCTTATTTTTCTCTCCCACAGCACTCATCCCTTTCCAACATACTGTATAATGTCTTTAGTTTGTGTGTTTATTGTCGGAATCTCCCTTCCAGAATGAAAGCTCCTGGAGGATATATATGTCCATTGGGGTCACTGAGAACAGTGCCTGGCACGGTGGTAGGTACTCAATCAATATTTGATGAAGGATTGAAAGAAGAACGTAAGATAGATGCCTAGCCACCATTTTACCATTATATTTTACCTCTATATAGCACTTTGAAGTTTAATAGACTCTTAAATAATGTATGTGGTTGAATCTGTACAATGATATAAACTAGGTAGGGATTTTTTTTAACCATTATTTCCACATTGAGGTATTGAGAAGTTAAAGGACTTGCCCAAATCAGATCTAGGACTAGAATCTAAATCAGGGTGTCATTTTTGGTGGGAGAAAAGTTCTTTTTCTAGACCTCTTGGCTAAATGAGGAAAACTAACAGATTACTGGATTTGCTGTGGACCCCTCTAAATCTTGTGGCCTAGAGATGAGGATTAGAGTCCTCCCTCCATTGTCTGCCTGTGGAATTATATAGCTGCTCAAGCCTCAGCTAAATGAGTGGTGCTTGGGGAACACACCACAATGGCCACATCCTCTTGTTTTTATAAATTTCATGGGCTTGGAAACAAGAGATATTGTCTTGTTGTTAGCTAGAGCTCATTTGGAGTCTGGCCTGAATCTCTGGACTTGGCTTGATGCCCTTCCTTGTCTGAATGCTCTGAGCAAATCAACGTACTGTCTTCGTCAGTGTATTACTGTTCCTTCCTCATGTTTGGGTTCTCTGTCAGTCCATCAGATTTAGCTGATGAGCTCATTGACTGCAAATTGATTGAGCAAGACAATGTTCCTGATTCTCTTAGGCAGACACAGCACCATTGTCTTCCACAGATATTTAGCAATAATTGGCATCCCCTTTTGAGATCATTGGTAGCTCAATAATCATTAATCAATAACTGTTGTTAGAGCAAGAATTTATCATAGTAGCCTACAACATTTTTTTAAAAAGTGATATAATTCAGAAGATAGATGTAAATATAAAAGTACCAATTCAGAACAAGTTTTTAAAGATAATACTTTTTCGTTACGGATGTTCACATAAAATAAATGACAGTTACTTCTTTGTTATCATTCAAATGACATAAATTGTTACTTTTTATGTGAATGGGAAAATAGAGCATTTAAACATTTTGAGACAGGAAAGGAAAATAACAATTTAATTGTTTTAAAATATTGATTCAGTAGTTATTCACAGATTATCTCCATGACACCTCTTAGAATTTAATACATGTCACAGTTATACACTATTTTTCTGTTCTAGGTGCTCTAAAGCAGCAGAGACTATAATTATGAGTACAGATGGCATAGTTCAGAAAGGAACAATGGTAGCCAAAGTTAACTGCATCATTGCTGTTCTTGAGAGAGCTTTTTAAAATAATTTTTATTTGCTTTAGGTCAGACAAGTTTATCAGGTTCTAAACAATATGACTAATATGATCACAATACCATTTATATTGGCCAGAGAATAACCCTGATCCAGGCACAACTCTCAGTGCATTTAGTTGTCAACAAAAGACAAAACAGATCAGAATTATGGCTACTTTTAAATATAAGGCCTGGGTCATATTTTTAGAGGAACTTCTGGAAATAGAAGACAGTTGCTATCAAAATTCAACCCAGTTTTAATTCACCATTGCTTACTGAGTGCCTACATGTGTTAGATGCTGGGGCTACAAAGATGACTAGACCCTAATCATAGCCCTCACTGAATTTGAATAGGTGTGTGAGAGTGGAACACAATGATCTGTGGAACCATAGAGGAAAGAACTGTTCTCTCTTCCTGCTGGCATCAGGGACTCTGAGACTAGGCCTTGAACTATTTTCAGGAAATGTTCAGATTAAAAACAACAGCAGGTCAGGTGTGGTAGCTCACACCTGTAATCTCAGGATTTTGGGAGGCTGAGGTGGGAAGATCACTTGAGGCTGGGAGTTTGAGACCAGCCTGGGCAACATAGTGAGATCTTATCTCTAAAAAATTAAATACATAAGATAAAATTAAAAAAAAAAAAACAACAGCAGAAGAGACTTCCAGGCCAAAGATCCGTGAGTGGGCATAGGCCTAGAGGATGGACGTGTGTTATGTTGGTGGAATAGCACTGCACGCAGGAGAGAGAAGCATGAAGGGCTCCTTAGTGGCCGAAAGCAAAGGGTCCAACGGGCAGGTCAAGGGGTCTGAAGATCTCTATGGTAGATGGACAGTCTTTGAAGGATGCTAAGCAGAAAACCAAAGTGATTATATTGTAATTATTGAAAAGGCTGGATTGGAAGAGAGAGAAACCAGGGGCAGTTAGTGTCTAGTACAAAAGTCCGTACTTGAGATGATGAGGGTCACGTTAGTCAGTGGTGGTGGGAATGGGGAGGAGAGGGTACATTTGAGAGTCATTGGAAAGGAAGAACCAACAGGCTTTGGTTACTAATTAGATGTGATGGGGTACAGAAAGAGAAATGAGTCAGTGAGGACTTGGGTTTCTAGCTTGGGTGTCTGTGTTGATGATGATGGTGTTAAATATAGTGGTTACAGATGACAGATAAGCAGGTTTTTGTTGTTTCAGATGATATTGTGGGTACACTGGGTAGAAGAGGAAGAAGATAAAGTATTTGGTTTTAAACATTTTGAGTATTAGGTGCTGGCAGAGCAGCCAAGGAGAAATTTTTGAAGTATGGTAGCAGTTGGGCATAAGGATCTCAACTTAAGCATAATTAGGATTGGAAATAAAAATGGCATCAGCCTGTAGTATTTAAACTATATGTAATATTTGAAGCAATAGGATGAGATGAAATTACCCAGGGTTGGGTCATGGTTAGGATGGTGGTCAGAAAAGGCCTCAAAGTCATTGTTTTGGTACAACCCTTATCAGAGCAGTTTGCACATAGTATGTAATATATTTGTTGAATGCTGAGTCTATTCCAGACTCTCACTTCCCTGCTCTTAGGAATTGTATGATCTTTTGGTGAGTCTACATAGGTATAGTCCCGTATATACCACTTGACAGTGGGACTGGAATATACCTGGGAAACCAAATCAAGGTTGTAAGGCAGCTTGGTGTGAATATGAGATTAGAGTTACAAACAGCCCACCAGGTGCCTCAACCAGGAAAGCTGGCTGAGCACTTTTTTTTCATCTCATCCCATGTGATAGAAATAGAATGAAGTAGGGAAATCCTGATGCAATGTTCAGACACCATATCTTCTTTTCTCTCCAAAAGTCTTCCTTTTTTATGTAGACCTTAGATGTTTTCTGACTGAGTCAGCTTTATATCCACCGGGCCTGTTGATAATTTAACATGCCGAGGATCCACGGAGTGGAGCAATCAGATGTTTAGGGCCTTGTGCTGGCTTCCTTCCATAAGTGTTGCAGATTCCCAGTCTGAGTCAGAATCCTGAGCCACTGCTCCAGGTCACAGGATGCTTGTTTGTGTTTCCTGAAGGACTTAGAGTGCTTGTGAAATCATCTGTCTTTCCACCTCCAGAAAGAAGATTGCTCATCTCTGAGATCCTATATAGATGGAAAAAGGAGGGAGAAATGGTAAATCAGTGCACAAAATTATATACATGTCACCATTCATTGTCAGCTACAGCTGTTGATTTTCCATCAGTCACCTCATTACCCATCTGGCTGTCCCCATCCCTTTATGTTCTGGATCAACCTCTCTGCTTCCCCCAGGCAGGCGTGTTTGTGGTTCACTGCACACGTTGCTATCTTACCGTATGGGGGCTTCCCACTGACACCTTCCTCCACTTAGAGTGCTTCTTCCCTTTTCTCAGTCATCCACTTTTAATCTTTAAGATGCTGTTCAAAACTGTAGCTTCTCTACCAACCTGTGTCTTCCTACTGGTAAAAACTCAAATCATCCCAAATTCTCCAGTGGTTTCATACATGACAACTGTAAGTTTTATGTCTCCATAGTATATCCTGGGGTATAATTTCTACTTTACTCATTTAGGTGTAAAGCACTTATTTATGTATGCCTAGGACATATGCCCTTAATGTTTCCGTAGCCATATCTTACAGACCGGCCGCAGCATCACCTAGAGAGATGGGTGACTGGAATAGAACATTCAACTAAGTCAAATTGAAGTTTCTTAGATGATGAGAATAATAATGATAATAACCATCATTCATTGAATGTCTGCTATGCCAGACACTGTGCTAAGCATTTTATTATGTTATTACATTTGATTGTCACAATAAAGAATGAGAAGGGTATCATCCCCATTTTATAGACAAGAAAACTGAGATTCAAAGAGGTATTTAGCCAGGTGTGGTGGCACGTTCCGGTAGTCCCAGCCACTCAGGAGGCTGAGGCAGAGGATTGATTGCTTGGGAGTTTGAGGCTGTAATGATCAAGACTGTGAATAGCCACTGCACTCCAGACTGGGAACATAGTGAGACCCGGTCTCTAAAAACAGAAAAAAATTAAAAAGAGGTCATTTTCCTGAGGTCATAATTAGTCTTAATTGGTAAGCAGCAAAACCTGGATGCAAACCTATGTCTTTTTTCCCAGGTTTATTGCAGTATAATTGACCAATAACAATTGTATATATTTTAGGTGTACATGTGATGATTTGATGTATATACATTGTGAAATGATTATCACAATCAAGCTAATTAACACATCTGTCACCTCACAGTTAGCTTTTGTGTGTGTGTGTGTGTGTGTCAAGAACACTCAAGAAGGCCGGGCGCGGTGGCTCACGCCTGTAATCCTAGCACTCTGGGAGGCCGAGGCAGGTGGATCGCTCAAGGTCAGGAGTTCGAGACCAGCCTGAGCAGGAGCGAGACCCCGTCTCTA